>CM076581.1:1317482965-1317668538 GCA_034641835.2 Pinus albicaulis | reverse complement strand
AATGTATCATCAATTTTTCCCATTTTTTTTTTCAACAAATAAACTTATCCCTCAAGACATATAAGCTTCATATCCCATTACATATTAACCATACATGCTTCATACTCCCGAACCTATAAAATTTCTAACATGCTAAAGATCATAAATATATAGATTGATCAACACTATATGAAGGCTCTCATACCCATCATCATCGAACAATAATACTTCAACATGCCATATATAATGACCAACAAACATGTATAGTCTTTAGAAAAGCGATCAGTCAACATATATTTGATTTTGCATTCTTCAAATCAATCTAAAAAAGGGCATGGAGAACCATATAGGGTCAACACTTTTATTTTTAATACTTCACCAGCATACGTACCATTGACTAATGATAAAACTGCAATAACCCTGCTAAAAACTCCAAAAACTTCAAATGTTGAGGCGAATTTAGGCAGAGCAACAACTTCACCATCTACAAATGAGAGGAGACCAAGGGTCTATGCAATACGCAGTCACGGAGATGAGCCAACGACAGTGAGGAGATGTGAGAGAATCTTTCGGTAAAAATCACATCAGAATAATTTTGGTCGACGCGTTTCGAACCAGCTAGTGTGGTTCATCATCAGGACAAGATGAAGAATCTGATTAGATAACCCAATTAAATAGATAAGAAAATCTTCAACTAGCCGTTTGTAAGATAACGGCTAGTTTGACTAAACCTAGGAAATGAAAACAAAAATATAAATTAATGATTTCTTATTTATTTAATATTAAATGCTTAATGTTTAAAATTGATATTTATTTATTTTATTATTATTATTTTATTTATTTATTATTTATTTATTTTTATTTTTATTTTTTAATTTTATATTTAAGATTAAAATATAAAATATCGACCTAAATAATAAAACTAAATAAAATTGAAAATAAAATAAAAATAACTATAAAAATAAATTACATTAAAATAAAATTAAATAAAATATACAAATAAAAACAAGTAAATAAATAAATATTAATAATTTATTTTAAAAATTATATTCTTAATATGTTATATTTTATATTTTAATCTTAAATATAAAATTAAAAAATAAAAATAAAAATAAAAAATATTTGAACCTGTACTCTAGTGAAGATTAAACTGCATACATAGCAACGAAATCTACAACTCATAGATATTTTTATTTATTTTATTAACAATACTTGCAACAAAATGATCATCCATATGCATACCTTCCAATAACATAAACATCACTTCATTTCATCTACTGACATTTCATCTACATGTACATACCTTCCAATAACATAAACTATCACTTCAGTGATATAATTCTCTTCAAAACAAAAAACTGGAAATTCTTAAAAACAAGCTCTCGGCAATAGGTGCTTTGCATGAAATGATCTTAAGATCTTCAACCATTTCGGCGTTTTCAACCAAACATTATGGTATATGCATAAGACGGATAAATAATGAATATGAAGAATAGATGTAAGATGATATATGACAACAAAATTGTTCTATTGACATTTGATGAAACAAACAGTATCAATGTCGTAATAGTATTACCACAACAGCCTCATGTCATATTTTGAATCGTTTATTTTTAAAGTCCACAAGCAGTTTGAAAAAACTACACTATGCTGCAAATACTATTTAGGAATAAGCAACGAATACAACCAATAACATAAATATCTCATAAATATGACATGCTGGTAATATATGAATAGATTTCTCTTAAAAAAACTAGAAATGGTACAACAAACAGTAACAGCATTTATGAGGCAGATTAATAACTGTAAAGATATAGCACTGAAGAATGGGACAGAGCTATATTAGCATTAATAAATGAACTGTTGTTTATTGAATATTTTAATACAATGACGACATTATTCCACACAATCCTCATATGCAATGGTATTATTGGTCAAAGATTAAATTATTGATATTATTTCTAAATATGTTAACAACAAACTCACCTATTACATAAGTTATACGGAAGAATTCATATCAATGAAAAACAAACATCTATTTCATGGCATTTCAATCAAACAAGATGAAAGCAAATCAGAAAAACATTTTAACAGTATCTCATATACATATCTTCATAATCATCATACTGCAAACCGTCGTATCATCATGCAAATATTAAAATATCTGCATCAATCGTCGTCCCATATAATATAGATATATAACTCTGTCTTCAAACTTATCCTCCTCGTGGTTAACAAGCTCACCCAAAGCCAAGCCTCCCAAAACTCCTGCCACGGCCCCAACTGCCAGCCCAGTGCTCATGCCAAACTTACTGCCCTTGGGCTTCTCAGGCTGCTCATAACAAGGCGCAGGGGGTGCCTTAGCAGCAGAATAACCACCCGAAGAAGATCCCACAGGCGGAGCCTCGTTATAATACGAACCCCCATAGGGACTAGGGTTTGATCCCGGATAAGGATTTGGTTGCCCGTAAGGACTTGGCTGCGCATAAGGGTTTGGTGGCTGATAAGAGTAAGGGTACCCGGCAGGAGGGTTGGCAAACCCTGCGGGAGGGTTGGCATATGGGTATTGCTGAGAAGGGTAAGCGGGATAGTTTGGATTGTAACCTCTGGATCCGTAGGGCTGTGCGTACTGGGGTTCCGTCCATCGCTTTTCTCTTAAACTGATCAGGATTACAAGCTTACCTTGCGGACGGCCGGAGGGACGTTTGAGCTTCAGGGTCCTTTCCAGCTTTTCTTCGAATCCGACTTCGTCCAGGACTTGGGAAAGCGGAATCCGTGCGGTGCCAACCAGCGGTTTGGTGAGCTCCGAGGGCTTTTCGTGCACGATTTCGATGGTCAATTCGGCATCTTCCAGGGGCCTGTTGCCCACGGGAATCGTTAGCTTCTCGTCCCATGAGGGGTTCGTATCGCCCTCCTGATCGACCCTGGTGGGGACCTTGATATCGGGATCGACCCACGGGACGGCGTAAGGGCGGAGGTCGCCGTATCGCCAATTCACGTTCTTTAGATGGCGAGCTGAAAGAACTGTGAGCTCCACATCAATGGCCTTAGGGGGTCTTGCCTTGGCTTCGGAGGTTGGGAGGACAGGTGAGGACTCTTCTGGTTAGAAATGGGAGGATAGATTTATGCAACCCCTGTCAGGATTTATATAAGTTTCCCATCGATTTGAGGTGGCATGCATGTGAATTTCATATTTATCCGCATTCATAACTTCGACGCTAAGAAATGGATCATATGGTGAGTTGTGGGATCCCAAGTCTGAATGGACCGAAAAACTTACAGCGTTCTTGGTTTGGTCCTTTGTTTTTAATATTATTTTATTTAATATTGGATAGAAATTATTGAAATTGTAAATACGAGTGGTTTATTTTGTATGTTTGTCGTATTTTAAGACCACTCATTCTTAGGTGGGTGGTTTTCTTTAAATATTATTGTATTAATTTGACCATTAAATTATAATAATGTTTTCGTGGGTAATAGTTGTTTATTTTGTATGATTTAAAGTTTTTATTTTGTAGTTAGTGATGATACTAATTCGATTATTAAATTATAATAATTTTTTTGATGAGTAATAGTTGTTTATTTTTAGAATTTAAGCTTCTGTAATTTATTATACAAATTGTAAATTTTTTTGTGTAATTGTTTATTTCTAGAATTTAAGTTTTTGTGATCCATCATACCAATTATAAAATTCTTTCGGTAATAATTACAAGCAATGGAACATGGTCCACGCGTTTCGAACACGTAGATCATATTCCATTGCTTGTAATTATTACGGAAAGAATTTTACAAGTTGTTTATTTTGTATAATGTAAAGTTTTTATTTTGTAATTAGTGAAGGTACTAATTTGACTATTAAATTATAATAAATTTTCCGGTGGGTAATAGTTGTTTATTTTGTATAATTTAAAGTTTTTATTTTTCTCTCTACCTTTTTGAAATGTATACAAAATATTTTCAAATAATATTTTACAAAATTTGAATTTCCAAAAAAACTATTTTTATGTCTTAAAAAATACGTTTTAAATAATAAAAAATTACAATATTATCTTAAATTATATAGCAAATTCTTTAAAAAAATTGGATAAAAACATATAATACTTGGTATGCACCAAATTATATCTTCACAATATTGGATGAAAATTTTCAAAATTAACTTTGTGCATTTATTTAGTTATGATTTAGTTTGCCCAGTTCGCTGAATCGATGATCACCTTGATCTTGAGGAGTTAGTTCCCATGAGGTTTCAAATCCTATGGGTTAACTTTAAAAAAATTTATCATTTAGTTAAAATATATTTAATTAAGAATAAGTTTAAAAATAAATACTTAATATTTTTTTCATAAAAATTGTTATTTATAATTTGTAAATTGTGTCCACGTTTTTCTAACCAGCTAGTGTGGTTCATCATCAGGATAAGCTGAGAAATTTGATCTAGAAACCTAAGCTCCAACAGCTAGTTTGACTATAAAAAATAAAAAAATCAAATAATAGTGATATTATTATTATTATTATTGATTTAATTTATTATATCCAAATCCTAAAAAAATAAATAAATCGATAAATAAATCAATAAATCAATAATAATGACAACAATATTAATATTAATATTAATATATATATATATATATATATATATATATATATATATATATATATAATTTGAATATAATTTTTTATATATATTGAGAAAAATAAAAATAAAAAATAAAAATTAAAAATTAAATTAATTAATTAATTAATTAACTAAATAAAAAATAAAAAATATATAATGATAATAAAAATAAATATTAATAATAATATTGATAAATAAATAAATAATGAATCACTAAAAAACAAATAAATAAAAAATAAATTAAATAAACAAAAAGGGAAAAAGAATTAGGGGACCAGAGGGGAGGAAAAGACCTGAGGAAGAACATAAGGAAAAAAATCTAATAACTAAGAATGAAGAGCAGGGATCCAACATCTACTAACACTCCACCCATCATCCATGTTAAGGTTGACCGACCTCTTTTTGATTTCTAAGACCTCTCTCAACTTTCGGTGGTGGAAATGGTCCACCCTCGCAATAACCTTAACATCTTCAATGCAAATGTGATGCTTTGTCTTTTCAGCATGCTTTGCTAAGGTAGAGGAGCAAGATGTATTATGATTTAGGTCAACGACATGTTCATGAATTCTTTGACTGATGGATCGACCAGTTTCACTAATGTAAGGCGTCATATAGGAGCACGGAATCAAGTAAATACCCTTACCATCTTAGGGCAAATTAGGTCCTTAACTGATCTAAGCGAACTCTGAATGGTGCGGAGGAGCTTGAAGGTTGAAGATACATTATGTCTCCTTAGGATCCTAGCGATTTTGTCAGTCATTCCTTGGATAAAAGGAAGGTGAACTCCATATGACCTATCACAATTATCATTTTTAACCCTTCAGCTTTTTGAAAAGCTCTAAGACATTGAACCTTGCTATAACCATTTCTAAGGAAAACAGTAAGGAGATGAGATTTCTCACCTTCAAGGTGGTGTTCATTAGCAATGCTAAAGACTCAGGTGGCTAAGGTACTGAGAACCCCTAACTTATTAGCAGGGAAATGATGAGAGCCCGCATGTAAATACTACTCAGTGTGTGTCTTCTTTCTAAAGACTTGATGAGAGAAAGAACCTTCTTCATTTATTAATTTATTTAAAATTTTTAAATAGTTATAATTTAAAATTTTAAAAAATGAATGGATGATAGGGTAATAAGAGGGGGAGGGGTTCTCTGTGATTTTGTGGAGGACAAAGTGTTCAATCTCTCATGGAATTTTAATCATACGACAAATATCAAGCAAAGATATGGTCTCTACCAAGGACTTTTGTTAACCAAAGAACATGAGCTAGACACACTTATAGTTATAGAAGATTCTCTTCTAATCATACATCATGTGGTGAAAGGATTTCTCCCGAAGAAGAAATCTATGGAAAACATCATGAAAATAATCAGGAAAATTGTGCAAGATATACCATCCAAAGCATATTCCCATGTCCTTAAAGATTTCAACATAGAAACACACAAGTATTGGGGTATAAATTGAAGATAGATGAATTAAGGATTAATGGTCAAATCAGACATGCTATAATTTCCAGATGGGGGATGAATTTTATTAAAAAATATGTGTTGTAAATATTGTGTTTTGTTGGGGCAGTAAGGTATCCCCTAAAAAAAGTCCTCTTTTTGTTGCACAAAAATATACTCCTTAATTTTTGTGTTTTGTTTGGGTATTTTTGTAAGGTATTTACCTACAAAACCCCTCTTTAATGTCAGATGAATTTGCTAAGAATTATATAATAACAAAGCTTAGTTTAATTTATAGAAAAAATAGTTTTTTTTCAGGGCATTGTGTATTTGTTGAGAATTATATAATACGAAGGCTTAGTCTAACATATAAATAAAATGACTTTTTTTAGGTCATTTTTTCCTAGCTAATTTAAACCAAATTCCTTCAATTATTTTTAAAACTCGAGTTTAAGTTGTTTAAACTCTAGAATTCCAATATCCTAAGGGTTTTTTAGAGTGTTTTTTTTAGTAAGTTTGGTAGGACTATATCCTTTTTTACATTTTCATCAACATGTCTAGATACATCACCCATATCCAGGAAGAGAATTGAACCTGTGATGAGTGCCATAACAGCCACCTCATCACCATTAAACCAAGACCCAAAAAATGATTTTAAACAAAAAAAAATACAATTTTGCTTGAAATTGTTTCATCCAATCAATGAAAACTGTATAATCGAATCAACTTATTTCGTTTATAAGTTGGATTACACCTAATGCAAATACTTTTTCATTAAAAAAATATAAAATTATATATATATAAAACTTGGTTTTGTTCAAAAATAAATAAATAAATATTAAAATGAAATTTATTCAATTTTAATTAATAAATATTATATTAGTATAACATACTTTGAATTTAGTGCACACACTGTTATTTATAATATGAAAAAATATCTTCCAGTAAAAATCATCAAATATACTTTTTCATGTTATAAACTTTTTAATCTTCTTATATATATTTTTTGACTTTTATTTATGTAACTGATTTGATCTATGATATGCTTAGTTATTTTAGCTTGTTAAAGACTTCTCATATCTGTTAATTGGGTCTCCGGAAGTCCAGTTTTTCATCAAAGTCTGATGATGAACCACGGAAATTTCCGAAGGTTCTGACACGTCTTTTGACCAAATTTGTTTGGGTCTTGATTTTTACTAGAAAGATATTTTTCCATGATTTATGGATCCTGAAGCAATATTCTAATGACATAATATGTTATTATTATTTGAAAATTTTGATATTGATTTTTTGAAATTTTTGAAAAAATAATTTTAATATTAAATTTAAAAAATAATAATGGTAAAAACAATTTTAATATTAAAAATAAAATATAAAATATTTATAAATATTGATTTTGGAATTTTGTGATCCATAATGTTGTAGTTGGATCTTTCTAATTAATCACATCATCAAATTAAAATCAATGTTTGGAACTATGTAATATGATTCATCATCAAAACCCATCTACAATATTTATAAATTTTAAATTTTAAAATAAATTATAATTGTTTATTAAAATAAAATATTTTATAAATTCGAAAGACCCATCTACAATATTTATAAATTTTAAATTTTAAAATAAATTATAATAGTTTATTAAAATAAAATATTTTATTTTAATTTTTATTAAATATTTTTTAATAAATATAAAAATTGAAATACCGTGTTTTAAAATTTAATTATTGATTGTGATTTGTCTCGATTACGGTATTGTTTTCATTTAATGCATCATCAAAGCCTACACTAAACATCTTGAGTTTACATGGCTTTTATCTTTGTTTAAAAAATATATATATATAAAATGAATTTGAAAAGTAATAGGCTAATAGGTTCATTAATTAACCAAATTCTTGTTAAATTTTCGTTTATATTTTATTTTTCTTAATAATTGTATGTTATTTTTTATTATTATTGAATTTAGAATAGTTAATTGCAAAATACACTACATGTGCTTTCACATAATAATGAGTAATCAAAATTGGGTTAAGACTTATGTAGAGTTTTTTTTCTCTATCACATAATAATGAGTTAAGGTATTCAAATTTGGGTTAAGACTTATTTAGTTAGAGTATATTTAATGTATGTATAAATTTTTTTTGGGTGAAAATCATATTAAAATAAATTTTGTCTGCGTTTTTAGAAACAATCAGTGTGGTTTATCGTCAGGACAAGATGAGAAATCTGATCTGGGACCCAGTTTAAATAGATTTTATCATCAGAACAAGACGAGAAATCTGATCTAGGACTCAGTTTAAATAGATAAGGAAAGCTCCAACTAGCCATCTAACCGTTGCAAAATAATGGCTAGTTTTACTAGAATAAGAAATTTAATTAAAAATTATTAAATAACAATTGTATTATTATTTATTTTTATTTATTTAATAATTATACGTTATATAATTTAATAATCTTGTCCTAACCATAGTGGCACTGGCTGGTTAGAAACATTGTCACCCAAAGATATTTTATACATTTTATGGATAAGCCAAATTCCTAATATATTCAATGTAATTTGATTGGATTTTAGACCTTTCTCTTAGGTTTGAATTTTAATGAGGTTTGAATTTTAATTAATGTGATGATTTTTTGGTTTTTGTAATGGAAATTAGCAAGTTTATTATATTATTTTATTATTTAAAATATAGTTTTGAATATAAAATTGAATTCAATATCTAGGAAAAAATTATAAAGTTATCCGGTTATATTAATCTAGATTCATTTAATCTTGATTTTATCATGTTCTCAACTCTTTACATGTCCAAACTTTTTTTTTGAGTGTAGAATATTATAATTAATTAATAATTTAATATAATTAATAAATTAAAGTATTTAGAATATTTTTAAATTAATATTTATATTAATTAATTATAATTAATTAATTTATATTTAATTATTATAAATTAAATAATTTTTTTTTTTCTTTTTGTTAGGTTATGTATTTTGACATGACTAGCATGTCATGGTTTGGGTAGCCATGATCTCATGCATCTAAACCATCAAAATCACTTAGGCATTGTGTCTAATCACACCAAGTTCCAACCCTTAACATGGTTGAATTTGTTCCCACAAAGTTTTGAACCAATGAACTTTGGCGAACCCTTAACATGGTTGGATTTGTTCCCACAAAGTTTTGAACTAGTAAATTTTACACCACTAAGTGCCTGAACAGAACACCCTGTCACCCTCTACTCTACATGCCATGGGCATAAATTAAATAATATTTAATAATAACTAATTTTATTAATTAATATTATTAATAACATTAATAATTGTTTAAAAATAACTATTTTAAATTATAATGATAATGTCATTTCATCTAAAATAACATGATTGGGGTTATATTCTAACTTAACATCCATAATAACTCCAATATTAAATATTAATAAAATATAAAAATAAAAATAACCTTATTTTTAAATAATTAAGATTATGGAAATTTCAAATAATTAATTGTGTAAAATGAATTATTAAAAAAAATGATGATTTCAAATTTATTTTCATAATCTAAAATCAATAAATCTTTATTTTAAATGGTAAATAATTCATTTTCTTCCAATTGGTTATCAACTGGAGATTTATTTTTGTTGTAATTTTAAAAGGACATCTCTCAACTCCACATTTAGCAAAGACAAAATTACACATTGGTGTGATGGTAGGGGTTAAATTTGAAGCCCATTTACCCGTTTTTCGGCTTTTACTAGTAAAATAAACTTTATTCTAAAAAAAAACAAGTAAATTTAACTTACGAAATAATTTTGAAAAAATGTCAAAGTGATGGATGCATAAAAAAATCGAAGTTTATATATATATATATATGGTACTGGGATATGTGGAGTTCTCTGGGTAGTTCTTACTGTCAACAACACACAATGTGTGTTCCAGATAGCTTGTAACTTAATAGAGTGACTTAGTCAAATTACATTAAAAAAAAAAAAAATTAAGATTAAAACTAAATAAATTAAAATTATAAACTAAAATAAGATTAAAGTAAAATAGTTTTCTACATTAATATTTTTATTTTAAAAAATAGTACAATATTCTTTAATATAATAATTTTTTTTTGATAAATTTTTTTTTTTTGAACTAAGTGAAAATAAAATGAAATTAATAATAGCTTTATGTGAAAATATTTTTATTTGGTCAATGTAAAATTAAATTAATAAAAAATTATCTTAAAATAAAAATAATTTCATGGTATTGACCCATGGTATGACAACCCACGATATTCATGTGGAATATAACATGTTTAAAGGGGGGAATTAAAACAGGTTTCCGAATCTATGGGATAAAATCTCCTTTCACTCTAAAGAGGTTTGCATCTCAAGAGATTTGATCCCCTTGGGCCCTTGATAGTTCCTGATTTAAGATGGATCTAAGATAGATCTAGGTTGGTTGTAATGTAATGTGTTGTTTATCCTTAAAAATAAAAATCACACTATGTGAAAACATTTTTACTTAATCAAAAGAAAAAAAAGAGATCAAATATCTTGTGACACAAAATCCAAAGTTAAAATAAATTTAAGTTGGTCACATTTTGTGAGCCTTCATGATGCTTTAGAAGTGGGTATGTTTTTTATGTTATACATTCCTAGATGAGGCTTTAGAAGTGGGTATGTTTTTTTATCTTATACATTTTATTTAAAATATTTTTAGGAGTGGTAAATAATTCATTTCCCCATTAAGCTAGAGATTTAAAGATAATAGGACAATTGACATTATGGATTGCCTGAGTTTCAAGATGATGTTTATAGAAATAGTTGTTTTCTTTATGTGAGTGAGTTATAGCTTAGTGAGCATAACAAATGGCTTAAATACTAACTGATGGTTAAAGTTATCTATTAAGACTTACATTTCTTGTTATTATTTTGAAATAATACATTATGAACATAAATTAAATTTGATTAAATAAATTAGTTATGGAATTGGTTCCATAAAGTGAAAGACTGATGGTAAAAATATTTATTCCAAATGAGAAGTAGTCAGTTACCCTTCCTCTGGACAAAGCAACATCCCTGTGAGGAAGAGAGGTTTTGCTGTGAAATGAAGAAAGGAGAGAGAGAATGATTTTCCTGAGATGGTAGAAACCATTGGAAAATTCTCTCAGCTATCCTGTAATCTTTTGGAAGGTAGATTGGACCGGAGCCCACGGGGGTTGAGGACGTAATTGCCTCATCCATGGTAGGGAGGACAACCATAGTCAAATAATAGATAAGTAAATTCTATTGAAAAATTTGTTAAGTAAATTTTGTAGAATAATGTTGTTAATTAAGGAAAAAGAGACTGTAGAACTGAGAAATTTGGTTGAGTAAAATACGATTTTGGTCATTTGTCTGTTAAAATAATTATTGATATGTCTACACTTATTAAAGGAAAGAAACACTATGAAAAATGTTAGATTTTAATTGTTATGTAAATTAACAAAGATTTTCAGAACAATAGAAGGAGCAAGTTTGCATGCTATATACAAACTAGGCAACACTGGAAAAGTACATTAAGTAATTTGGAACAGGAAAATTTATTATGAATTGGTAGGGAAACTTTGTCTGATTCTGGAATGCAGGACATTGTTCCAATCATATAAACTATACACAGACTAGAAAACAGTCAGTCCGGTCAACTCTTAAATATGTATATTGCAGTAGAGAAAACTGTAAATGGTATTTTAACTAAAAAAAATTGTAAGTTATAAAATCGCCGACAAAGACCAAGAACTACTTTGAAAAACACTACTGGACAACTGTGAAATATATACTCCGCTGGTAGAATAGGAAATAAACAGAAATGGAACATTTCTAAGTAAAATAGACAAGTTGTGTAAATTCTTATTATGGGAATGAAAGAATAGAAAAGATGAAATCATTTAAATTAATATGGATAACCTGTATGTTAATCATTCGAAATAACGCAGTAAACTGAGAAGAACAGGTGAGAAATATCAAAGGGAAAAATAGTATGCTTACAAATGGAAATTTAAGGCAAAAATCCATATAAGTATTGTAGAGAAATCTCTAAAAAAAAAACTATCATAAACCCAATATAGTGCGTTGCAGAAATGTTAAACACACACATGGTGGAGGAGAAGGTAAACACACACATAGAAAGATAATCATGTGATACTCATATTATTCACCGTGGATGTACATTTATAATACAATGGTGTGACCCTTGGATTCATCTTCCAAGGTCACTTGGACTCCATTTGTGACTGTTCACCTTCCACACCTACCCATAGAGGATTAGGTGTCCAACATTCCCCCCCTTAATCCAAAGGGGTATGTATGAGTCCAAGAAGAGATTTGTAATACAAATCTGCAAATTATGCATGGCAGCACTTAGGTTGAATCAGCTCTTTGAAATGTTTGCATACAGAGGTTGTTTAAGGGTGACCACCAACACTGGAGCACAACACTTATTGCAGTTCTCAAAAATCTTTCAAAACTGGCAAGAAGCTAAGGGCTTATGCTAGAGGAACTGTCCCTCATATTTGAAGAGGGAGACCTTCAACCTAAAAGAAGGGAAGCCTACAACCTGTGATGGTTTAAGGATGACCACCAACACTGGAATGCTTAATGCATTTCCTCGGAACTGTACCAAGACTGGCAAGAAGCTGAAATATCCTGCTAGAGGAAGTGCTTTGAATTCTTTGAAGAGGAAGAATATAAACCTCGCATAGATGGTTTAAGGCTGTCCACCAACCAAAGGCATGCTCATGGGTATCTGTGTCTTTGGCTACAACTCTGAATCTGAAATGAGAGATTTTGGCTCAGGCTTGCTTGATGTGGCTTCGAAGCTTGTAGATGACCACCATTTCCCCCCCTGTCACGTACAAGGTGAGATGATGGTGAAAACTCAACTGCAAGATTGCTCAATATTCAAGAACAAGTTCTAACATGCTACTTAAACATATTCTTGGCTGTTGATGCCCATTGTCAAGAAGTGATCCATCCAAGATAAATATTTGTTCTTGAAGGAGGCTTGTTTCTAAAGCATATGTGTGAAGAATGGGTGTGCCAACCACAGTGCTTTCATGGGTGAAGATCAAAAAAGTGTTCTTTCATATGGCCAATGCGATCACAATGTTGGCATTTTACAATCTGTTGTTGTTGTTGTTGTAGAAGAGGAGCAGGATTTGGAATAGCTACAAGTGAACCGTCATTAAGGAATCCGACACTCTGAAATTTGATGGGCTTGGAGTAGTCTGGAATATGAAAGGAAAATTCCTTTTCATATCCAAGACCAATCCTGTGCTTGTTGTGGACAAGCTCTTCCCAAGGTCTAATGATGGGCTTGGGAAGTGCAGGCTAGATTTTTTCTTCTACATTGAAATCTACTTTCTATTGTAGTTGTTGTGGACAATTTTGTCACCCCCTAGAGACAGTCTATAGTTGCCATAGACCAGTGCCTAGGACATCTTAATATAGCAAGGAGCTCTTCATATAGCTTGGGTTGTCAATCCAAAAGCTCTCTTACTATCTCTTGTAAAACAAGGAAATAAGTTTTGAATGGGACCAAACTCTCTCAGAATCTGACACAAAGATAAGAATAGTGTAGGGACATCATGTAAAACTCCAATAAAAAGGCATCAGACAGTTAAGAGACAGCTTACTGTAAAGAGGGCCAGTTCAAATAATATATCACAGAAATCAAATATGAGGAAGTGAGTGCAATGAGGAAACATAAAGAAGATATTAGTTAACATGAGACTGATACCCAGATACACAACAAAACCACATAAGGGCATATTAATTTATGAATCCTTATATGACAATGGCATTTTAAAAGCACCCTCCTCAAGTAACTAATATAGCAGAAAATATGGATGAAGTGAACATGGAACAATATATCATGACTAGGCCTATTTAAAGCACTCGACTAATTCCAGAAAGGGCATCAACTCGGATGAATCCTTTCTGTAAACTAGTGAGCCACTCACATTCTAGAACATGATACAAGAAGATAAATAGCATGAAATGAGATATTGTATTAACACATAAGAGAAAATTACATACTGTGAGATACCAAAGACCAGAATCCTCAATACAGTTATAACTCCTCCTCACTAAGACCCTACGGGCTCTGAACCTTCATACAGAAATATTAAAAAATGTATACAAAAAGCCTTTTCGCTGCACAGTTTACTGATAGAAATCTGGAACCCTTACAATGTCTTTCTTTCTAGCTTTTATAGGAGCGATAGAGAATTCTAGAGAGGGAGGTAGATGGAAAACATTTAATGACTTATTTTGAATCAAGTGGCGGAAAACACTCGCGCCCACACTATGAATGACTGAACATAAATGACTATACTATACAACTTATTTCCGGAAATGAGTGCTGAAAATGAAAGTCTGCTTATAAACAAGACATAAATAATAAAATATGCAAATATTCTGCTCTTTGCTGGAGGAGGAAGATCTGCGGCAATAAAAACTTGAGGCGCCTGTTTCTGTACATGGTAATTTTGGCCTTCTAATTTTGAATTTAAATTTGAAACTTTTCATGCCGGACACTAAATTCATTGCTCCTTCATTAATAATCTGCTGCTGCATTAATGTTCTCATCCGCCCAAATTTGCCTTTTTGATTTTCTCTGGAGGGTTCTATAGATTGAAATATATTTCTTTAATGGGGGTCACATCATGGTAACTCCTAGATCCCTTCTGCCAATTTCGTCTCCACAACAGGATCCTGCAAAAACAAAAGCCTGTTGAATAAAACTAATCACAGAGATAGTGGGCATAGCGAGGTTAATGGAAGCGGTAGCGCATATTTGAGAGGATGATGAGATGACGTGGGGTGGTGAAAACACAAAAGAACAGTAGAGGAATGGGAGGTGGAAGTGGGGTAGTACAGCGGGACGACGATAAGTGCACAAGGCAAAGACATGAAACAAAAACACCGAAACACAACGCATCAACAAAGTATGTGAATAGTGGAGGGAAAAGCGAATGACACGTGGACAAATGACGGAAAATGGCGGAAAAATGCTAACGGCACGAAGAATCAAAGATTAACTTTCGTGGAAGTTACGAAGGAACACATGGCAAAACAATGGAGCAAAGGCTCTGGGAGTGGGACCCGGAGCACACATCACAAATTCGCAAATGGATAAAGTGCGATGGAGGGAACGATGGAATAACAAGAAACTGCGCTCTGCGCTATGCGATGGGCGTGACCGGTCGAGCGTAGATCGCAAAAACGAAAAGTGCGATGACGGAGAATAGCATGAACGGGAAACTGCGCTTTTGCGATGGGGCGGATATGCGATTCCGCGTAAACACTCTAAGGGGAAGCGCTTTCGTATGCGGATGAAAGAGGCGCGGGAGCTAGGGAGCAGTTGGTTAGGCCTTATATGATTTAAAGAGCTGATTTTAGCCTTTTTTAATGGCTTCCTGCCTCTGAAAGGGGGCAACGATAAATGGAAAAGAGGAAACTTTGGCCAAAATTTTGATGGAGGGGGGGTTGAGCTTGTACAACGATGGATTATGTCTCAAGCTGTAAAAAATCTATGTTCTTTTTTTCATTTTTTAGACATGTTCTAATGTCGGAAAGAGTGTCTTTACTGATGCTTATAATCTCATCTATAGTGGTATGAATTAGGGTATTCAATAACTCTAATGTATCATCAATTTTTCCCATTTTTTTTTCAACAAATAAACTTATCCCTCAAGACATATAAGCTTCATATGCCATTACATATTAACCATACATGCTTCATACTCCCCAACCTATAAAATTTCTAACATGCTAAAGATCATAAATATATAGATTGATCAACGCTATATGAAGGCTCTCATACCCATCATCATCGAACAATAATACTTCAACATGCCATATACAATGACCAACGAACATGTATAGTCTTTAGAAAAGAAATCAGTCAACATATATTTGATTTTTCATTCTTCAAATCAATCTAAAAAAGGGCATGGAGAACCATATAGGGTCAACACTTTTATTTTTAATACTTCACCAGCATACGTACCATTGACTAATGATAAAACTATAATAACCCTGCTGAAAACTCCAAAAACTCCAAATGTTGAGGCGAATTTAGGCAGAGCAACATCTTCACTGTCTACAAATGAGAGGAGACCAAGGGTCTATGCAATATGTAGTCACGAAGATGAGCCAATGACAGTGAGGAGATGTGTCGAACATGACTGAACTTGAGCGTAGACCGTCCACCACTGCAACATACGCACTTGACTGTTCACCGCATCGCACCAGTAGATTCACACGTAGTTGACTGTTCACGCTCACCGCTCTCTCACGCATCTCTTCACTGCCTCTCACCTCCCCTGTTTCACCTTCCACTTCACCCGCCTTCTCACGCCGGCCCACCTTACCTCCCATCGACTCACCTTCCCCCCATCTCTTTGGCTGCCTCCTCTCACTCCACGCAAGATTTCCAAGCCACGGTGTGATCAATTGAAGTAGTGTAGAGCCACAGGTGCTGGTGGAGACCACGGGTTGAGGGAGTAGCGAAGTCCGCAGGTCAACTGTTTATGCAAGTCGAAGTCGAAAGGTCGATATGCCGAGAGGTATAGTGGGCAGCAATGTGGAGGCCGACTTCAAGAAGAAGTTAACACACAAGATACATCGTAAAACAGGTGAGAATTGTAATACAGTGGTTGCATGCGGATAGAATGACCCTTTCAATGTAGCAACCAATTGGTTCTGAGCTATGGCACCACTACACCATACCGGGATACATTCAACGTCAAAGCTTGAACGCACTGCAACTATGATAAATCAATTCAACGCCAATGAATCACGACTTGCTCAACACATAAATATGCTTCAATGTTTGAATATACTTACAACATCCAAAAAAGCATCCTAGAAATTATTTTTGTCAACCTAAACAATCTTGAATGTTGAATTGCTACAAAGTGCATTATAGAGAGCCTTAAATAATTCCTATATACAATAAATTTCATTATGCAATTAACAGAAAAGATTGGTTGGAGATTTCTTTTTTCTTTATCCACTAACATGTTTCCTACCATCGAATGCATTTCCTTCGTGTTTCATGAAAATAGCTCCAAAATTAAAATTTAGAGCCCCAACTTAGAACTGTGTGGAAGAACCAGACTTACAACTAACAATCATAGGGCATGTCTTACAAACCCATCGATTCTTGCATCTGAAAACAGATGGGCAGTCTTCTAACCTTGAATCACAAGATGTTTGGCGTTCAATTTGAGCAGCGCTTGCACTACCATGGAAAATGCATTAGAACGTATTCAAGCACACCAGGAGTCATGTAAATGAATTCGAACGTATTCAAGCGCACCAGCAGTCATGTAAATGAATTCAAACACATTCAAGGTGCAAAGGTGTCAGTTCTGCAAAAATAGGCAGAATAGCTAAAAATGGAGCTAACAAAATGTTAAAATGCCAGGCCTAACTGACCTGCGCTCTGATACCATGTTAAAAACACACATGGTGGAGGAGAAGGTAAACACACACATATAAAGATAAGCATGTGATACTCATATTATTCACCATGGATATACATTTATAATACAATGGTGTGACCCTTGGATTCATCTTCCAAGGTCACTTGGACTCCATTTGTGACTGTTTTCCTTCCACACCTACCAATAGAGGATTAGGTGTCCAACAAGAAAATCACAGAAAATTACAGTATATGTATATATAAATTATAACCGAAGGTATTATCTACACAGTTAAGGTTTGATAAAAGATAAAGTCCAGAAATAGAGAACCAATAAATCTCGAAACTACAAATTTTATATTGTCCTCCAAGGGTTCAAGAAATTTAAAGAACATTATATAGTCAGAATGATGGTCGGTGGGAAAAGCCATGCCATAACACATTATGAGCCAGTTCTAGCAAGGAAACTAAAAATTACAGTAGAATTCTAACGACAGTGGCATGCACCATTTGGCATAGCCGTAAGAAAATATAAACTTCTAGGAACCAGAATCCATGGTAAACCCTTGAAGTACTAGATTTCAAGAAAAGGGTTCAGAATTGTTTAGCCTAAACATGGAAGGGGTACCTGTCAATTGGAGCATGAGATAGTTTAGCAGTGGCCGAATGCGCTTCACCAAGAATGTGTCTTTTCCAAGTTTCCAGACAGCGTACCTCCAACAAAGATAAGTAAGGTTAAATATTATTGCAGGAAACCCTTAAATTCGTATAAGAAACTTAAAAGAAAATGAAAAAATAATCCATAGTTACCTACTAGGTTTCTTGCCAAGATTGTATAGTGCGTCAATCTGCAAAGACATCATAAGAAACTACTGGGTAAATAATTGTGTGAAAGAATGAATAAACCAAAGAACATAGTACCGGAAATGTATATATGGAAAGAGGGTTACCTACTTCCACCATTTGTTCTAGTGCGGTAGCAGTGTGATGACATGGGATTTGGTCCAAAGGAAGGTTGAGAACACCTCACTGAGACCCTAGACATTAACACAGTAACAATAAATGCAGATATGAGGAGAGATGAGATTTAATTCGAAAAAAATAGCAACATAAGGTATAAAACTCTGCAAGAAAATGACAATGACAAACCATCAAAATTCTGCAATGAATAAAAACATTAATCCTCTCAGTGTCGTAAGCTACATACCTTAAGGCGATGGCGGAGCCGATTTTATCTGGAAGAAGGTCCGAGCAGAGTTTAATTGCAAAGGCAATAAACTCTTCCTGCAGAGAGATGAGATGAAAATTCCAAGGGTTTCCTCTTGCATAGGGATGAGGCTGAAGCCGAGAATTATTCACCAGAGAGACGAGAGAGAGAAAGCTAAAAGGCCAAAGGGAAAAATTGTTAACGTGGTAATTCATACCCCGAAACCCTAAGTTACAGTCACCGTTGGATCGTTTAGACAAATCTACAGTGGAAAAGCAAACAACTGTACACCATAATTACAATCCACTACGGATGGCAGATATTCCGAGAACTCGAATCAAATGCCGTAATCCCAAATAGTACCAATTCCTTGCAGTTGATTGAAAATATATTTTAGATTTGGATTAGTTTTAAATGCAAAGTACAACATGATCATAATGGCAGAGAGTTCACTCCTCGATTATCGTAATGCCAATTGTGTATCATATGATTAGCCATGGATATGTGTATTGACATATATATGTGTGTGAATAGTCACACTGTATAGTTAGATTTATTACTTATATGTATATAAATCAAAGCTCCATGAGTTAATGTTTTACACTTATATATGTAAAGTAGATGTGTAATGAAATAAAAATTGTATAAATGATGAAAAGTAATTTTTTTTTTTTTTTATGTAGTCTTGGATGTTACAAGTGGTATTAGAGCAACGTTTGCATGCTGGGACCCTATGGGTCGACTAAAATTTAAGTTGTTTGTATTATGATGCACAGAGAGAGAAAAGAATTATAACAGGAGACATTATGATAAGGGGGCAAAAGCAACAACCACCCCAGAACACGGGGGAAACCCAACCCCGACTAGAAATGAATCCGGTGATGTGGGTGCAGTTGAGTGTGGATCAACACCAGCAAACAAGTAGACTGCTAGAGGAGCAGCAACACCAAACCAACATTCTGCTAAATACAGTACAGAATTTACAAGAGGAAATGGAGAGGGTGCGAAGTGATAATGCGAGTTTGATGCAAGAATAGGAGAGGATATTAAAAAGCCTCTCAGACAAATAGAATCAAGGGATGGAACAACCCAGCGCTGATAGGGATTTGCAAGAAGGAAATGAGCAACAAGAAAGAGACCATGACATTGAAAGAATGGAAATAAGTGAGTCTCAGCGGAGTAAAAGAAATAAAAACTACAATGAGGCTGAGTCGGATAATGTATCAGATCAGAAAGAAGTTAAGGGATAGATAGTGGAGCTACAAGGTGAATTTCGAAAGATAAAACCGCTTATGTTTGATGGAGTAGAGGAAGAAGTGGCTAAGGCGTGGCTGATAAACATGAACAAGTATTTTCAATTTTACAAATACAACAGTAATCTTAAATCAAGATTCGCCATTTATCAGTTAAGGGAGAAAGCCACACTATGGTGGGAGGAAGTGAAAAATGTCTACAGTATAGATGATCAGGATGTGATTTGGAATTCGTTCCAACAGTATTTTAAAGATAAATACTTAACTGAATGCTTCCATGGAAAAAAATATAGATAATTCCATGACTTAAAGTTGGGACAAATGATGATGGATGAGTACATCACCAAATTCACTTCCTTACTCTGTTATGTTCCGTATTTAAAGGATGAAAAGGAAAAAGTACAACAATTCTTGAGTAGTTTTCCGAGTCATATGAAAGAATGAATTGAGTTTTTGAATCCCAAAACTATGGATGAGGTGATCTGGAAGGAAAGAGTGTGCTACCAGCAAGCTAAATAAAAAAGAGAACAAGGTAAAAGCTGGAAGACAAAGAAAGAACATAAGGGTAGTTCTAGTTTCAAGAAAAACAGAACCAATAATTTCAAGAATGCTGCGAGAAGTTAAGCTAGAAAACAGTTTGGAAGGAATCATCAAATAATAAGATGGCCTACAGAAGATAACCCACAGAAGCTTCCAGTAAACCAGAACAAGAACAAAATCAGAAGCCACCCCTACAGTGATGGGGGTGTGGCGAGGCACACTACTATAGAAATTGTCCACGGCGAGGAAGGAGTGATGCAGTTACCAACTTACAGGAGGCCTCAAATTTTGGAGATGTTTCCAGAAATATACCCAGAATTAACGCAGCCCTGGAAGATCGACAAGCAGATTATCAATAGACAATGATAGAATTATAAGGTAAATTACTATCTCAACTTGTTTCTATTTTGGTAGACCCAAGTGCAAGTTTAAGCTACGTAAGTCCCAAATTAGTAGAGATTTGTAAATTGCAGAGTCAGAAATTCAGAAATCCATGGCTGATACAGTTAGCCATGGGAGCAAAGAGGAAAGTTTGTGCTAAGATTCTGAAATGTGCACTAGAAATTAGTGAACAACAGCTAACTGTAGACCTAAATATATTACCGCTGGGATCCTATGATGTGATACTTGGTATGGACTAGTTGGAGAAGAAATGGACGTTAGTATACTGTAAAGAAAATATCATCTATTACAGAATGCAAGATGGAACCCGTAAGGAAATTCAAGGTATAAAGAAACCTCTGCAGCTGTGTTAAATTACAACATCTCAAATGGGTAAGTGCATGAGGAAAGGATGCCAGTTATATGCCATCCAAGTGGGCTTTACTAATTCCAAAGAGAAGGCTCCAATGATAGAAAATATCCCGACAGTGCAAGAATTTATGGACGTATTTCTAGAGGAAATACCAAGCTTGCCACCCAGAAGGGACATTGATTTTACCATAGAATTGATACCTAGAGCATCACCCATTTAGAGGATACCATACCGAATGAGCGTACCAAAATTAACTAAATTGAAGATGTAGTTACAATAAATACTAGATAAAGGGTACATCCGACCAAGTGTGTCCCCTTGGGGAGCACTAGTGCTATTCGTGAAGAAGAAAGATGGAACCATGAGAATGTGCATGGATTATCGCCAGCTCAAGAAATTAACTGTAAAAAATAGATACCCTTTACCGTGAATTGATGATCTGTTTGATCAAGTCAAGGGAGCTACAGTATTTTCAAAGATAGATCTAAGGTTGGGATACCATTAGATCTGGATAAAAGATGAAGACATATATAAAACTTCTTTTCATACTAGGTACGGACATTATGAGTTTGTGGTGTTAACTTTTGGACTGACTAATGCACCAGCAACATTTATGAGGCTGATGCATGGTATATTTCACCCCTTTCTGGATAATTTTGTGTTAATATTCATTGAAGACATTTTAGTTATTCCAAGAATGTAGAAAAGCATAACGAGCACTTGCGGATAGTGCTGGAAATGTTACGAAAGCATCAGTTGTACACTAAGTTCAGCAAATGTGATTTCTTCAAGGAAGAAATACAGTACCTTGGTCATGTTATTTCTATTGAAGGAATTACAGTTGACCCAGAGAAAATCAAAACTATTATGGAATGGAAGATACCCAAAAATGTGGTAGATATCATATCCTTTATGGGATTGGCTGGTTATTATTGACGGTTCATTGAAGGATTCTCAAATATTTCTTTCCCAATTACTTCCTTACAAAGAAAGGGAAAAATATTTAAATGGATGAAGGAATGTCAAGACAGTTTTGAAAAGTTGAAACTGTTATTGACTACAACTCTAGTATTAAGGGTAGCTGGTCCTAATAAAGAGTTTGAAGTCTGCACAGATGTGTGTAAAGATGGAGTTGGGGCAATTTTGTCACAAGAGGGTAAGGCAGTTTCCTATGAATCACAAAAACTAAAAGAGCATGAATAGCGGTACTCAACTTATGATTTGGAGTCGACAGCAGTAGTACATGCACTCTGCGTATGGAGGCACTACTTACTTGGAAAGATATTTGTACTCAAAACTGATCATAGCAGCTTAACCAGTTATTTTAAGCAAGCTGACCTTAATTCTCGCCAGGCGAGGTGGAATGATTTCCTTGGCGAGTTTTACATTGATATGCAGCATGTGAAGGGTAAGGAGAATAGAGTAGCTGATGCGTTAAGTAGAGAATTTCATGGTGTTTATGAGTTGTACTATAATCATGTTGAGGGCATATTTTTGGAGTAAATGAAACCAAAAGATGAAAAAGTTCCTGAATACCAGTTCATGTGGCAGCAAGTAGAGGAGTTCAGAAAACAATGAAAATCTATTGATTACGAAATTAATAAAGATGGGTTGCTAACTTTCAAGAAGAGGATTTTTGTTCCAAACAGAATGGAGCTGATGGAACTAATTTTAAATGAGCATCATCGAAGTAACTAATCTAGACATCATGGGTATTAGAAGATTCTAACAGTGATTAGGAAGAACTATTTTGTGCCAGGTATGAGAAAAGATATTACAGAATATCTAAACAAGTGTTTAGAGTGCCAGCAAGTGAAAGTGGAACACCAGCACCCAGTCGAGTTGATGCAGCCTATACCAGTACCTGAGTGGAAGTGGGAGGTAATATCTTTAGATTTCATCAATGGCTTACCAAGGTCAAAGAAGCATAAGGATTCTACAATGGTAGTGGTGGATCGATTAAGAAAAGCAACACATTCTATACCAGTGAAATCCACTTATAAGATGGTGCAGATAGCAGACATATTTATGCGAGAGATATTTAGACTGCATGGTATCCCAAAGACTATCATATCTGATAGGGATGTGAAGTTTACTTCAGCATTATAGAAAATTTTATTTATAGGATTGGGAACTATTGGACACCTAATCCTCAACGGGTAGGTGTGGAAGTTGAACAGTCATAAAAGAGTCCAAGTGACCTTGGAATGCAGAATCCAAGGGTCACACCTAATGTACTATAAAAGCACATCTATGGTTAATAGTAAAACATCAAACACTTATCTTTTTGTCTATGTGTGTTTAGTTTATCCTTATGTGTGGTTACCATGCGTGTGTTTAACATGGTATCAGAGCGCAGGCCAGGCCCTGATATTTTCAGATTTTGTTAGCTCCATTTTTAGCCATTTTTCCTATTTCATTGCTACAACTCTACGTCTGCCTAGTCTATTTTCTGTGTGTTTTCCAGGCCTGTCGATAACGTCTCCTCATTAACATTTTCTCGCTTGGAAGACTATTTTTTTTCTCTTTTGTATTGCTCATGTGTACTACTCATTAATGCAGTCTACTCCTGCAAGCTCGACCTCCTCTGCAGGCATGCCTTCTCCCTCACTACTCTGCTCCTCCACGTACATACTTCCCTTGGATTCCACACTGCGCCCACCTCCCGTTATCAACATGATGTGAAACGAACACACAACATTGAATGTGTTATATATGTATTAATGCACCTCCAGGTCAGTTAATACACCGCTCCATCCAATGTTCGATGCAGATAGAAAGCTAGCACCAAAGCCGAAACGCAGCGCCTAATACAAGCCCACAAGGGGAAAGGTATTTGTTGGTAGTCACTCATTGGACAACACTCTGCTCTGATACAGTCAACCTCACCTCCTTCTATGCTTCAAGATGATTAATATTGTGTGTCTTCTAATAGACCTAGAGCTAGAGATCGTTAATGTGTTGAAGGTAATACTGGCGCAAACCCTCGCCTTGCTTCACGATTTTTTTAGATTCTTTTGGAAGATGATGTTTCATAGTGAAATTAAATCCATGCTACCCAGTTGCTCGCTTTTCTGCCTATAGTTTTCTTTCCATTATATATAGTGCACAATATGCCAATGCTACTATAACACTACTTTGGTGATAATTTCAATGCTCAGTGCCACCCTCATCACATTCCTCTCATAATTCTCTCATCCATACATTGGCACTCATTCGGCCTTCATGCCACCCCAATCTCCCATGACACTGTGCTCCTTCCTGATCAAATGATTTCACTTTCATAATGTATCTAATTTAAAGGTTTTGAAATTTTATTGCTATTCTCCATTCCATTTGCAAAGTTTTAATATGGACTCCTCCCAATTTTAATGCATTCTCACACTTTCCTCCTCATGCTCCCACTCACATACTCCTCACGCAGTCCCCCTAGTCGACATAATATCGACATATACAGTCACTTCCCACTCCACACTATGCTGAAATTGAGAGTGGCTCGATGGAAATTGTGTGGGAGGGGCCTCAAACAGTGAAACTGGAAAATGAGAGGAGAGGAAGTGAACAGGAGGTGGAGGAGGTCAGTGTACTAGGCAACGAACCAGAGTGTGGGAGGTTGGCTGGCCAAGACACAACATATTCATTGATTAGCAGCTCCTGCAGGCTCGTACAACTCCCTCCTCGGTCGTCGGCCCTCCTGCCGGCTTGCACTCTTCAAATCTCACTGGAAGAGTATATAATTCAACCACAGGTGTATGTTCCAATAATATCTTCTATCATGTACCTCATACAGCCCATGCTCGACTTCAAATTTTTCATGTTCTTATAGTCTCGACTCTAGTGGAGACTTAGTGAGAGTCTCGAATTCAAAGACATAGTGAGATAGCTTCGACACGGAATTTAATGAAGCTAATGATGTGTGACCATAAAGTGGAGATGCAGATGGGGGCGAGATTACTTGAACATTCGTAGTCAAGTTATCCATTCATTGATAGCAATAGAGATTATACTTCATCTGAAATGGGCTTTGGCTAAGGCCAAGGAAACCATATTGTTTGGATGCAGTTGATGTGCAGCGAGTGGATGGGAGCATCGACGACCATAACAGTAAGTTGAAATAGTAATACCTATAATAAGAATGATTTTTCATTACTGACCTGTATTAATAAAAAGGCGAAGTTCATGAAATGCATGCAGAGGTGACTTTGTTATTAGTTTGAGGGCATCATTTTTAGTGTCATTCCATGCTTGAGGAAGACTGAGTTTATAGTCTCTTGGCTAGTTGAATACAAACCCCTCTCTCAGGGTGTGTTGTCTTCATTTCCCTGGACGATATTCCTATCGAGGAGAAAGACACTATCTCTGTTAGCAACCATTTTTTCCAGGTATCACGAGTGGAGGCCATTAAAGGCTAAGTTAGTGTTGAATTGAGTGGAGCCGACTTCAGTGCTGGAGATTGCAATGAATCTCATTTAGCTGATTAATCAAAGACCAAATTTTCCTTTTGTTGTGCGTTACCCATGCTTCTAAGTGGCTGCGACAGTAATAAATCTAAACGCAGAATTGTACTGACATTGTAAGTGGGTATTGCATCTTAGTTCATAGTTGCAGTCACTCTTTGAAGAGTAACTTTGAGTTGTTAAAAAAAAGAGAGGCTAAAATCAATGATGCATTAGAGTTGTTGAATAGCCTCATTCATTCCACTGTTCATGATATGGTAAAAATGAGCAATAACGCTCTTTTTAATATTCAAACTTGCCTACAAGATGGACAAGACAAGATTGATTTTTTGAAATTGGAGTCTCAACTTCAGCAAGATGAGCTTTAGCAAAAGAGTCATCATTTTGAACTTGTTTCTGTTCAAAACATTGAAAGATACTCCCATAATCAGCAAGTCAATAATTTTTTGACTGATTCAAATTCAGTGCTTAGTTCAAAAGAATATTTGTATGTAGATGCAGAAGCTTCGGTTCTACCTCCCAAGCCCATCATCAGACATTGGGAAGAGCTTGTTCATAAAAAGCACATAACAGGTCTTGGATATGACAAGGAGTTGTCCTTTCATATTCTAGACTACTCCAAGACCATAAAATTTCAGAGTGACGGATTTCTTTATGACAGTTCACCTTCAGTTGTTCAAGATACTACTCCTCTTCCACATCAACAACAATATATTATGAATTTCCAACGCTGTGATCGAGTTGGCCATATGAAAGATCACTGTTTAGATCTTCATCCATACAAGCACTGTGGTCACCAAACCCATTCTTCACACATATGCTTCATAAGCAAGCCTCCTGCAAGAACAAGGATTCATCTTGGATGGATCTCTTCTTGGAAATGGGCATCAACAACCAAGAAGATGTTTAAGTCGCATGTAAGAACTTGTTCTCGAATATTAAACAATATTTCAATTGAGTTTTCGCCATCATCTCACCTTGTACCTGACAGGGGGGAAAATGGTGGTTATCTACAAGCTTCGAAGCCACATCAAGCAAGCCTGAGTCACAACCTGTCATTCCAGATTCATATTTGTAGCCAGAGACATAGCAGTTTAAGTGAGCCTGAGCCACAACCTGTCATTCCAGATTCAAACTTGTAGCCAAAGACACAACAGTTCAAGTGAGCTCGAGCCATAACTTGTCATTCTAGATTCAGAGTTGTAGCCAGAGGCATGGATGCCCATGAGCATTCCTTTGGTTGGTGGACAACCTTAAACCATCTATGCGAGGCTCATATTCTTCCTCTTCAAATAATTCAGAGCACTTCCTCTAGCAGAAGACTTCAACTTCTTGCCAGCTTTGGTAGAGTTCCGAGAAATGCATTAAGCGTTCCAGTGTTGGTGGTCATCCTTAAACCATCGCAGGTTGTAGACCTCCCTTCTTCTAGGTTGAAGGTCTCCCTCTTCAAATATGAGGGACAATTCCTCTAGCAGAAGACCTCATCTTCTTTCCAGATTTGGAAGAGTTCCGAGAAATGCAATAAGCGTTGCATTCTAGTTTTGGTGGTCATCCTTAAACCACCTCTTTATGACGACATTTCAGAGAGATGATTCATCCTAATTGTAGCCATGCATACTTTGTAGATTTGTATTACAACTCTCTTCTTGGACTCACACATACCTCTTCAGATTAAGGGGGGAAATGTTGGACACCTAATCCTCAACGAGTAGGTGTGGAAACCAAAAAGTCATGAAAGAGTCCAAGTGACTTTGGAATGCAGAATCCAAGGGTCACACCTAATGTACTATAAAAGCACATCTATGGTTTATAGTAAAACATCACACACTTATCTTTCTGTCTATGTGTGTTTAGTTTCTCCTTATGTGTGGTTACCATGTGTGTGTTTAGAAGGAACCCAAATTAATTTTAGCACTGCCTACCATCCACAGACGGATGGAAAAATAGAGCGAGTTAATTAGATCTTGGAGGATATGTTACATATGTATGTAATGCAACAGCCAACTAGGTGGGAAGAATATCTGAACCTAGTGGAGTTTGCATACAGTAATAGATATCAGGAATCCCTTAAGATGAGTTTGTTCGAAGCCTTATACAGACGACAATGAAAAAATCCTATTAATTGGAGTAGCCTAGAAACCAAGTTGATGCTTGGACCGAAAATGCTAGCTAAAATGGAGACAGAATTAAAGAAGATTCGACAGAATCTGAAGGTAGCTCAGGATAGAAAAAAGTGTATGTTGATAAAAAAAATACTTATCATGATTTTGAGGTGGGAGACCATGTGTACGTAAGGATCAAGCCAAATAAAATCACTTTAAGATGGGCCTATTCTGCCAAGTTGGCTCCCAAGTTTTGTGGCCCTTTCCAAATATTGGAAAGGGTAGGACCCGTGGCTTACCAATTGGCCTTGCCTAGTCATATTCGAGTACACAATGTTTTTCATGTATAGTTATTAAAAAAATACGTACATGACCCAAAGCAAAAAATCCACTAGCAGAGTATTCAGGTAGGATATGAATACCAGACATGATTAAAAATGTTAAAATTTATGAGAAAACTAATTCAAGTTTTTTGAATGCAGGTCAAACTGGACGGCGAGTTTTTGGTCGAGCCTCAATGTATAATCGATCGGAGAGAAATCATGCTCTGGAAACGAGCCATCACCCAGGTTAAAGTGCATTGGAAGCACTTTGGCCCGAATTAAGCTACTTGGGAAGATGAAGGTTTTGTTTGGGAAGCATAGCTTGAATTATTTGCTAGAGTAGAATCAGAACACCGAGGATGGTGTTCACTTCCAGGGGGGGAAGTTGTAACAACTGGCTTAAATGCTAACTAATGGTTAAAGTTATTTGTTAATACTTTAAGACATTTCTTGTTATCATTTTGAAATAATACATTATGAACAGGAATTAAATTTGATTAACTAAATTATTTATGGAATTGGTTCCATAAAGTGAATTATTGAATGTAAAAATATTTATTCTAACTGAGAAGTAGTTGAATAGAAACAGTTTAGTTATTTACTCTTCCTTTGTGGATAAAGCAACATCCTTGTGAGGAAGAGGGGTTCTGAATTGTGTGCTGTGAAATGAAGAAAGGAGAGAGAGAATGATTTTCCCCAGCTGGTAGAAACCAATGGAAAATTCTCTTAGCTATCCTGTAATCTTCTGGAAGGTAGATTGGACCAGAGTCCTGAGATCCCTTCCGAGCACTATTTATTTATACTTGGCTCAGGAGTGGAGCACGGGGTGTGGGGAGGACGTAATTGCCTCATCCATGGTAGGGAGGAAAACCATAGTCAAATAACAGATAAGTAAATTCTATTGAAAAAATTGTTACGTAAATTTTGTAGAAAAATGTTGTTAATTCGAGAAAAAGGGACTGTAGAACTGAGAAATCTGATTGAGTAAAATATGATTTTGGTCATTTGTCTGTTAAAATAACTATTGATATGTCTGTAGTTATGAAAGGGAAGAAACAATATGAAAACTGTTAGATTTTAATTGTTATGTATATTAACAAAGATTTTCAGAACAATAGAAGAAGCAAGTTTGCATGATGTAGACAAACTAGGAAACACTGGAAAAGTACACTAAGTAATTTGGAATAGGAAAATTAATTATGAATTGGTAGGGAAACTTTTTCTGATTCCAGAGCTCAAAGGCTCTGGAATGCAGGATGTTGTTCCGATCATATAAACTATACACAGACTAGAAAACAGTCATTTTGGTCAACTCTTAAATATGTATATTGCAGTAGAGAAAACTGTAAATGGTATTTTAACTAAGAAAAAACTGTAAGTTATAAACTTGCCGACAAAGACCAAGAACTACTTTGAAAAAAAATATTGGACAATTTTGAAATATATACTTTGTTGACAGAACATGAAATAAACAGAAATGGAACAGTTCTAAGTAAAATAGACAAGTTCTGTAAATTCTTATTCTAGGAATGAAATAATAGAAAAGATGAAATCATTTAAATTACTATGGATAACCTGTATGTTAATAATTCAAAATAACCCTATAAATGGAGAATAAAAAGTGGGAAATATCAAAGGGAAAAATAGTATGCTTACAAATGGAAATTGAAGGCAAAATTCCATATAAGTATTGTAGAGAAATTTCCAAAAAAATAACTATCATAAACCCAATATAGCGCGTTACAGAAAATTACAGAAAATTACAATATATGTATATATAAATTATAACTGAAGGTATTATCTACACAGTTAAGCTTTGATAAAAGATAGAGTCCAGAAATAGAGAACCAATAATTCTTGAAACTACAAACTCTATACTGTCCTCCAAGGGTTCGAGAAATTTAAAGAACATTATATAGTCAGAATGATGGTCGGTTGGCAAAGCCACGCCATACCACATTATGAAACGGTTCCAGCAAGGAAACCAAAAATTACAGTAGAATTCTAATGATGGTGGCATGCACCATTCAACATAGCCATAAGAAAATATAAACTTCTAGGAACCAGAATCCACGGTAAACCCTTGAAGTACTAGATTTCAAAAAAAGGGTTTGGAATTTCTGAGCCTAAACATGGAAGGGGTACCTGTCAATTGGAGCAGGAGATAGTTTACCAATGGCCGAATGAGCTTCACCAAGAATGCGTCTTTTCCAAGTTTCCAGACAGTGTAGTTGCAACAAAGAGAAGTAAGGTTAAATATTGTTGCAGGAAACCCTTAAAGCCATATAAGAAACTTAAAAGAAAATGAAAACATAACCCATAGTTACCTATTAGGGTTCTTGCCAAGATTGTACAGTGTGCCAATCTGAAACGGCATCATAAGAAACTACTGGGTAAATAACTTTGTGAAAGAATGAATAAACCAAAGAACACAGAACCAAAAATGTATATATAGAAAGAGGGTTACCTACTTCCACCATTTGTTCTAGTGTGGTAGCAGTGTGATGACACGGGATTTGGTCCAAAGGAAGGCTAAGAATGCCTCATCGAGACCCTAGACATTAACACAGTAACAATAAATGCAGATATGAGGAGAGATGAGATTTAATTCGAAAGAAATAGCAACATAAGGTATAAAACTCTGCAAGAAACTGACATTGAGGAACCATCAAAATTCTGCAATGAATAAAAACATTAACCCTCTTAGCGATGTAAGCTACATAACTTAAGGCGATGGCGGAGCCGATTTTATCTAGAAGAAGTTCCGAGTAGAGTGTAATTTTAGAGGCAACAGACTCTTCCTGCAGAGAGATGAGATGAAAATGCCAAGGGTTTCCTCCTGCATAGGGATGAGGCTGAAGATGATAATTCTTCACCAGAGAGACGCGAGAGAGAATGCCAAGAGACCAAAGGGAAAAATGGTTAATGAGGTAAGTCATACCCCAGAACCGTAAGTTACAGTCACCATTGGATTGGTTAGACAAATCTACGGTGGAAAATCGAACAACTGTACACCATAATTACAATCCACTACGGATGGCGGATATTCCGAGAACCCGAATCAAATTCCATAATCCCAAACAATACCAATTCCTTGTAGTCGATTGAAAATATATTTCGGATTTGGATTCGTTTTAAATGAGAACTACAACATGATCATAAAGGCGGACAGTTCACTCCTCAATTATTGTAATTCCAATTGTGTATCATATGATTAGCCGTGGATATTTGTATTGACATATTTATGTGTATTGATATATATAGGTGTATTGAAATATATATGTGTGTGAATAGTCACACTGTGTTGTTAGATTTATTACTTAGATGTATATAAATCAAAGCTCCATGAGTTAATGTTGTATATTTATATACGTAAAGTAGATGTGTAATGAAATAAAAATTGTACAAATGATGAAAAGTGATTTTTTTTTAAATTTAGTCTTGGATGTTACAATGCAAGTATTTATATTCCAATTTCTTCATCAAGTCTTTCAATATGTATTTGGTGAGTGATCAAGAATGCCTAATTTAATAAAGTATTGATTAGTATTTTTATGTTACCACTATTTGGTTAAATATTTGATCAATGCTTCAAAATGAAAATCACTTGGACATGAGTACTAGACTTTCCTACAGTGGAGACTTCACCTAAAATAGGGTAAGTTCGGGTAGATTTTAATATATTTGAACTTTCCTCCAGTAGAGACTTCACCTAAAATAGGGTAAGTTCCGGTAGATTTTAATATATTTGAATAATTTCTACATGAAAATTCTGATATTTGGAGTGTAGACATTTTTTTAACAAAATCCTCTTGTAATTTTCTCACGATGTTTGATTTCTTGGAATATTTTTCCTCCTCCATGGATTTCGTGTAGGAATATCTAATATCCATAGGTTACACACCATTTTAGCAAATTATTATTGAAATTTAAACTAAAATGTTAGATTTACTGAAAAATAAATATAATTAAAAATGAAACTTTGGAAATGTATTTTTAGCAATGGCACGTTGTTTTTCACCCTAATCTCTTCAAAGTTTAATTGCATTCACTTCAATATTTGCAGGTATACATTGTATTTTTTTCTTTTAAGTTAGATGAAGCTCGTAAAAGGAAATATGAAAAGTGATATGAAGGGCCATTTAAAAATAAGATCGCCATAAAATATTCTATGATGGGTAGGGGGACCCGTCAAATTTAACCCCTACTCGGTTGTAAAATATGCCTCTCAACTCAATAAATTCAAGAGAATAATTTAAACTTGTTATTTCTAAATTTTTAACTAAAATTTATAAATTATAACCTGATTATATATTTTTTTTATAGATTTTTACCCAAAAACAGTAATTGTCCGACCGAAAAAATTTCCAAAAAGGATCGAACACCTCATCAGACTATTAGTTTTGGTTAGGTATAAATTAGTCCTTTTTTTGTAAGTCAGTACAAAAATATTTATATTAAGATAAAAATTTTACATTGATAACATATGATGGTCATATGATAGAACCAACCTAAAGATGGCCGTATATAGAACAAGCCTAAGGATGGTCATGAAACAAATTTCATAACACATATAGAAAATGATAAAAAAAAACATTGGAATCACGTAGCTTGCGGTTGATCACGAGAGTGTCCTTTCTTTCCTTTCTTCTTTGCTACTTTCATCCAACCTTCTGGAAGTGTGTCTACCAAAGCTACCATAAGATTTTTGTGACAATATAAGGAGGCATCCTTGTTATATTTTGAGGATGTTGATTCATGGGCGTGCTTCATGGCATCTGTTTGAGCATTATTACTGAATTCTTCTCTTCTGGATGACAAAACTTGGATCTCCTAACCTCCTTCATAAGGCTTTTGAAGATCTGAATTTTGGGCCTCATCTAATGGGAGCACATCGTCAATAGACTCATCATATTCCTGATCTGAAAAAGAGGAATATTCCTCTTCTCGAGGAGGCGAGCTGCATGGATTCCATGCTTTAGATCCAAGATTTGGTTTGACTAGTTTTTGAGAAAAAGAGTTCTGAAGATGACTTGTTTGATGGAAAAGTCAACACTGAAAGAAATTTTATCATAGTCCAGTTGTTGGGTCTAGTGAAAATCACCTATTTTTAAATTAATTTTTTCAAGCAAGCCTTTGTTGATGTTGAGTTATACGCAAATATTTTCATAGGTGAAGACTCCATCTTGGCCGCATGAGGGATCTGTAGCCAGAAAATGACTCGAGGTGTTTCCAATACCTAGAAACACTAAATAATGCCATAGATGGGCTAACAATTTAGGAGCCTAAATCAAATGGGTAGCTTTGTGATCACAATTGTGGAGGGGTCAAAACCTGAGAACCAAGGGGTTAGGAAGAATCCAACTTTTCCCCAAAACCAGGGCCCCTTGGAAAGAGAATTTTGATAATCCACATCATTGTAAAAAATGACAATGAAGAAACCCTTTGAACAGAAGAGGACCTTGCATGCCTTGGTCCAATATGAATGGATCCATTAGTAAAGGTATATTGTATGTGTTCAAAACTCATTGAAATGATCGATGAGGAAATTACCTGCCAATAACTCATAGATTCTATCTAGATCTGGATGAGTGATTTCCACTGAAGGAACATCCTAATATTTGTTTACTATAAAAGGACCTGAAGCAACCTGGGCCTGAGCCATCTTTCCTAAGGGTAGGGGATGTTCTTGAGATGAATTTTCACTTTGGGGAATGTGGTTTCAGAATCTAGTTAGGTATGAATGAGTCATTTTTTAGTTTAAAATAAAATCTTAACACCTATATACTTTATAATGCTTGGTTGGTTGGGTTGGAACATGTTTAATTAATGATGTAACACCCTCCTCCCAAATTTACCCAAGCTAACCATTCCACCAGGGTAAACATGTGACGAGAGGCCACTATGATGAGATTCAACCTCCTAGGTCACCTTAAGGAAGTGGAAATGATGAAAGAAAATCAAACTGAGCATTTACACACCCTACAAAACATACAGGAGCCAACCAACCTTTCCAAGTGTTTAACTTCTTAAGAAAATTGTATTTTACTGACCAGACACCCTAGTCACTCCCATGACAAAGAAAAATGTTACTGGAACCCTCTAGTTGCTCCCACAACAAAGCCATCCCAGTTATTGTGGACTTTTTCAGGTAGTCTTGTGTCAGCGACCCCAGATTCTATGCACTTTTTCAGAGATAGGACTCAAGCCACTACCCAGAACTTCATGAGACTTCCATAAATTATACATAACACTGAAAAAAAGATACTGAAGCAAACATTTGATCAATTACTTTATGAAACCCTTACTATCCATGCCATGCATTTCATTAAACATGTCACAAGTATGCATCCTACAGGACATAATAAGATATTTGAGCATAGGGGTCTCATACTTATTTGAGAATCTCTAAAAGAGTTGATGCCTTGTCACATTAGCTGCATTATCAACTATTAGGTCATATATTCATTGTTCAATCATTTACAAATCAAAACATAATGAGATCCATACATCATCATTTTCATAAATCATTCTCGTAACTAGGATATAAACAACATAAATAACAAGGATAAAACAACCATAAATGCCACATATGAACCAGTACATTTTCACATAAAATACCGAGGAAAGAAACTCTTATTAATGAAAGAAAAATCTGACCAGGTTTGGGACTTCCACACTCCACCCAACCATAGATTGGCTGAACCAAATATTTCTTTCTCCATATTCCAAGCATGAATGTGGGACTCATAACCAAAATTAACCAAGGCTTTCCGAGGCTAAACCACCTCACCCTCATCAATAGAACCAATATTTACCACAATCCATGCCAGCTCACTAAGCCTTAAACAAGCATGGATACCACCGGATTTCTCCACCTACAACTTATGGAATTTTCCCATCTCCTAGTCTCTAATATTTATCACATATCGACCCACCATTCACTAATCGAGATTCCTAGGCCTAATCGAGACTCCAGTCTCTAGGATTTAGCGCGATCCCCGCCACATCACTGGGCCTAAACGAGACTCTACTCTCCAAGATTTACCACAATCCCCACCAGATCACTAGGCCTGACCGAGGGCACACACCTCTAGGCTTTATCGTATATCCTTCCATGCATTGATTGAGGATTCCTAGGCCCATCGAGGCACACAATAGTTGGCTTTTCCACAACCTATACTTCAGTTCTAAGGTTACTAGGCTAGTTTCTTTATCACAATTCAAAGTCTGGTTTAGGGATCACTAGGCCATGTCTTCATTCATTCAAAGATTTACCTCACTCAATTTTGAATCCATCTGGAAATATAGCTCAACTAAAACATGAGAACCCTGTCACACCACGATTATCCGGAAATGGAAAGGCAAGGCTGAAGAACACTACCACACCTAGAAAAACCCATGCCCATGACAACAAGAGAACCAATAACACACGTGCATAACCATGCATGCCAAATCTATTAAGGAAATCACACATACAAATCGATACCTGCAAGTAAACCCATTGTAACTACTTGATGCTGCTCTTCCTTGCTTGATCTTTTCTTCCTCTTTGCCTTCTTTGGTTTTCCTAATCCAATGCTGAAGTGCTCTAAGAAACCTTAAGTATCTAAGAGTTTGAGAGATAGAATAGAGACAGAGATCCAAGCCTAAACTGACAAAAAGATTACACTGAAAAAAGGTACCAGATGATCCTCAAAAGCCTTTTTATTAATGAGGCCTCTATTTTCTTCAATTTTCCATTACTTTTCTTCATTTTCCTCCTCACATGTAACATGTGACCTTTCACCTTCATTTTCTCCTATATTCCATTATTTTCATAAATAAGTTTCCAAAAATTCTATTTTTCCTTTCCAAATCCTTTTTCATTGCATTCTCCAATTTCTTTAGCCATAATAAACAAAATGAACACCTGCACTAGGATATTTTTCCCAACATTCAGCTTCAAATAAGTGTCCCATAACCGTGGTTATTATTTTTCCTTTATTAACTTTTATTACATGAAATTTTCACCAGGGATATTACAGAACCCTCCCCCTTGGGGTAGCACCGTCCTTGATGTTCAATGACACCAAAAACCAACAAGACTACTGAAAGAAAAATATATTACCGATGGAGCTTTATAACTTAGCTCATTGCAGTATTTACAATGATCAACCTGCTAAGAAGCATACCAACATGACAACATAACAACATGATAACCATACCACTTACTATAGCCTTATAACACAACTCATGATAGTATTTGCATCCATATACATATGTACATATAGAAAAACATGACACCAAAGAATATACCAAAACATCAAACCAAAGCATATACCAAAAAAATTTTTTGAACTAGCGAATAAAGAAAGATACATAACCCGCGTTTTATCTTCCATCTCTCATGTAGCTTCATTAGGTCCAAAGTGCTTCCACTATACTTTAACTTGATCGATTTCCCAATTTTGGAGTATGAGCATATTTATCTGCAAAATACAATGTCCTTCCGGTTGGAATTCTCCTTTTGGCTCCACTTGCAATATAGATCTGTCAATCATATTATCAACATATTTAGCATACTTCCTAAGTAATGGCACATGGAAAACATCACATATTTTCACTGTCGGAGACAATGCAAGTCGATAGGATATTGTTCTGATCCTTTGAAGAGTATTGAAAGGTCCACAAAATTGAGGTGCCAACTTGGCACATAAACCAATATTCAAGGATGTAACAACCTCGGGTTAAAATTTCATGTAATAAAATTTAATAAATGAAAAAATAAGACCACGGTTAAGGGACATTTATTCCAAGCTGAATGTTGGGAAAAATATCCTAGTGGACATCACTTGATGTGTTTTATGACTAAGGGGGGAGTTGGAAAAGGAAATGGCTAAGGCTTTGGAAATGCAAAAGAGTATTTTTGGAATTTATTTATGAAAATAAAGGAAATTAGGAGAAAGGGAAGGTGAAAGGTCACAAGTTGCATGTGAGGAGGAAAATGAAGGAAAATAATGGAAAATTGAAGAAATTAGAGGCCTCATTAATAAAAATACATCATAGCATAAGTTGGTAACATTTTGCCAGTTTAGTTTTGAAATTATTCTTAGAGACGAGAAAGAAAGAAAGTAAGAAAAGGAAGGAAAGGAAAGGAAAGCAAGTATCAAGAAAGGATCAATCAAGGAAAATTTGGATCAAGCAACTTCAAATGGAATACTTGTAGGTAACAAGTTTCATGTATGATTTCCTAGCTAGTTTTGACATGCATGGTATGTGCATGTTGGTATTTGGTTCTCTTGTTGTCATTGGCATGGGTTTTTCCAGGTGGGATAGTGGACTTTAGCCTAGCCTTTCCATTTCTGGATTGCCATAATGTGATGGGCTTGATTCTCGATTTGAGATTTGGATTTCCAGAATATTTTGGATTTGGGTGAGGTGGTCTCAAGAAAATTCCTAAAGGCCTAGGAATCCCTTAAACAATAATGGCGGGATACATGATAAAGCTTGAGGGTGGAGACATAAAAATTACTCAAGGTATTGGAGAAGAAAATATGAGGCATTCAATTTCAATTTGGTTTTGTGATCTCGACACTGATTTAGGCATGAGATCACGGTATGGTGAGGGTGGTGGTGGCTTAACCTCTAGATTCCCTTGTTTTTTTTGGATTTTTGTATCCCATTATATCCCACATTTATTCTTGGAATATGGCACGGGGGTGATTGGTTGAAAGAAAAAATTGGTTCAGCCAATTTATGGTTGGGTGGTACATGGAAGTCTCGAACCTGGTTGGATTTTGCCTATGATTAATCATAGCTAAGTTTCTCTTAATTTTGATAAGGAAATGTACTTGTTATTATGTGGCTTTAATGTTTCTTATCTCATTGTTATTTATCTGGTTATATGTTGGCTATAAGCATGGTTATATGACAGATCTTAGTCATGGAATTATTCCTGTTTTACTTGTAACTGAATGAATAATGAATGCAAGACCTAATTGATGTTATAACAACTAATGTGAGAATGCAGTGACCCTTATTGTTAAACCTCAAATAAGTTTTCAATCACTTATTTTCATAATTGCATTCATAAACTGTAGGTTGCATATTTACTAAGTGTTTGACAGAATGTCAGTCCTGGTTGGGAAAGCTCAGGTCAAGTCCTGGTTTAAATTTATCATCAACAACATTGTCTTCATGTCTGTTTTGAGTTCTGAAGGTTACATAGAGTTCTGGGCATACTTTAAGCCCCAACCCTGGAAAATATCCTTAAATATTGTAGTCGCTAGCTTAGCACTAGCAGAAAAAGGCTACAATCGCACTTAGGCAGGCTCATGGGAGCAACTAGTGGTCTCAATCACTTGGAGGGCTTGGCAAGGAAGCGATTGGGGATCCAATTCATCAAAAAGGCGATTTTTTTTAGGGACAAAGGTCCAGGAAGGGTGGGTCAGCCCTTGTGGGCCCTATGGCATCAAAAAGAGGTCAGTAAGGTCTTAGGTTTTCGACTTCATTTCCTTAAAGTCATATAGGAGGTTGAGTCTTATCCTAGTAACCCTCAGTTCATGTTTACCTCGGGAAAGCTAGTGAAAGTGGGTAATTGTTGGAGGAGGCATTATTACAGGGTGATATCAGAGTAGGTTTCTCTCTCTTTGGGTCATATATGAACCACATGGTGGTATCATAGCAATTTTCTCTCTTTCAGGTAATATCTAATGCCAGATGGTTGTATAAGAGGGTTTGTGCTCTCTTTGGGTCAGTGCGATGTTGTCAAGGTCATGGTTGTCATGCATGGGGTCATGGTATACATTTGGTATTGTCATGTGTGATGTTATTATGTTTTTATGTTGATTGCATGGTATTATTATGATTATACATGTACATGATAATGTGGAATTATCTTCCTGATGAGATAATCCTCCCCTAAACATCACTGAGGTATGCATTTTATTTTGGTATCTATTTGGTTTATCTAAAATGGTACACTTGTAGGAAGAAGAGAATCCAAGATGTAAAGAAAAATGGTAGACTATAGTTCTCGTGACTCTCCCTACAGATAAGTTAGGAAGTAAGGGGAACAATACTCTTCTGGTATAGCAGATACATTGAGGATCTTGAGGGCAGAGATCATAAGTTTCAAAGAAGACAATGACAGGTTGGTTGAGGCTCAGGAAATACTTGCAATGGCTCATGAGAAGCAAGTATAGGTTGATGCAGTGATTCTTTATATCTTGTCAAAGTTGCAGAAACATCGACAATTGAGGAATCGATCAAGAGCAGGAAGATAAAAATAATGGATCCTATGGTAGCATATATCAGCTCAGATACAGGTTGGATAGAGGGGACTCAGTTAGAGGTGGAATATCACTGGATACACCTGACAGGAGGAATGGTATGTATAAGCATCATTCTAGTTCCTCATCCAGGAGACATCATCACAATCATCACTGTCATCATCCTTATAGGAGGAGGGATGATTTACCTAAGGAGTTCAAGAAAGTGAAGCCTCCTACATTTGACGGAGAGACGAAGAATTCATAAGATGAAGAGGCATGGTTGCTTGGAATGAAGAAATTATTTAGATTGCATAGACACTCAAAGAACATGAAAGCCAAGATAACCACATTTAGTCTTAAAGGGGAAGAAAATACTTGGTGGGAAGATGTGAAGAATGTCAAGGGAATTCGAGAAGAAGAGTTGATTTGGGATGAGTTCGAGAGACTCTTCAAGAATAATTACCAATCATAGAGGTACTACGATGATAGATCTTAGGAGTTTTATGAGCTACATATGGGTTCTATGACTAATGATGATGAAAATAGCAAATTATTGGAGTTTTTTAGGTATGTGTCCTATCTCAAGGAGGAGAAGGCTAATATTTAGAGATTTTGTAACACCCTCCTTGCACATTTACCTAAGATAATCGGTCCACTGGAGTGAACATGTGATGAGAGGCTACCATGATCTAATTCAACCTCCTAGGTCACCTTAAGGAACTGGAACTGAGAAAACACAACCAAACTGATAATCCAGACCACCAATAGAACCCCCAGGAGCTACCCCGCCTTTCCAGGTGATCAACCCCTCAGGAAACTCACCAAATCAAGGAAATAGAGCCCTAGTCATTCCCGTGCCAAGCCCTCCAAGAAACTGTGGGTCCCAGTCACTCCCATGAGACTGCATGAATGTGAAAAAAACCTTTTTATACCAGTGCTATGTCAGCAACTATGAGATTTAAGGCTAAATTTCAGGGCTAGGACCCAGTCGTTGCCCATAACTTCATGGAATTGATATAAATGGAATGAAACTTAGAGACAATGATACTAATGCAAATTATTGAACATAAACCTGACTGGACCCCTACTAGACATGATAGGCATTTCATCAAACATATCACAAATATGCATTCTACAAGTTTAAACAACAAATCTAAGCATAAGTGTCTCCTAATTATCTGATAATAACTAAGAAGCACTGATTTCTTACATCATTTGCTAAATTATCATATATTAGGTCATATATTCATTTTTCATTCATTTTCAAATCAAAACATGATGAAAACCATAAATTTTCACTGTCGTAAAACATAGTCATAACCAGCATATAAACAACACAAATACTGAGGATAACACAGTCATAAATGTCACATAGAATCCAATACATTTACAATTAAAATACCAAGGAAAGCAACTCTTATTACTGATTTCAAAATCCAACTCAGTATGGGATTACCACGTTCCACCCAACCATAGATTGGCTGCGCCAAATCTCTCTTCAGCCAATCACTCCCGTGCGATACTCCAAGCATGAATGTAGGAATCAAACCAAAAGAACCAACCAAGGCTTCCTGAGGCTAAACCACCTCACCCTCGTCAATAGAAATAGGCTTTACCACAATCCACACTAGATCACTAGGCCATAAACAAGCATGGATGCCACCAAATTTCCCCACCTACATTGTGAGAAATTTTCCTGACTCCTAGTCTCTAGGCTTTATCACAATCCACAGTCTGATCCAGGGATCACTAGGCCATAACTGAGACACCACCCTCCATGATTTACCATATATCCAACCATTCACCATCAAGGATTCCTAGGCATGTTCAAGGGAAACCACCTCTAGGATTTACTGTATAGCCCGCCATTCACCTATCGAGGATTCCTAGGCCCACCGAGGCACACAATACCTGACTTTACCAAGACCTATAGTTAGGTTCAGTGGTCACTATTCCAGTGGCTTTACTGCAATCCATATTACCTTTCAAGGATCATTAAGCCATTTTTTATTTATTTCAGAGATCCACCTCACTCAGTTTCAAATCCATCCAAAAATCCATCTCAACCAAAACATGAGAACCCCATAACACCATCTCTATCTAGAAATGGCAAGGCAAGGTTGAATAATACTGTCACCCCTAGCAAAAAGCCATGCCAATGAAAATAAGAGAACCAAGAGTACACTTGCATGACCATGCATGCCAAATCTAGCAAGGAAATCGAACATACAAATCGATACATGTAAGTAAACTCATTGCAGCTGCTTGATACTGCTCTTCGTTGCTTGATCTTTGCTTCCTCTTTTCCTTCTTTTCCTTTCTTGATCTAACAATGGAGTGCTCCAATAAAAATATAAGTGTCCAAGAGTGCGAGAGAAAGATAATAGAGAGAGCTCCGAGGTTGAACTGACAAAAAGGTTACACTGAAAAAAGGTACCAACTGACCCTCAAAATCCTTTTTATTAATGAGGCCTCTATTCTCTTCAACTTTCCATTATTTTCCTTCATTTTCCTCCTCACATGCAACCTATGAATTTTCACCATTCTTTTCTCCTAATTTCCATTATTTTCATAAAGAAATTTCCAAAAATGCCATTTTGTCTTTCTAAAGCCTTTGTCATTGCCTTTTCCAATTTCCTTATCCATAATAAACCAAATGAACACCTGCACTAGGATTTTTTTCCGAAAATTTAGCTTGGAATAAGTGTCCCATAACCGTGGTTATTATTTTTCCTTTATTAAATTTTATTACATGGAATATTCACCAATGTTGTTATAGAACCCTCCCCCCTGGGGGAACACTGTCCTCGGTGTTCAATAACACCTATAACCATCAAGAATTTTGAAAGCAATACATACTGCCCATGGATATTTATACCTTAGCTCATTACAGTATTTACAATGATCAACATGTTGAGAAACAATCAACATGACAACATAACAACATGAAAACCATAATTAAATGACACCCATATCGCTTATTGGAGCTTTATAACACAACCCATGGCGATATTTACATCCATATACATATGTACATATACCAATACCACGTCAAAACATATACCAAAACATTTATCAAGGACATTCTCTCAACCAACGAATAAAGAAGGATACATAGACCGCATCTAATCCCCCATATCCCTTGTAGCTTCATTGGGCCCAAAGTGCTTCCACTACACTTTAACCTACTCTATTTATAGGTTCTGGAGCATGAACACCTTTCTATGCAATATACACTGAGGTTTCAGCTGTAATTATCCACTTGGTTCCACCTGCAATACAGACCAATCAATCACATGATTAGCATATTTGACATACTTCTTAAGTAATGTCACATGGAAAACATCATGGAGTTTCACTGTTAGAGGCAGTGTAAGTTGAAAGGATACTGGCCCAATCCTTTCAATAATATTGAATTTTCCACAAAACAAAGGTGTCTTCTTGGCATATGATCCAATCTGCAACGAGATATTTGTTGGATTGATGCACAAGTACACCTGTTCCCAAATCTGAAACTCCCTAAAAAACTTGTTCTGATCTACATAAAATTTCTTCCTGTCATGTGCTTCCTTGAGACTCTTCTTGATCACCTACATTTCCTATTCCATTTCTGCTAACATGTTTGGTCCAATCAATGCACTGTTCATTGGATCACTCCAACTGATGGGAGTATTACAACTCTGCCCATACATTTCCTCAAACAGACTCATCCTTAGTGACCCCTGGTACCTATTGTTGTAAGAAAAATTGACCAACGGAAGGTACTCCTCCCATATCCTTTACTTATAAATCACATACATCCTCAACATGTCCTCCAATATCCTGTTGACTCTCTTAGTCTATTTATTTTTCTACAGATGATAAGTTGTACTCAAGGCCAACTTTGTACCTAAACCTACAACAAACTCCTTCCAAAACTTGGAAGTGAAATTTGCATCTCTATCCAACACAATCTTCTTTGGAACACCATGCATCATAACCACATCTCTAATGAGTGCCTCTACCTCATCACTAGCTGAATATGTAGTCTTCACTGGAATAAAGTGTGCTACATTAGTTAATCTATCCACCACAACCATGATGGAATCATGTTTTCTAGATGTCATCAGTATACCTATGATAAAGTCCATGGAAATGATCCCCTAATTCCACTCTAGAATTAGAATCGGATGTAGTAGTCCATCGGGATGCTTACACTCTTCTTTGACCCATTGACAATACAAACATTTAGCCACAAACTCTACCACGCCCTTCTTTAGATTCAACCAATAATAAAACTTCTTTACTATTGTCAATGTTTTTTTGTATCCTAGGTGGCCTGAATATGGTTTTGCATGAAACTCCCTCAAGTTAATCTTCTTGAGCTCAATACTCTCTAGCCCATTTATGTTGTTCCTAAATTGATCAAGCCATCTTCTGAGAGATGATAATATACATCCTGTACACATGTACCTATACTATGTTGTAACCTGCGCTTGAGCTCCATTTACCTGCTATCCTATCGACCTGCCTGTAAAAAAAAATCCTGTAAGTCTATCCAATAGGAACTCATAGTTGCAATGTGATTTACCTATATTCTCATGTTAAGAGAATCTAAAATTGTGTTGCATTTTCCCTTGATGTATCTTATCTCAAAATCAAACTCACTGATCATGGCCAACCATCTAGCTTTCTTGGCATTTGGATTTTCCCAGTCGAACAGGTATCTCAACCCACTCTGATCACTAATCAATACAAACCTCTTTCTAATAAGATAATGCATCCACATATTCAATGAATGAATGATCACTACCAACTCAAGATCATGTGTCAGATAGTTCTACTCATGCTCATTTAGTTTACGTGACTCATAGCATACCACATGTCCTTGCTGCATAAGGAATCCACCAAGCCTTCTATTGTAAGCATATGTAAATACTACAAACTCCTTGTCTGGATCTATGATATTTAACACTGGATAATTTTTCAACAATTGCTTCAATTGTTCAAAACTTCCTGCACATTCTTCTGTCTATTCAAAATTATTACCTTTTTGTTGGAATGGCGTGATAGGATGTGCAATGCGAGAGAAGTTCCTGATGAATCTCCTGTAGTAACCTTATAACCCCATAAATGATATTACCTCATCCACATTCCTAGGAGTTTCCCACTCCGTGATAGCCCTAATCTTCTCTGGCTCCCCTTCTATGCCTTCCTTGGAGACCACATGCCCCAAGTAATGTACCTCTGTTTGAAAAAAACTACATTTACTGAGCTTAGCATACAACTGATTCTTTCTCAATAATCTCAATATTGTTGCTAAATACTTGACATTATCTTCCTCATTCTTATAATATATCAAGATTTCATCAATGAATACAAGAACAAACTTGTCCAGATAAAGCGCGACACACTATTCATAAAGCACATAAAGGTAGCTGGAGCATTAGTCAAACTAAATGGAAATACAAAAAACTCATAATGTCCATACCCAGTTTGAAAATTTTTCTTGTAAATATCCTCTTCCTTGAGGCGTACATGATGATATCCAAATCTAAAATCAATCTTGGAGAACATTGTTGCTCCCTTTAACTGATGAAATAAGTCATCACAGTAAGGAGAAGATTACTCTCCTGGTATAGCAGATACATTGAGGAGGTTGAGGGAAAATATCAGAAGTTGAAAAGCAAAAAATGACAGATTGGTTGAGGCTCAGGAAAGACTTGCAATGGATCAAGAGAAGCAATTAGAGGTTAATGCAATGATTCTTTATCGCTTGTCAGAGTTGCAGAAATAGGGATGATTGAGGAATCAATCAAGAGTAGGAAGATAAAAATAATGGAGCCTATGGTAGCAGATCTCGGCAAGGATACAAGTTGGATAGAGGGGACACAGTTAAAGGTGGCATATCACTGGATACACTTGACATGAGGATTAGTATGTATATGAATAATTCTAGTTCCTCATCTAGGAGACATCATCACAATCATCACGACCATTATCCTTATAGGAGGAGGGAGTATTTACCTAAGGAGTTCAAGAAATTGAAGACTCATACATTTGATGGAGAGATGAAGAAGTAAGAAGATGCAGAGGCAACTAAATTCTTCAAATTTTATAGATACTCATAGAACATGAAAGCTAAGATATCTAACTTCATTCTTAAAGGGAAATCTAATATTTTGTGGGAAGATGTGAATAATTTCAAGGGTATTTGGGAAGAAGAGTTGATTGGGATGAGTTGGAGAGACTCTTCAAGAAGAAGTACCTATCGGAGAGGTACTACGATGATAAAGCTAAGGAGTTTTATGAGTTGTATATGGGTTCTATGAAAAATTATGAGTACACTAGAAGATTCTTGGAGTTTTTGAGGTATGTGCCTTATCTTAAGGAGGAGAAGGGATTTAGAGATTTTGTAACACCCTCCTCCCACATTTACCCAAGTTAACTGGCCCATTAGGGTAAACATGTGATGAGAGGCTATCATGATTTGATTCAACCTCCTAGGTCACCTTAAGGAAGTGGAATTGACAAAAAATAACTCAATTGATCATCCCCACCACCAACAAAACCTCCAGGAGCTACCCCACATTTCTAGGTGACCAACCCCTGAGGAAACTCAAAAAATCAAGGAAGTAGAGCCCCAATCACTCCCTTGCAAAGCCCATGGGAGTGAATTTGGGTCCCAGTTGCTCACATTACCCTGCATGACTATGACTACAACCTTTTACTGCCAGTGCTATGCCAACGACTGCGAGATTTAAGGCTAAATTTTAGGGCTAGGACCCATTCACTACCTAGAAATTCATGGAATTGATAGAAGTGGAATGAAACATAGATACAATGGTACCAATGTAGATTATTGAAAAGAAACTTGATTGGACCTCTACTAGCCATGACAGAAATTTCATAAAAAATATCAAAAATATGCATTCTACAAGTTTAAACAACATATATGAGCATAGGGGTCTCATACTTATCTAAGAATCACTAAGAAGCATTGATGCCTTATATCATTAGCTGCATTATCATATATTAATTTCTCATTAATTTACAAATCAAAACATGATGAGAACCATACATTTTCACTGTCATAAAAATACCCATAACCAACATATAAACAACAAAAATATTGAGGATACCACGATCATAAATTCCACATAGAATCCAATACATTTACATATAAAATACAAATGAAAGGAACTCTTCCATTATTTTCCTGCATTTTCCTCCTCACATGCAACCTGTGACTACAACCCGGTATGGGACTCCCACGTTCCACCCAACCATTGATTGGTTGAGCCAAACTCTCTTCAGCCAATCACCCCTGTGCCATATTCCAAGCATGAATATGGAACTCAAACCAAAATAACCAACCAAGGCTTCCTGATGCTAAACAGGCTCACTCTCATCAATAGAACTAGACTTTACCACAATCCTCACCAGATCACTAGGCCATAAACAAGCATGGATGCCACTAGATTTATCCACCTACACTGTGAGGAATATTCATGTATCTTAGTCTCTAGGATTTACTGCAATCCACAGTCTGATCTAGGGATCACTAGGCCATAATCGAGACACCACCCTCCAAGATTTACCATATATCAATCCATTCATTGGTAAGGATTCCTAGGCCAGATCAAGGGAAAAAACATCTATGATTTACCATATATCTCGCCCTTCACTAGTTGAGGATTCCTAGGCCCACCGAGGCACACAACACCTAGTTTTACCGTGACCCATAGTTTGATTCAAGGGTCACAAGGCCAGTGGCTTTACCAAAATCCAAAGTTTGGTTCATGGATCACTAGGCCATGTGTTATTTTTTTAAGAGATCCACCTCACTCAGTTTCAAATCCATCTCAAAATCTAGCTCAACAAAAACATGAGAACCCCATCACACCATGGCTATCCATAAATGGCAATGAAAGGTTGACGAATACTGTCCCACCTAGAAAAACCCATGCCAATGACAACAATAGAACTAGGAACACACATGCATAACCATGCATGCTAAATCTAGCAAGGAAATCACACATTACAAGTAAACCCGTTGTAGTTGCTTGATCCTACTCTTCCTTTCTTGATATTTTCTTTCTCTTTTCCTTCTTTTCCTTTCTTGATCCATTAATGCTAAAGTGCTCCAAGAAAACTCTCTGTTTCCAAGAGTGTGAGAGAGAGAGAATAGAGAGAGAGATCCAGAACTAAAATGACAAAAGGTACCAACTGATTCTCAAAAGCCTTTTTATTAATGAGGCCCCTATTTTCTTCATTTTTCCATTATTTTCCTACATTTTCCTCCTCATATGCAACCTGTGACCTTTCACCTTTATTTTATCCTAATTTCCATTATTTTCGTAAATAAATTACCAAAAATTCCATTTTGTCTTTCCAAAGGATTTTTCATTTCCTTTGCCAATTTCCTTAGCCATAATAAACTAAATGAACACCTGCACTAGGATGTTTTTCCCAGCATTCAACTTGGAATAAGTGTCTAATAACCGTGGCTATTATTTTTCCTTTATTAACTTTTATTACATGGAATTTTCACCAAGGCTGTTATAGATTCATCAGTGGATTTCCAGCAGCATACAGAGGTCGGATTGAGTTTGATGAGCCTATATTGTTAGAGGAAGCCATCCAAAATTTGAAGCATTGTTATGAGCAGTCAAAGTGTAGAGCTGAGCCTAAACATGACTTGAAGGGAAATGAGAAAGTTAAAGGGAAGTGGTCATTGAAGCAGAGAAGACCTCAAGATGCAAGTGAGAAAAAAAATGTGGTTCCTTACAATAAGTTCAATATAGTTGAGAAGGAACATGGATCACATCCCAGAGAGCAACATACTAGAGGCGATAGTAGAGTATCATTGTAGTTTTGGATATGTGGCAAAGATTATCGTAAGAATGATTTTCCATTGTACCATGGAGGTAGGCCTCAGATATATAGTGCTCAGGAGGTGCAAAAATTTGGGGATGTTGGTCATAGTATTCCTAGGATTTATGTAGTTGTGGACATCATGCAAGCAAATCACCAAGCATATATTATTGAGATGGAAAATAAGCTTTGTGATCAAGTTATTTATATTTTGATTGATCCTGGATCTAATTATATTTATGTTAATATTTTCATGGTGGATAAGAGTGGCTTGAGAAAATAAGTGCATGCAAAGTCTTGGTTGGTGAAATTGGCTACAAGTATTAAGAAGAGAGTTCACCACTGGGTACGAGCTTGTGCATTTCAGTTGAATGGTATGTCTACAACAACACATTTTATTTTACAACCATTGGGATCATATAGTATGCTTTTGGGTATGGACTGGTTGTATTTTCATAGGACCAAGATATATTGCTATGACAAGACTATTGAGTTCCTGGATGATAATGGGGAAAATATAATCTTGTAGGGAAAGAAGAAGTCCACATTAGTGAGGATAGTCACAACTATGAAAGCTAATCACAGTTGTAGGAAATCGTGTGTGATTTTTTCAATTCATATTTCCAATGATAAGGGTAAGGATGTTGAGGATGCATAAATCTTCAAGAGGTATCTAGTATTGCATCAGTTTCAGGATGTGTTTATAGCAAAGATTCCAAAGTTTCCTTCTCACAGGGAAATATAATTTATCTATTGATTTGGTACTAGGGGCAGCACCAGCATCAAAGGCATCTTACAAAATGAGAACACTATAGTTGGTGGAGTTGAAGTTGTAGTTGAAAGAAGTGCTTGACAAAGGATACATTAGGCCAAGTGTATCACTGTGGGGTGCACGAGTATTATTCATGAAGAAGAAGGATGGTACTCTTAGGTTGTGCATTGATTATAGGCAACTGAACAAGGTGACGACTAAGAACAAGTACCCATTGCTGAGGATTGATGACTTATTCAATCAGTTGAAGGGAGAAACAATGTTTTCAAATATTTAGTTGAGATCAGGATACCATCAAGTATGCATCAAATAAGAGGACATCTACAAGACTTCTTTCAGGACGAGGTATGGGCATTATAATTATTTTGTAGTTCCATTTGGGTTGACTAATGCTCTAGCTACTTTTATGTGCTTTATGAATATCATGTTGCATCCTTATCTGCACAAGTTTTTTATTGTATTCATTGATGACATCTTGGTATATTCAAGGAATGAGGAAAAGCATGCCAAAGATTTAGCAACAATTTTGAGATTGCTAAGAGAGCATCAGTTGTATGCCAAGCTTAGCAAGTGAAATTTCTTTCAGACATAGGTACATTACTTGGGAGACGTTGTTTCCAAGGTATGTATAGAAATGGATCCAAAAAAGGTAAGGGCTATCATGGAAGGGAAGCTCCTAGAAATGTGGATGAAGTCAGATCATTCATGGGACTAGCTATTTACTACAGGAGCTTCATCAGGAACTTCTCATGCATTGATTATCCTATTAAATCATTGCAGTGGAAAGGTAAGAAGTTTGAATGGACATAGGAGTGTGCAACCAATTTTGAGCAATTGAAACAACTATTGACCAATGCTCCAATGTTAATTATTGCAGATCTAGATAAAGAGTTTGTAGTGTGTATATATGCTTGCAAGAGAGGGCTTCGTGGAGTCCTTATGTAGGAGGTACAAGTGACATGCTATGAGTCCAGGAAAATGAATGAGCATGAACAAAATTATCTGGCACACGACCTTGAGTTGGAAGCAATAATACACGCATTAAAGATGCATAGATATTATCTTCTTGGTAGGAGGTTTGTGTTTATGAGTGATAAAAATGGGTTGAGATATCTATTTAACCAACTAAATTTGAATTCCAAGAAAACTAGATGGTTGGATACCCTTAGTGATTTTGAATTTGAGATAAGATACAATCAGGGAAAGGAAAACGTGGTTGCAGAATCTCTCAGCAGGAAAGTGTAGTTGAACCATGTTGCAGCAGTGAAATCATATGGGACATATTTACAGGATAATATCTTACTAGCATGACAACAGGATGACCAGTACAGGGAGCTTATGCTCAAGTTACAACAAGGTATAGGTGATCATGATTTAGACTATCATCTGTTGAGATTCAACAAGAAGATCCTAGTGAAAATTATGCACCTACACTAGGATGGAGCCTCGGGCTATTTTTAGGTGGATGTCTATTTATAGATGCATGAGAAAATTCTATTTATAGATGAGGTCTATTTATAGATGTATGTGAAATTTCTATTTATAGGTTGCATGTCTATTTATATATGCATGTCGACTATTATTATCCCTTAATATTAGTTGGACAATAAAAAATTATCTATTCTCAATGAGCACTTGGAAATAGTTAACTGAAGTGGAAAATTAGTTAGATATAGGAATTTCGAGTTGAGTGGTTGTTTGGTGGGGCATGCAAGTGGACTTAGTTGTAACTGAGTTATTCGAAGTTGTAACAGAGTTGAAACTGTAGTTATGAAAGTTGTAAAGTAGTTTAACTAAGTTAAGTGAGTTAACCTCAGTTGTGCTAGTTGTAGCTGAAGATACACTAGTGAGAGATCAAGTGAATTAATTATTACTTAATTCACAATCAGCGGTCTCACATGAAAATAAAGATTTACTACTATTAATTATATGCATGTCAGATCCAGTGGAGACCCAGTTGAGATGTAGGTGAAGGGGAAAAATTGACTATCAGTTGTGATATTATCGGTTGCACACATAAAACCACACACACATTGGATGTGCTAATGAGGATTGTGCAGTCAAGACAAGAAGGATTCCATTCATTCAGGGATTTCTATTAGTTGGGATTGCGCAGTGGAGGCAGGTTGTCTAGAGAAAGTAAATTGGCTAAGGAACTTGCCAATTTTTGTATGACAGTGTGAGACAGTTAGCTATTGTGCCGAGAGCTCTTGGATTGAAGCTTTGTTTGTAATTGTTTCATGATCCATGATATAATACATAATAGAAGATAGTGGGGTTTTTAGCTTTATGCTTTCCTGGTAAATTATTTGTGTTATGTGTGATTGATCTTTCTTCATGATATTGTGATTGGCGATTGTGTTTCAAATTCCGCAAATATTTTCTAGAAGTGATTATGTATTTAATAGTGGCATATAATTGTTAGATCAGGAGAATCCAAGAAATACATATTTTGTATTAAATTTCTACATCATCTCACGGCCAATGGCTTGGTGAGATTTAGGGACAAGATCTATGTGTCAGATGATATTGAACTCAAGAAGCTTATCTTGATGGATTTTCATGCCAAACCATATTCAGGTAACCCAGGATATCAAAATACATTGAAAATAGTGAAGAGGTTCTACTATTGTACGAATATAAAGAAGGACATGAAAGAGTTTGTGGCTATATGTTTAGAATGTTAGCAGGTCAAAGAAGAGTGTACACATCAAAGTGGGTTGATTCAGCCTATTTCGATTCTAGAATTGAAATGGGATGTCATTTCCATGGACTTCATTACATGTCTTCTGAGGACATCGAGGAAACATGATTCTATCATGGTTGTGATCGACATGTTGAGTAAGGGAGCTCGTTTCATTCCAGTGAAGACTACTTATTCAACTAGTGAGGTAGCACAATGATCTAGATGGATATTTATGGCCACCCCCTATTCCACTTGGACCCCCACCATTTTTTCTTTCAGTTTTCCAGTTTCCTTAATTATAGCACAATTTAATATTTTTGGCAGTTTTTCAGGTCCTGAACTTCTGGAGCCATTTTGAGGCCCTAAATGACATTTTTTTGGAAAATCACCAACAAAAAATATAAGTCTTCAACCTGAAATTTATATTTGTAGTCCTCAGATAGATATTTCTAACGAGGTATCCTGTAAGTGAAACAAAGATCGTATGCCAAAGTTATGGCCAAGGGAAATTGATGTACCAATTTACCCCAACAGGGCCCATAGTTTGCCGCTTCATCTCCTAGGGTTAGGTTTTTGGATGTTTAGGGTTTTTCATTGTTTCGAAATAATAAATAGGCCTTCAAGCCTCATTGTAAAAAAATTCAAAGGCATGTAGCCGCCACATCTCTTCTCAAAGATAAGCTACCATCGCCCTAGCTAGTTTATGTCCATTTTGTCTATAAGCATATTTCAGTTATTTGATATTATTGAAATGAAGTTTTAATTCTACTGAATCTATGTCTTTATGTTAATTTTTTTATTATATTACCTTCCTTCATAAATCTGGATCAGTGGTATCAGAGTGGTCTGCTCTTTCTTGATCCTTCTTTGCATTTCCCCAACTAGGTCAGGGTATGAGTTAAGACTCGATCTGGTTGAACCTTTCCAAGATAAACTTTGCAAACCCTGACGACTGTCCATGGGGGAAGAAAATAAAGATGATGGAGAAATATATCCTATCAAAATATTTCTCGAGGAGGCCCTTGAGAAACAAAGGAATACAATGATGGATAATTTTTGCCATATACTTCAATAGCTGCCCACCGATGACACATCCGCATCCATCAACCATTCTAGAGGTGCCACTCCTTTCAAGGTACAAGTAAAATTTGACATTCCTATATTTCAAGTCTAGATAGATGCAGACATGGTAGATAGATGGTTGAATTTGTTGGAAGGGTATTTATCGGTCCATAATTTCTCTGACCAAGAAAATATTACTTTTTCACTTCTCAAAGTCGCCCCCCATTTCAAAGACTCGTGGGAAACCTACCATGAGAAAAAGGACGATAGGGAAACCTCTCTATTCTCCTATAAACCCACTTGGATTTTTTTTCAAGATGACATCAAGGAAAAATATTACCTTATGAGTACAAGTACATCCATTGGACCATGCTGCGGAAGCAAAGGGATCAATATGTGCACGATCTGACGAATTTGTTCCATACCCTGTACACAAAGTTGGGTATTAAATATTCAAAGAAAAATTTGGTGCTCAAGTACCACAACTATTTGCATATATACATTCAAGAGGAAATTGAGTTCCTTGACATTACCTCTCTTGGCATGACATATCGATATGCCGACAAGATCGGGTAGAAGTTTAAGCTGAAGAAGCGAGACTTTGGATCCACGAATCCGAAGCCAGGGAAAGGCACCCCCTAACCACAAAACAAGGGGCAAAGCCAAAGCAGGGTGACTTAGAACAACACCAAAAATCCAAATAAGGACACGGGGAAGTGGTGTGAATTTCATAACAGCTCCACTCACAACACAAGTGAGTGTCAGGCCAAATAGTCTCTAGTGACCAAACTGAAGGCATCTGAATCAGATGCATGTTATAATTCCGATTCAGAACTACACAAAGGGGATTACAAATGGAAGAAAATCATTGATGCAGAACCCATTGCCACCGTTGCCACCACCAAACTTCAGAGGGAGAAGCCCAAGGATCTAGAGGAGGGGGGGCACCTCTTCCATTCCAAGATTTGGGTGAAGGGTTCTCTCATACAATTCCTTATCGATAGTGGAAGCCAAAAGAACCTAATTTTGGTAGAGGTCATGAAGCGGCTCGGCCTACCAACCAAAACACACCCACAACCGTATACCATCGGGTGGCTTCACCAAGGAAGAGATCTCTGCGTCAGCCAATAGTGCCGCCTCTCGTACAATATCAAGCCCTTCACAGATGAGGTATTGTGTAATTTTGCTCCTCTTGACGTGTCTGATGTATTATTAGGCCAACCATACTTGTGGAAGCAACATGTTGTGTATCAATCTAGGCCTCGTTATGTTATTATTACTTTGGGAAGTAAGTTGTACAAGATACCAAAGGTAGTACTGCCTTCTTCCATCTCTTTGAGTACTGCAAAGCAATGTAGTAAGATTATTTCCCAAACCAGGAAATTTGTTTTCATTATGCTTTGCCCATAGGGAAAGAAGAATATTGTGGCTGCAACCTCCAAACTAGGATCCCCTAGACGACAATAGCAGATGGACAAAGTCATGGAGGAATACAAGGACATTTTCTCCTCACCCACAAGGGTTCCTCTACACTGTTAGTTCAAGTAATCCATTGATATGACCCTATTCATGCCACTGCTTAATGGGCCGATCTATCGAGGTTCTGTTATGTATAATGATGAAATCAAGAGGCAGATCCAGGAGTTGTTGCAGAAAGGGAACATCAGGCCAAGCTACTCACATTTATTTTATAATCCTGATAAAGAAACCATATTTATTGAATGCATCCAGTACTTCTGCTAGGAGGTCCATGATATCTTGGAGAAATCCAATTCCAAGAACAAGCAGTGACATGATCAACATCGGGTTGCACACAAGTTATAGGTGGATGACAAAGTTTGGCTACATTTGTAGAAGGATCACCTCGCTGGGCCCCACCGCAAGCTTCTCCCACTCTGATATGGGCCATATGCCATCACTAAGTTAGTAGGGGACAATTCCTTCGAGCTTAGTATTCCACCATTCCTTGGCATGTACCCAGTGTTCAATGTGGACCACCTTCGGCCCTATTTTCCACCATTGTCGGACACATTTGACATTGTATAACAACTCACACCAACAGAGTTAAACCTAGACTATCTGGAACAATCCACAATTGATCGGACCATGGATGCATAGATCAAGAACAACCGAAAAAAAAGGATCACCAGGGACCAAGCTCAGTAGAAGTTTCCTCATCTCATGGAGGAATTAAATGCAATGGGGAAATTGCTTCCTAAGGGGGGAGGAATGATCTAAGTGGATATTAGTGGCCACCTTTCGATTCAACTTGGACCCCCACCATTGTTTCTTTCAGTTTTTCAGTTCCTTAATTGTAGCACAATTTACTATTTTTGGCAGTTTTTTAGGTCCTAAACTTCCGGAGCTGTTTTGAGGCCCTAAACAATGTTTTTTTAGAAAATCACTGGCGGGGAATATGTTTCTCCAACTTGACACACATATTTATACTCCTCAGATAGATCTTAACGAGACAGTTTATGCGTTAAACAAAGATCATATGCCAAAGTTATGACCTCGAGAAATTGATGTGCCAATTTACCCCAACGAGGCCCATAATTTGGTGTTTCATCTCCTAGGGTTAGGTTTTTGGATGTTTAGGGTTTTCCATTGTCTCACAATAATAAATATGGCTTCAAGCCTCACTATAACACAGTTCAGAGGCATATAGTCACCACATCTCTTCTAAGAGATAAGCTACCGTTGCCCTAGCTAGTTTATGTCCATTATGTCTATAAGCATATTTCAGTTATTTGATATTAATGAAATGATGTTTTAATTCTGTTGCATCTCTGCGTTTATGTTTATTTTTTTATTTTATTTTGTTCCAACATAAATCTGAATCACACAAGTCTTCATCAGGGAGATTATGAGATTACATGGTGTTTCGATAGAAGATTGTGTTGAACAAGGATGCCAAATTCACTTCCAATTTTTCGAAGGATATGTTTGCAGGATTGGGAATAGAGTTGGCCTTTAGCACAACTTATCATCCACAGATAGATGAAAAAACAGAGAGGGTCAATATGATACTGGAGGATATTCTGAGGATGTATGGCATACATTAGCATAGGAGATGGGAGGAGTACCTTTCATTGGTCACGTTCACCTACAATTTTAGAAATTCCTTGTAGATTCAAACTGCAAATTGTAATTTTCTAAAACAATAGAATTGAATCTACTCTACCAATTGCAGAAACAAATTTAAAATATCATGAAATCACAAAGCATACAAGAGAAAGAATTAAATCAACACATTACATAATGATTTCCTGGGGAAATCCTTAGCTAAAACCCCTCCTATCTGTATATTTCATTACTCAGAAAATATGAGAGGATTATAATTCTTTTCTCATGCATGAGAAACCTCTGCAATATATCTATCTGTCTCACTGCTTCACAAGCTAGTCCTAGCCAATACTTAGCCAATTTTATGCCTGCCTAGATACCTATTTCCTTGTGTTTTTTCCTTGGGTAATTAGGCCCTATTAATTAGGGAATTACCCATCCAATACTACACAATCCATATTAATAATTCCTCTAATTTCATGCACCACCTATACAATTTGGATGATTATACATCTGATAATATACTACCCTTGAACTCCAATCTCAACTAGGTAACTCTCAGTTCTAACATGCATGAGTTATTTATGGTTGAATCATCTGTTAACTGATTGATCATAGAGTGCATAACTCACTACTTGACCCATCACTAGTTCCTCCAATAGTTGAAACTAGTTAAACCGACTTTAACTTAGATAAACTAAATTAATTAATTATGAATCAAAATAAACTCATCCAGGGGTCCTAAAAATTAGGAACCACTATACATGACTCAAGATAGACCCTCAACTCAAATTAACTGAACCAACTAAGTCAAACTAACTTATTTAACTCGTACAAGTTGTCATGTGATGTGGAATTACAATTTTCTCGTAATTTAATTCAAGGGAAAATTAAATTAGAATCTTTCTTGGTGCCATTTTCAACATTTCTTGTTTCCATTTTCAAAAACAATAATCATTATCAGGAGTCGCTAAGGATGATTCCATTTGAGGCACTCTATGGACGGAGTTGTAAAAATCCCATTAGCTGGAGTGATCTAGGGAAAAAGGTACTTATTAGACTAAACATGTTGGTAGACATGGACAAGAAATGCAGGTTATAAAAGAAGAATCTAAAGGAAACAAATGCCAAGAGAAAATGTTATGCGTAACAACACATGACATTTAATGAATTTAATATTGGGGAGCATGTGTATTTTCACATCAAGCCCAAGAAGATATCCTTGAGGATTGGATTTTGTTCCAAGTTGACACCATGGTATTGCGGGCCTTTTGAGATCCTTTAGAGAATTGGACCAGTGGCCTACAAACTTGCACTGCCTCCAATAGTGAAAGTCATTGATGTTTTTCATGTTTCATTGCTTAAAATATATGTAAAGGATGTTGATCATGTTATTGATTGGTATGTATTGCAGGTGGATCAAGAAGGAGAATTCCAGTCGGAACCTTAGTGCATATTGCAGCAGAAACATCTCATTCTTTGGAATAGAGAAATCGAGCAGGTTAAAGTGAAGTGGAAGAACTTTGTGACCAATGAATCTACATGGGATATGGATGATCAGATGCAGTATATGTATCCTTAATTATTTGTTGATGAAGGAAAATAAGTTTTGGTATTTGTACAGATTTATGTCTAGTTGCTATCGTAAAAATCACAATGAGTTGTGTTATAAAGATCCAATAAGCAGTATGGTTATCATGTTGTCATGTTTGTCATGACGGTTTTGCTTTTGAGCAGGATGAAATTGTAAATACGGCAACGAGCTAAGTTATAAATATACAGAGGAAATATTTTTTTGGCTTTCAACAATTTTGCTGGTTGTAGGTGTCACAGAACACCGAGGATGGTGTTAGCCTCAGGGGGAGGGTTTTGTGACAAACCCAGGTTAAAAGTTCATGTAATAAAAGTTAATAAAGGAAAAAATAAGACTACAGTTAAGGGACACTTATTCCAAGCTGAATTTTGGAAAAACTATCCTAGTGGGCATCACTTGTTGTGTTTTATGGCTAAGAAGGGAATTGCAAAAGGAAATGCTACGGATTTGGAAAGACAAAAGAGTATTTTTGGCATTTATTTATGAAAATAGAGGAAATTATGAGAAAATGAAGGTGAAAGGTCACATGTTTCATGTGAGGAGAAAAATGAAGGAAAATAATGGAAAACTGAAGAAATTAGAGGCCTCATTAATAAAAATACCTTAGAGCATCAGTTGGTAACCTTTTGTCCATTCAGCCTTTTGTAAATTCAGTTTTGCAATTAGTCTAAGAGAGGATAAGAGAACCAAGAGGAGAAAGAAATCAAGCAAGAAAAGGAAGGAAAGGAAAGGAAAGGAAATGAAAATAATGATCAAGCAAAGAAAAATTGGATCAAGCAGCTTCAACGAGAATACTTGTAGGTAACAGGTTGCATGTATGATTTCCTAGTTGTTTTTTACATGCATGGTATGTGCATGTTGGTATTTGGTTCTCTTACTATCAACTGCATCAATTTTGACAGGTTAGAAAGTGGATTTTAGCCTAGCCTTGCCATTTTCGGCTAGCCATGGGGTGAGGGGCTTGATTCACGGTTTAAGCTTTAGATTGTCGGAAGAATTTGGATCCGGGTGAGGTGGAAAGGCCTACGAATCCCTTGAACATTAATGGTGAGATACACGGTAAATCCTGAGGGTGGAAGCAGGGAAATTCCTCAAGGTATTGGAGAATATATTCTGAGGTATCTAAGCTGGGTTTTGTTTTGTGATCTCGACACTGGTTTAGATGATATCATTGTATGGGGAGGGTGGAGGTGGTTTAACCTCTGCATTCCCTTGGATTCTTTTGGATTGGTTATCCCATGAGATCCCACATTCATGCTTGGAATATGGCATAGGGGTGATTAGCTGAAAGAAATGATTGGTTCAACCAATCTATGGTCTGGTGGTTCGTTGAAGTCTCAAACCTGGTTGGATTTTTCCTATGGTTAATCAAAGATAATTTTCTCTTGCTTTTGATAAGGAAATGTACTTGTTATTATGTGGATTTAATGGTTGTTATCTCATTGTTGTTTATCTGGTTATATGTTGGTTATATGATAGATCTTAGTCATGGATCTATTCATATTTTACTTGTAACTAAATGAATAATAAATGCAAGACCTAATTGTTGTTATAAAAGCTAATGTGAGAAGGAAGTGACCCTTGTTAAATCTCAGATAAGTTTTCAGTCCCTTATGTTCATAATTAAATTCATGACCTGTATGTTGCATATTTAATAAGTGTTTGACGAAATGTCATTCCTGTTTGGGAAAATTCAGGTCAAGTCCCAGTTTAAATTTTTTATAAACAAAATTGTCTTCATGTCTGTTATGAGATTTGAAGGTTGCATAGAGTTTTGGGCAAAGGTTAAGCCAACAATTTGGAAAATAGCCTTAAATATCATAGTTTTTGGCATATCACTGGCAGAAAAAGGATACATTCGCACTCAGGAAGGATCATGGGAGTGCCTAGGGGTCTTAGTCACTTGGAGGGCTTGGAAAGAGAGTGATTGGGGCTTCAGTTTAGCAAAAAAGTGAGTTGTCTCAGCAACAAAGGTCTAGGAAGGGTGAGTCATCCCTTAGGGGCCTTGTGGCATCAAAAAGAGGTCAGTAAGGTCTTAGGTAGTAAACTCCATTTCCTTAAGGTCATATAGGAGGTTGATTCTTATCATATTAACCCTTAATTCATTTTTACCCCTGGCAAGCTAGCGAAAGTGGGTAAATGTGGGAGGAGGCATCATTACAAAGCTCTTCTTGGGATTTACACGCAATTACACCTGTTCCCCAACCTGAAATTCCTTAAACAACCTGTTCTGATCTACATAGCTTTTCTGAGTGTCCCGCGTTGCCTTTAGATTTTTTTTTATCACCTAAATTTCATATTCCATTTATGCTAACATGTACATTCCAATCAATACCCTATTCACCAGATCACTCCAACTGACAACTTCATCCATACAATGCCTGAAATGGACTCATACCTAGTGACTCCTGGTGACCATTGTTGTAAGAGAAATCAACCAATGAAGGTACTCCCCCCATCTCCTATGTTTATGCATTACATACATCCTCAAAATGTCCTCCAATATTCTGTTGACCTTCTCTATCTTTCCACCTGTCTACGGATGATAAGTTGCACTAAAGGCCATAAATGTACCTAAACCTACAAACAACTCCTTCCAAAACTTTGAAGTGAATTTAGCATCCCTTTCCAACACAATATTCTTCGGAACACCATGAAATATGACCACATATCTAATGAATATCTGTGCCACATCACTAGTTGAATACATAGTCTTCACTGGAATGAAGTGCGCTACCTTAGTCAACCTGTCCACCACAACCATGATGATCCATGTGGATATTTGTGGCCACTCGCCTATTCCACTTGGAAACCCTTCATTGTTTCTTTCATTTTTTCAATTTCCTTAATTGTAGCCCAATTTACTATTTTTTGGATTTTTGCGGGTCTTGAACTTCCAGAGCCCTTTTGAGGCCCTGAACGACGTCTTTTTGGAAAATCACCTTTGGCCATTATGAGTTTTCCACTCAAATTTCACTGTCAGCAGTTGTAGTCCTTAGATAGATCTTTCTAATGAGGTATCATACACACCAAATGGAGATAATATGACCAAGTTATGACCCCAGGAAGTTGGCTGCCCAACTAACCCCAACAGGGCCCATAAACTATTGGTGTTACATCTCCTCGGGTTAGGATTTTGGTTGTTTAGGGTTTTCTCTTATTTTTCAATCATAAAAAGGCCCTTGAGCCTCATTGTAACATAGCTCAGAGGCATGTAGTTGCCACATCTCTTCTCAGAGATAAGCTACCATCACCCTAGCTAGTTTATGTCCATTTTGTCTATAAGCATATTTCAGTTATTTGATATTAATGAAATGAAGTTTTGTTTCTCATGCATATCTGCGTTTATGTTTATTTATGTATTTTATTGCATTCCGACATAAATTTGGATCACTGGTATCAGAGCGGTTTTCTCTTTCTCGATACTTCTTCGCATGTCCCCTACATGGTCAGTGTATAAGGAGTTAGGGCTCGATTTGGTTGAACCTCTGCAAGATTAGCCTTGCAAACCATGATGATCGCCCTTCGGTGAAGAAAAGAAAGACAAGGGAGCAGGAGATCCTATCAAAATATTTCTTAAGGAGGCCCTTGAGAAACAAAGTAATGTAGGAAAAACAACACACAATTCCTACCAATCAATTCATTGTAGTAAAATGTATAATTTTACTAAGGTCTAGACTTTTCTTCCTTATGAAACTAGTTTACCTCTTGTTGGTCCAGATATGCCAGATTTCCACTACTTCAATCAATGTAAAATGCCCACTTATTTCCCAACACAATGATGTAAATGTCTCGAAACCACATACCATTTATTTCTTTCCAAATGGTATTTTTTTTTTAAGATCCCACTTGAACTATATCATTAACAATTTGAAATCCATTTAAAGGATTGAATAACATAAATTTAAACCAAAATTATATGGTCGCCCCAACCTTCATAGTTTTTATCCATATAACCCATTCAATCTGACCACGTGTACTCAAGGTTCCACATAGCATTTAACATAGCAGAGGTTGAAACTTTAATGTTAGCATAGTTCAAGTCATACCTTAACACATTTCAAACCCACCGTAAGTAATGTTATGGTTCTACTTACGTGTAATATATTATAAAACTACGACACATGTGATATCAACGTTTACTCTCACCATATACAATACAACACATGTATGTATCAGCCAGACCTCGTGTAGCCTCCACGCACAGCCACTGTGGGTTCGATGTTCAACGCTGTATCGACAACAGAGCCTCCATACTAGAAGTCAATTCTAGTTTAACGCAAATTGATTCTGCTAACCCATTCACCGTCATGGTTCTGTAAAAAAATTTGTCATCACTCCCATGCTGTGGTTATTTGAATTGATCACTGTCATGGACCTAACAACATTTCATGTTTGCGTAATTAGCCTTCAAGCTAGTATGGTGATGTAACAAATCAAACCGCATCACCCCGTGGCTCCGACTACACCCATAGTCGCATTCTTTCCCCAACGCAGAATGTGTCTTCAATCTGGTGTCAATCTCCTACACTCACACATTCCAGCAATATATATGTATAATAAAATTGCAGAAATAAACCAATTCATAACATCACTTCATTAGATATGAATAATCTACTGATCTAATTTTCCACACATAAATTTGCAATCTACATATAGACAAAAACCTTGAGGTTCCCTTACCATCCTCCAGCTATTTATACTTGAGGAATAAAATTGCTCCTCTTAGAATAGGTTTTCTCAATAAATCTCTACCTTCCTATTTTTTAGGCTTATCTCTATGTTGGCTCTACATCCACGTAGGGAGAGAAACCAATTGCTAAATTAATTCCATATTTATTTAATTACCAAAAAAACTAACAATGCTCCAAAAATAAATAAGAAATAAAATAAAATAATTTATTATACTATTCCTAAGTCTATTTCACTTCCATTTAGCCACAACATGTGACCAAGATGTCACATTGCTGGCTAGGTCCTCGATGCTCCTGCATCAGACTCCTAGGGAATAAAATTGATCTTGTAGTACTTTGGAGTTGATCCCCAATCTCTGTAGTTCTGCCGCAGTCATCCAACTGGCGTCTTCCATTGGCTGTCCTTTCCACTTGACCAAATAATGATAATAAGTTTGGTTCCTGGTTTTCTTTGACACTCTCTTTTCCCTTTTTCCTGCTTTGGGCTTTCTTCTGTTATGGTGTCTCCTTGTGGTTCTTCTTCTGGTTCTTGGTATAGGTACAAATTTGCAATACATGACTAAGTCACCCACTTGGAATTCCTTTTCTTGCCTCCTCATATCAGCTTTGTGTTTGTCTTTGCTACTACATTCCTGCCATCTGCTTTTGACATCTCCCTTAAATATGCTTCTAGGAGTTAGCCAATTTACAATTGCTTGGATTTTCTTCGGATCCATTTTCAACTCTTCTTTAGAGACTGCATATTCCTCCAAAACTTCATTCATCAACCTAATGGTGATTTTATTTATGGCTTGAGAATCTGTGCTCATGTGCCATTCACCTTCTTTCTTTGGACTGAGTACTGTTGGTACAGTACATGGATTGAGGCTTTCTCTGATCAACCCCTTATCCATCAACTCTTGCACTTGTCTTCCAATTTCAAAATTTTCCTGTGGTGTTAACCTGTAGGCTGATTTATTCGACAAACTGGCTCTAGGTATTATATCAATATGGTGACTAATACTCCTGATGGGTGGTAACTTATTTTGTAACTCATCCACAACAATATCAGCAACATCATTCAACAGATTTTGAATTTCTTCAGGTAAATCTTCTAAATTTGTAGAAGTTAAAATTACCTTGGGTTTTCCAACACTAGCAAAATGCATCTCCTTACCCTTCTCATATTCCTGCAACAGGGTCTTCCCACTCATCAACATAATGCTGTTTCCAGGTGCTTCTTCGTCAGCTTCAACTTTCGATGGTAGTAGTGTATGATTGTTCCCATCTTTCTAAAAGTATAAGTGTTTCTTCTACCATCATGTATGGCATTTCGGTCAAACTGCCAGGGTCTCCTTATCAATATGTGACATACATCCATCAGCATTATATCACATAAAATAACATCCTTATAAGTACCAATCTGAAAGTCAACTTTACATTGTTCAGTTACAATAATTCAATGGCCTTTCTGAAGCCACAATACTTTATAAGGAGTGGGTTGTACTGTTCTCTCCAACTTCAACTTTTCTACCATTTTTGTAGAAACAAGGTTATGAGTACTGCCACTATCAATTACCAATTTGCAACACTTACCCTTTGACTTACATACAGTTCTGAATAGATTCCTTCTTTGAGCTGGTTCTCTGGCTTCTTTAGCTTCTTTAAGAAATACCCTCTTCAGTAACAAGGATTCTCCGGCTTCAAGTGGTTCCTCTTTGGCTGTAGTTTGACAAATATATTCCTTGGTTTCAGCAACATTCATGTTGCATTGGGTTGTTTTTCTATTTTGAGGAGAATCCCATTGCACATGTCCCCATTCAACACATGAAAAGCACCGAACATCTCTTCCTCAGCCTCTGCCTCTGGGCACAAACCTTCTATGACCAGAATCTCCTCTTTGTGGTGATCCATTCCTCGAACTCTCTGCTTCATTCTGAGAGTGTTGGAATCTGGATTTAAATGTTCCTCCTTCTTTTGTCGGATTCTTGCCTTTATTTCTCTGGTTTTGTTTGCGCAAAATATTTTCTTCGGCTCTCAAGGCTGCTTGATAGGCATCTTCAATCGTCCTGAGATTTAATAAGCTGATCTCATCTTGTATTTCATATCTCAAACCATTTATATATCTAGCTACCTTTCCTAGATCATCTTCAACATGGCCAGATATAATACTCAGCTTATAAAATTCTTCATTATATTGCTTGATTGTCATCCCTTTCTGTTTTAAATTTCGCAATTGTCTAAACAGATTTAAGTGATAATCCTTCGGCATAAACTTACCTTTTAGCTTACTCACCATCTTATCCCACTTTTTGATTTTGGGCTTCCCTTTTCGCTCCCTCGACAGCTACAATTCATCCCACCATAGGGCTGCATGGCCTTTTAGTCTCGTGGCTGCAAACTTTACTTTCTTCTTGTCGTCGACTTCTTCATAGTCGAAATATTTGTCTCATGAACTTATCCAGTCCATTCGTACCTCCACGTAAGACTTCCATCATATAAAGGTACCTCTACCTTCGGTCTGCTATTGACCTTTGCGAGCATCTTCATGACTTTGGTGGCCTCGCTTTCTTCCTCCATTTCTTCGTTAGTGGTCTCTTCTTCCTCAGCACTGGCAACTCCACCATCTATCCCTCTCCTATGGTTAGTTTCCATGGTAACTATTCTCGCGCGCAAGTGCTAGATTTCATCTAGCAAAACCGCGTTTGCTATAGGTCTCCCTCGACCTATTCCAGCTCTGCCTACTCTAGCTCCTCTCCTAGGTGGCATTCTCTGCAATGCTTCAAGAACAACTCAACAAGATTTGATACCAAATAATGTAGGAAAAAAAACACGCAATTCCTACCAATCAATTCATTGTAGTAAAATGTATAATTTTACTAAGGCCCAGACTTTTCTTCCTTATGAAACTAGTTTGCCTCTTTTTGGTCCAGATATGCCAGATTTCCACTACTTCAATCAATGTTAAATGCCCACTTATTTCCCAACACAATGATGTAAATGTCTCGAAACCACATACCATTTATTTCTTTCCAAATGGTATTTTTTTTTAGGATCCCACTTGAATTATATCATTAACAATTTTAAATCCATTTAAAGGATTGAATAACACAAATTTAAACCAAAATTATATGGCCGCCCCAACCTTCATAGTTTGTATCCATATAACCCATTTGATCTGACAACATTTACTCAAGGTTCCACATAGAATTTAAGATAGCATAGGTTGAAACTTTAACATTAACATAGTTCAAGTCATACCTCAACACATTTAAAACCCACCGTAAGTAATGTTACTGTTCTACTTATGTGTAATATGTTATAAACCTACGGAACATGTGATATCAACGTTTACTCTCACCATATACAATACAATACATGTATGTATCAACCAGACCTCATGTAGCCTCCACACATGGCCATTGTGGGTTCAATGTTCAACGCTGTATTGAAAGCAGAGCCTCCATACTAGAATTCAATTCTAGTTTAACGCAAATTAATTCTGCTAACCCATTCACCATCACGTTTTTGTAAAACAATTTTTCAGCACTCCCACGCTGTGGTGATTTGACTTGATCACTGTCACGGACCTGACAACGTTTCATGTTTTCATAAGTAGCCTTCAAGCTATTATGGTGCTGCAACAAATCAAACCGCATCGCCCCATGGCTCTGGATACACCCATAGTCACACTCTTTTCCCCAACGCAGAATGTGTCTTCAATCTGGTGTCAATCTCCTGCACTGATGCATTCCAGCAATATATATGTATAATAAAATTGCAGAAATAAACCAAGTCATAAGATCAGTTCATTAGATATGAATAATCCACTGATCTAATTTTCCACACATTAATTTGCAATCTACATATCGACAAAAACCTTGAGGTTCCCTTACCATCCTCCAGCTATTTATACTTGAGGAATAAAACTTCTCATATTAGAATAGGTTTTCTCAATAAGTCTCTACCTTCCTATTTTTTAGGCTTATCTCTATGTTGGCTCTACATCCACGCAGGGAGAGAAACCAATTGCTAAATTTATTCCATATTTATTTAATTACAAAACAAACTAACAATGCTCCAAAAATAAATAACAAATAAAATAAAATAATTTATTATACTATTCCTAAGTCTATTTCACTTCCATTTAGCCACAACATGTGACAAAGACATCACATTTTTGGCTAGGTCCTTGATGCTCCTGCATCACGAAGGAACACGATGATGGATAAATTTTCCTAGATCCTTCAAGGACTACCCACTAACGACGCGTCTGCATCCAACAACCACTCTGGAGGTGCCACTCCTTTCAAGGTACAAGTCAACTTCGAAATTCCTGTATTTGAAGGCCATATAGATGTAGACATCGTAGATATATGGTTTAATTTTCTGGAAGGGTATTTCTTGGTCCATGATTTCTCCAACCGAGAAAATATTACTTTTTCACTCCTCAAAGCTGCCCTCCATGTCAAATATTGGTGGGACAGCTATTGTGAGAAAAAGGAAAAGAGGTAACCCTTTTTGTTCTCGGCTGCACCCACTTGGAATTCATTTCGAGTTGACATCAAGGAACAGTATTACCTCGTGAGGAGTTATGAGGAAAATTACATCAAATGGCCCACGCTACGGCAGCAAAAGGATCAAGATGTGCACGAGCTGACAAATTTGTTCCATAACCTGCGCACAATATTGGGTATTAAAGATAGAGAGAAACATTTGGTGCTCAAGTACCACAACTATTTGCATAGATACATTTAGGAGAAAATGTATTTCCTCAACATTACCTCACTTGGCATGGCATATCGATATTCTGCCAAGATCGAGAAGAAATTTTAGCAGAAGAGGTGAGACTTTGGATCCGCGAATCTGAAGCTAGGGAAAGGTGCCCCTGAACCACAGAAAAAGGGGAAAAGTGAAAACGAGGCAACTTGGAACAACATCACAAAGCCAAATAAGGACACATGGAAGTGGTGTGAATTTCATAAAAACTCCACTCGCAACACAAGTGAGTGTTGGGCCAAATAGTCGCTGGTGGCTAAGCTGAAGGCATCTGAATCAGATGCATGTTTTGATTTCCGGATAAGGGGAATGAAAAAGGGAAGTAGATCATTAATGTAGATCCCATTGCCACCATTTCCACCACCAAGCTCCACAGGGAGGAGCCCGGGGATCCAGAGGAGGGGGAGCACCTCTTCCATTCCCAGATTTGAGTGAAAGGTTCTCCATTGCAATTCCTTATCAATAGCAGAAGTCAAAAGAACCTCATTTCCGCAGAGGTCATGAAGCAGCTCAAACTATTGACCACAACACACCGGAAATCATATACCATCAGGTGGCTTCACCAAGGAAGAGATCTCTACGTCAACTAGTAGTGTCACCTTTCGTACAACATCAAGCCCTTCACTGATGAGGCACTATGTGATATTTCTCCTCTTGACGATTCTGACATATTATTAAGCTAACCATACTTGTGGAAGAGACATGCTGTGTATGAGTCTAGGCCTTGTTCTATGATTATTAATTTTGGAAATAAGTTGTATATCAAAGGTAGTACCGCCTTCTACCATCACTTTGAGTACTGAAAAGAAATGAAATGTGATTATTTCCCAAACTAGGATTTTTCTTTTTTATTATTGTTCGCCCACATGGAAAGAAGAATATTGTGGCCACAACCTCCAAACAGGGCTCCCCTACATGGCAACAACCGATCGAAAAAGTCGTGGAGAAATACAAGGAAATTTTCTCCTCACCCACAAGGGTTTGTCCACACTGTTAGGTCAAGCACTCCATTGATCGGACCGTAAGTTCATCGCTGCCTAATGGGCTAATCTATCGACTTCTTGTTCTGGAGAATGATGAAATCAAGAGGCAAATCCAAGAGCCATTGCAGAAAGGGAAAATCAGGCCAAGCTCCTCACATGTAATGTCCGAGGATGATAAAACAACCAGATTTATTTAACGCATCCAGCATGTTCGCCAACAGGTCCACGAAATCTTGGAGAAATCCAATGGAAAGTACAAGCAACGACATGATCAACATCGGGTGCCACACAAGTTCCACGTGGGTGACAAAGTTTGGTTGCATTTGCACAAAGAATTCCTAACTAGAGCTCACCAGAAGCTTCGCGCGCTCCGCTATGGGCCGTAAACCATCAGCAAAGGGGACAATTACTTCAAGCTCAATATTCCACCATTCCTTGGTCTACACCAAGTGTTTAATGTGGACCACCTTTGGACCTACTTTACACCATTGTTGGACACATCTGACATTGCATAACAACTCACACAACAGAGTTAAACCTATACTGCAAACGACAACTAATCGGATCATGGAAACACATATCAAGAACACCCGACAAAAATGATCCAACTATTTTGAGTTTTCAAAGCAGGCCAAATCCTTCACCAGGGCAAGGGGCTCACCAAGGACCAAGTTCAACAGAAGTTTCCTCATCTCATGGAGGAACTCAATGAAATGGGGACCATTACTTCCTAAGGGGGGATGAATGATCTAGGTGGATATTGGTGGCCACCCACCTATTCCACTTGGACCCCCACCATTGTTTCTTTCAGTTTTTTAGCTTCCTTAATTGTAGCACAATTTACTATTTTTGGATTTTTTTCGGGTCTTGAACTTTCAGAGCAGTTTTGAGGCCCTAAACAACATTTTTTTTGGAAAATCACCAATGAAAAAGGCGAGTCTTAAACTTGACATTCATCGTTTTAGTCCTCATATATATATTTATAGCGATGTATAATATGCGACAAATGGAGAAAATATGACCAAGTTACGACCCCAAAAATTTGGCTTCCCAACTAACCCAAACGAGGCACATAAATTCCTGGTGTTACATCTCCTCGAGTTAGGGTTTTGGTTGTTTAAGGTTTTCTCTTATTGTTCAATAATAAAAAGGCCATTTAGCTAATAGCCGCCACATATCTTCTCAAATATAAGCTACCATCGCCCTAGCTAGTTTATTTCCATTTCTTCTATAAGAATATTTCAGTTATTTTATATTAATGAAATGAAGTTTGATTTGTACAACATATCCGTGTTTATGTTTATTTGTATATTTTATTTCATTCCTACATAAATCTGGATCACATGATGGAATCATGTTTTCTATATCTCCTCAACAAAGCTATAATGAAATAGATGGAAATGACCTCCCATTTCCACTCTGGAATCATAATTGGTCGTAGTTGTCCACCTTGATGTTTACACTCTGTATTTACATGCTGATAATTCAAATATCTAGCCACAAACTCTATCACATCCTTCTTCATATTTTTCCGATGATAAAACTTCTTCATTGTTGTCAATGTATTCTTGTATCCTACATGACCTGAATATGGTTTCACATGAAACCCTCTCAAGATATACTTCTTGAGCTCACTACTGTCTGGCACATATACCATGTCCATAAATATGATTAAGCCATATGCTGAGAGACGATAATACATATCCTCTGCACCTGTACCTTCACTTGTACATGTACCACTACTTGTACCTGTACCACTACCTATATGTGTACTTGTGCATATACTCTATTGTAACATGTGCCTAAGATCTATGTACCTGTTATCTTGTTGTCCTGATAATAAGATTTGATCCCATAAATATGATGAACTCATAGTTGTTAGATGATTCACTTATATTTTTCTGCTAAGATCATCTGCAACCTTGTTCTATTTACCCTTGATGTACCTGATTTCAAAATCAAACTCATTGATCGTGTCCAATCATCTAGCTTTCCTGGAATTCAAATTCGATTGGCTAAAAAAATATCTCAACCCATTGTGATCACTCATTAATACAAACCTCCTACCAAGAAGATAATTCCTCCACAACACATGGATGATCGCTGCCAACTCAAGATCATGTGTCAGATAATTCTGCTTGTGTTCATTAAGTTTCCGTGATTCATAGCATACTACCTGTCCTTCCTATAGAAGGACTCCACCAAGTCCTCTGTTACAAGCGTCTGTACATACCACAAATTACTTGTCCGAATATACAATATTAAACACTGGATCATTTTTTAACAACTGTTTTAACTGTTCAAAACTTATTTCACATTCCTCTGTCCATTCAATTTCTTACCTTGCCTCTACAACGATGTAATAATATATGCAATGTGAGATAATTTCCTGATGAACCTCCTATAATAACCTGCTAGTATCATGAATGAGGTTACTTATCCCACATTTCTAGGAGCTTCCCACTCCATGATATCCCTTATCTTCTCCGGATACACTACTATACCTTCCTTGGAGACCACATGCCCTAATCAATGTACCTATGTCTGAAAGAAACTACATTTTTTAAGCTTGGCATATAACTAATGCTCTCTTAGCAATATCAATACTGCTACCAAATGCTAGACATGTTCTTCCTCATTATTATAATATATTAAGATGTCATCATTGAATATAATAACAAAATTTCCAAGATAAGGACTCAACACATATTCATCAGATACATAAAAGTATATAGAGCCATAGTTAAACCAAATGGAACAACAACAAACTCATAATGCTCATACTTGGTCCATAAGATTGTCTTGTACATGTCCTCTTCTTTGATGCATACCTGATGGTATCCTGATCTCAGATCAATATTTGAGAACACTTTTGCTCCCTTCAAATGATCAAATAATTCATCAATCCTCGACAATGGATACATGTTCTTGATGGCCACTTTGTTCAACTAGCTATAATATTCGATGCATAACCTGAGAGTGCCATCCTTATTCTTCACAAAAAATACCGGTGCACCCCACGGTGATACACTTGGTCTAATGTATCCCTTGTCAAACATTTCCTTCAACCGCAACCTCAGATTTAATAACTTTGGAGTGTTTATTCTGTACAGTTCCTTTAATGTTGGTGTTTCCCCTAATACCAACTCAATAAAAAAGTATACTTCCCTGTGAGGCGGAAACTCTGAAAAATCTGCTAGAAACACATCTTAAAACTATTGTAAGATTAGGTACCTATTTATTACCTCTTCATCCTCATCCTCTTTATCTTTATCATTAGAAATATGCATTACAAATAACACACACCCTTTCTTGTGACTGCACTTTTCCTACATATCTATAACAATTCTAACTGATTTTTCCTTCTTCTTACTCTGTAAGACTCTCTGCTCCCCATTTTCATCCAAAGAATAAATTGATTTTTCATAACAATCTACCTTAGTCTTGTGAAGATATAACCAGTCCATACCCAAAATCATGCTATATGATCCCAACGATAAAGCATTCAAATGTGCTAACATAGGTATACCGAGTCAGTTCAAATGCACAAGCTCTTACCCAATGATGGACTCTCTTCTTTGTACCTGTAGCCAACTGCACTAAACAATATTTTGCATGCACTTATTTGTTCAAACCACACTTATCCACCAATTCAGGGTTAACATAACTATAATTAAATCTACGATCATAAAAATAGAAAAAAATTGATCACAAAGCTTACCATCCATTTTAATGATAGATGCCTGATGATCTGCCTGCCTATTATCCAGTGCTTCATAGATACGAATAATGCTTTGACCAAAATCCCCAATAGTCTGCGCCTCCTGTGCACTATAGATATGAGGCCTACCACTCATATTCTATGGAATATCCCTCCTAAGATGCTCCTTACCACATGTCCAACACCGAAATCGTCCTATTCCATCACCTCTCTTCTGTTGCTGTGACCCTATAGTTATGTTGAACTTCTTGTATGGTGAAACATTAACTTTCTCTTATACATTCTGAGGCCTTATTATTTTCGGTTTCCATTTACCTTTACCCTTATCTTTCCCTTTTCATCCTTATTGAGATTCATTCTTACGCTTTGATTGATCATAACAATGCTTCAATTTACCAATAACCTCCTCAAGTGACCGAGGCTCATCATACTCATTTCGATCTCTAAAATATAATGGAAATCCACTTAAAAATATCTAAAATTTAGCCTTTTCATTTTTAAGATACAGTACATTGTAATGTCCCTTTTTTCAGGAATATTGCCAATCTGCTAAATAGGAACGCTGCATAAGGAAATATGGGCAAAACAAATGTAGGAAAAATATTGGTTCCTCTTGAATATGCTGTTTGGGACTCAAATATGCAATATATTAAAAAAAAATCAAGTTATCAGAAAAGACATTACTCACATTAACATGATGGAAAACGGAGTGGAACCATAATCATAGTCATCTATTAAGTAATAAACGAAGGGAGATTACAACCAAGTTCTGACGTCGCAGCCTCCTTCGAACGGGTCTCCGGTCGTCCACGTCTCGCAAAGCTTGCCAAGGAAAGGGAAAACCTCTCCAGAGTCTCGTGACAATGGTCTCCTTACTTGAGTTGGCCTTAAGGGAAAGAGAGGATTCTTTACAGCACAAAGGCTCTTGGGAATAGGGAGATACAAGGCTTAGGCACTTCAAGACTAGCTTGCCATGGATTTGAGCAGGCTTTTATAGATGGGGAAGGAGGGAGTTGGGATCCCTATTATTATGGGATTGGCCCTATCAACAAGGAAGGTTCCATGAAAGGTGGCAAAACCACTTCCCTTCCATAGAACTCCCGCAGCCAAACCTCCCAACTCAAGATAGGCAATGGTTTGTGAGTTTGTTGGAACTCAACTTCCGCCATCCATATTTAAAAAACAGTCCCTAAAATGGGTGGCGCGACTGCTGCTCTATGACAGAGCGCCAGGTGGCGCGACCTCTTTGCGGGATTTTCCCCATTGGCGCGAGTACTGAACTGCCTGCCCGCGCCAATGCCAAAAGGGATGTTTTTCATGATTTTTGCAAGGAGATGTCTCAAGGGCAAATAAAGCTCATGCTTAGAGGAATGCATTGACGATGTTTTCAAGGCATGACAAAGTTCACAAGTCACGAAATGGGTCCTCCATTGTGCGGGACGGGGAATGGTAGGGACGGTGACAAATTACTGTGTAACAGATGCCCCCTAAAGTATGAGGCCCGAGAGAGAGAGGGGTGAAATGCTTTACGAGAACATGTTCAACTGAAGGCCCGCCGTCGAAAAACCTGCGCAGAAAGATACAACTGATATCTCAATTACATGACGTATATGTGGTATGGATGCAGCCATCCGTAACAGAGTATGCTATAATCCGGATCCAGGGTATGGGCGCAGCCATCCAACTGAGATCAAACAAATAGACTCGGGTATGGTCGCAGCCATCCAATCAGTGAGTCATGTACATAATGATAATAATCCACAATCGCAGCCTGGATTACAACAGACACAATCCAGGGTCTTGCGCTCCATCTCGACCCAAACAAAGTACAAGTTCGAGCATGTGAATATGTGAGCTGAAGTCGAACATGCAAGAACATCGTCTTATTACCAGCCAATGATGAAAGCTGTTAACAGACGCGAGAGGAACCACCAATAATGACAATGGCCCTCAAGGTACTACAGGTACAATCTACGGTGTGTGAATAAATGAGTTGTGTCCGAACACCCGCAGAATCATTCGATCGGAAGGTCAATCATGTAAACCTCCTCGAGGAACGCGGCAAGGCTTGCATTGAGGCATGCGGGCTCCAAGGTACCAGAAGGAGTCTCTAGACCAACTTCCTGGATAATGAGTTGATGTCGACAGGAAGTGACCTTGATCGAAGGTGGGCCATAATGATTCCCACATCATCGACACGAGACAGAGGAACATGATGTTTTTGTTGTGAATCGGGATCGTATGAGAAACAGAGGAAGGTTGATATTTGCAGAGGCCAACTTCTCTTGAACACATGAACGACACGACAATGGACTTGGCAGTATTTGACATCAACGGAACAAAGGTCATGGCGACGAGGCAGTGAACAGATGAGAGGTCAAAAGAGATTACCCAAACCCATGGAGGCAAAGTGAAGCAACGAGATGAGATGTCCCCAACCCGACACGAATGCGGACAAGTGCCATGTTCAAGAGCGACATACTGCCGACGACAACGACGATGGTTCCATTTTTCCCCCACCATTTCTGGCGAGTACCCCAATTATTTTTTATAACAAGCTTGAAGGGGATAACATATGCTTGTGATATAAGTCCGCCCTTCGGGCGAATCCATCCTAGTGCATTTAACGAGTCCTAGGAAGGAGGAAGGAGGAGAACGTCATTTCGACTAGATCCGATGTCATCAGGGTTTAACGAGTCTGACAAAGGAAGAACTCGGCGTCTTTTCATGTTTAGAGAGTTTGAAAAGACGGCGGAAAAGAAAACTCCACAGGTCCCTTTTCGTAAATAGTTCCCCAGATCCGAAAAGGTAGAAAACAATATCCGGGAAAACCTCCTAGTCGCGATAGGCTAGGGTATTCCTTTTTCGTAATCGATCCAGCCCAGCCCGAAAAAGGGTTAAACTTGTACTGGGTGAATGTCGATTCGTGTCCATTTTAACGAGATCGAAACGACAAGGGCCTCGGCAATCTTTTCATGTTTAGAGAGTCAGAAAAGAGCTGAAAGATGACTCTTCCTGGAGGAACGAGTGGTATAAAGGGTAGCAACTGGTTCCGGTAATGGTGGAACTGCTCAAAACAAGATAAAAGTCAAGAGGTTGGCTAACAAGACCACTCATCGCAGCGGTTCCTCAGGAACGGGTAAAACAACCAAGTGAAGGCATATGATCGGCCAAGCAGATAGTGACGATGGAGTGAGAAAACCAAGGTTCATCTGGCAAAACAGGCTGATAAAATGGCAATCACAAGAGGTAAAATGGGAAAGGTTTCATTTTTACACAAGCTTGAAATCAGGAAACTCTGCTTGAAATTGGTTTCATTTTTACACAAGCTTGAAACAAAGATAAACTATGCTTGAAACCGGTTTCATTTTTACACAAGCTTGAAACGGAAACAAACTATGCTTGAAAACTTAAGCATGCCCCCAGCATGGTGACTCAATTCGAGGTACATGCCCCCCAAGCTTCACTCCATATGAAAGGCAGATGGAGTGAAGGTTCAAATTACGAGATCAAGAGAAAGACTCGACTGGGATTTTACGAGATCTAAAAAAATACTTGAATTGAACAAGGACGTGTTTCATTATTTTAACGAGGTTGACACATTAAAAGAACTATCCTCAGAACACCCTTGTTTCATTTTTTAAGGAGCTTGACACAAGACAAGGAACTCTGCTCCGAGATCCTGGTTTCATTTTTTAAAGAGCTTGACCCAGGGAGGAAACCATGCTCTAACCGACTTACATCAAAATGAACAAGAAGGCGGTGCTTCCAAGAGTTCCACTCCTGATGGAAGGGAAACATCCTGGAAGTCAGGACCCAATGCCCCCAGCACATTATGCACAACGGCATCATCACTGAGCACAGACACGGGGTAAGTAGCCACATAGTTGACCTGCGGTGGAGCAGATACAACGGGTGGATAAAAACCAGGAGGGGGTGATGGCGGACCAGATGCCATATTAGGACCAAAGAACGAAAGCTGATCAATGGTCACGATCCGTCCTTCATGTGGAAAGCATATCACGCGAAAGAGGGAGGAGACAAGTGCTCCTATGGCATAGGTGTAATCGCGCCCCAGGAGCAGATTGAAATCCAAAGGGCCTGGAACGACCATCATGTCCATATGGACGGTTTTACCTCCCAAAGTAACAGGTAACCTTGGAAGGATCCCCAACGGTTGACTCGTTCTTCTGTTAAAAGTCAACAGATTCTGCGTAACAGGCGCAAGCGGTGGCGAACCGAAGGCTTGCCAGGTAGTCGAGGATAGAATACTAACAGAGGCACCTTCGTCTATGATGGTGCTGGGTACAACCAGACCAAGAGCCTGTACTGTGATCTCGAAAGGCACGTAAGACGGAAGGCGGAATCCTGCAAATCGACTCCAATCAAAGGAAGCGACCAAACTACTCGGAGGGGCTACCATCGAAATGCGAAGGTCTTCCCCTGATGTTACGGAAGAAGGAGCATCCTCCATAACCTTCATCTCGAAGGCGGGAGGAATACCCTCTGGAGCCTACATCATGGGAGGTGGAGGAGGGGCTTCTTGAAGTACAGGGATAGGAGAATCTTTCTCCAAGTCTGAAGAATCTGAAGAGATCAGAAGGACATGGGGGGTGTGAGATCCACTCTCGCTAGAAAACACCTGGTGCACCGCGGATGGGGCCAGTTCAACCGATCCTATGACCAATGGTTGGTCAGGGATGGATTCGTGAATTTGAATTTTTGGGGGAGTGGGATCGACCAAGGATGACTCTTGACCAATCGTAGGATCAGCTGGCAAAGGACTTACAGAAAGTCGATTATAACCAGGTGGAAGGCGTGGTGAAAAACTAGTTGGGTTGTCCAAGACTTGCTTGGCTTCATCCATATAAGGACAAAGGTGAATGGCATGGTGCCCTTCACACAACTTACAGGGATTGGTGATCTTACCCTGCTTCTTAGAAGCCTTATCAGTACCAGCTGAAGATGTGCCCCCAACCTGACTCCCGGAAGTCAAAGGCAACGGCGGTCGGCCGTTGGACCATACTTCGAGCACCTTGGGAATGCCAGGGCAGTCTCGAAGAAGATGGTCTCCCGTGCACAACAGGCAAGGGAATTTGACTTTGCGTGGAGGGTTGGAAGGTTTATCAAGAGGAGATATCTCGGAAGCAGTAGCTGCACATTTAGCCTCTCGCTTATCAGACTTCTTCTTCTTTGTCTTCTTCTTCTTCTTCTTAGCCACCTGGTTACTTGAATCCAGACTTTCACCAGGCGAAGTAGAAGATGAGGACGCGGAAACAGGCGAAGAAGGGGAGAGGTCCACCTTGGAATCAACATGATGTTGTTCAGGTGGGGAAACTGATTGAACAGTAGTGGAGACATTCGGGACTACAGAGGTTGAGAACAACCAAACAGGCAATCCAACAGTTAACCCAGGAAGGGACAACGTCGCCATGTAAGGAGCACCAACATTCCCAAAAGGAGGAAAATGACCAGGAGTCCCTTCTGAGGGGATTCCTTGGTTGGTAAACTCTGAAAAAGTTGCCATCAACACTCAAAACCACACACGGGCCAAAAAAGAGTTAAGGGCACACGATCAAACAGTCAACAAGCAATATCTAAGCAGGCGTGTAATCGTGGATGATTAATTTTACCACATTGGAAAGTAAGAAATTCTACCATTTCATATTTTAAGAGTCGAGAAACGATAAAAAGATGACTCTATCTCTTTCAGAGTTGATACAAGCGTGAAAGGACAAGCGCTCGACGGTCTTTTCAAGTTTAGGGAGTCAGAAAAGACCAAATGATTGCTCAGGAAAAAACTAGGCACAAAGGGTGTACCAAATATCCGTGAACTGCAATATACACCTTGGTTTCAATAATGAAACAGAAATCGACCAAGGACTTTCCGTACGTGCAGGTAGTCTCCCCGAATGATGTGTTCGGTGTATCACGGGTATAGGGCGGCAGACTCGGCTTCCTGTGGATAAAGGATTGAAAACCTAGAGGGGTCTCCCTTTATATACGCGACGGTACGGGGAGCGCAAGTCCGTACTAGCGTTGTCTAAATCCAACAGGCGAACGACAGCTGCTAGGTTTAACGACGCCGGAACACGTCTCTAGCCTAGACCTTCTAAATATGTTTCATTAAGTTCCAATGCTGCCTTAGGTTAATTGAATAAATTTTATAGTTGATCTTCAATTAAGTTTCAATTTCCAGGCCCTATCGTATGTAGCGTCTCGAAAGACTCCTAAATGCAAGCTATATGCCACAGTGCAACATTTCGTTCGATGAAAACTAGTTAAATAAGAGTTGAGAGCTTTTATACAAACGAAATGAACGGAAGACAAACAACAATGTCTCTAATGCAACTAATGCAATTGAAAGCTTTTCATTCAAAACACTAATCACTAGCGATATGGAAAAGATCACAATTTGCACTAATTAACAAAAGAAAAAGAGATTTTTTTTATTTTCAATGTTGAATAGCTAATGTGCACTGAAAACAAAAGGAACAATTTGAGAAACGATATCCAAGAGAGCGAAACACACAAAATTCACTCAACAATGCAAACAATCAGATCCCCAAATCGACCAAAGTCTCTCAAAGCAGAGAAAAGACTCACAAGCTTCCGATGGACCGTGTGATCTAGGTCCAAAGCAAGGGGAAACGAATTTCGAATGAAGGAATGAACAATCACCCAAAAAACGCAACAAAACAATCCAAGACTGCTAAGAGAATGTGGAGAAACAAGCAGCAAGTTGACAGGACAATCAAGACACCTAAACTCCCAAGGAGGGCTCGATACACTAAACCACTAGATGCCCTAGGGTTCAAAACGTGAAATCGGTAGATAGAAGCAAACAACCAAAGGACAGAGGTGAATTCCAACCAAACAAGACTCCAACACACTCAGGCAGTCAGGAAATCAAGAAGAAAAGTACTGATCAAATCCAGAGAGCCCAAAAATGCAGAAACTCAAAAAAAACTCACAGGGCTGGCGCGACTGTGAGTGTGAAACTGGCGCCAGAAGTCAATTGGCGCGGGCTAGACAAAGGCAACGTGCGCCAATTGGCGCGACTGTCGGGTTAAAAACCGCGCCAGTCTAGTTTCTCAGCAAAAATTAAAAACAAGCTACTCCAGAAGCAAACCAATACAAGCTAAGCAAACCCACGGGGGTGTCACTCAATTAACCTATGGCATAGCACGTGCGTTCGTGGCATACTAAACAATACCCTTAATTTGACTACATATTGGAAAATACCTCTAAAAATCACTTTATTTAACCCCCTGCCAATACTAACCCATTGCATTTTCCCAATTTAAAAAACCCCTGCTTTCACTATATATTGTAGGTATCTGTTTTTTCATTAACATTTTTTACACCCCTTTATATTTACGCCGATAGGTGTTCTATTGTGGGGTTTTTGGTAGCAACACTGTAGAGATTCGTCGTTCTCTACAACTGTCCCTCGCCAGATTTCCCTATGTCACCTGCCTATCCACCTGCCTATCTGCCTATCCACCTACCCTGTCATTAACACCACTGCGTGACTCATCAGCTATACTCCATCATCTTCGATATTCTTCCAAAATCAGATCTGATTCAGATTTTTATGCGTTGTCTCTGTAATCTGAGTACTCTTCTATTTAGCCTGTGATGCCTATTGATTTTCAGAGAGATGGGGCAAAGAGGCCCATGATAGTTTGTTGGAGAAACAGCGCTGCGTTTGGGTGAATGGCCCTATAATTGTAGGGGCAGGCCCCTCCGGGCTTGCCACGGCAGCCTGCCTTCGAGAACAGGGCATTTCCTGCGTTATTCTGGAGAAAGCAGACTGCCTTGTTTCCCTTTGGCAACAGAGAACCTATAACCGTTTGAAGCTTCACCTGCCCAAACAGTTCTACGAGCTACCTTTAATGTCGTTCCCCGACCAGTTCCCCACGTATCCCACCAAGGAGCAGTTTATTGAATACATTGAATTACTTGAACATGATGATTTAGAAAGCTCTGGATTGAAGTCAGTTCCAGCTGGATTCAGTGGTGTATTCATGTAGAGAAATATTTAAATACCGTGCTGATCTCTTCATAGAACTTATGGAAATTCGAAGGCTCTTATCCAAAAGAGTTTGTTTATTGGATTGGCGATTACCAGTTCATTCATGCTCTAGACAAATTGGGTGAATATATTATTGTTGCTTCCACGGCCTCTTGCTAAAAGTTAAATATGAGAATATCAGAATACCCTGACATATCGGGCACCTCTATTATTATCATTTGTATGTGCTTCAAAATGGTATATTTGTTCAGGTGCTATCCCTTGGGAAATAACCTTGATAGTTATTCTGTTATTCCTACCGCAGCTCAATGCATATTGAAAATTTCAAAATGGCAGTTATGATATGCCAAATATTTTAATAATTGATTGCAATCTAACAATGCTTGTTCAAATTCTGCATAAGGTGCTCAAGTGCCAACTTTTAATTACCATATAATTTTAAAATTTTAATTGGTTTAAAATGCATGCCATATCCTCTATAAAGGCATCGTTGTTCATGTATATATTACCAAGGTTGCGAGCAGAACAAACACACTAATTTTTCTGTTTTCAGTCAATCATCCATTGATATATTCCTGGAATAAGGAGGAACTGGGCTTGGAAATTAAGTGTTTTACTCACCTCGCCTTAGTGTTGTAACCATTAGGCTTGTGACAAACCCTTTTGTGTTAGGGGATATTTGCCTAAGTCGTAAACTTAGGGTGTGATATAGAGGAATGAAAGTAACAACAGGACAGCCTTTAGGTGCTACCAACAGTATTTGTTGCCAAGATTGCCACACGAGTGAAAAACCAATTTTTTATTTTTATTTATTTTTTATTTTTAGGGTAGAATCTATGCTTTGTATTCCTGTAGTAAGGAGAAATATGGCTAGACGATCAAATTTAGCATTTGCTCACCTCATCTCTGGCATGTAACATACCTCCTCATCTCTGTGCATGAAATTCATAAAACCATCGTGATGATTGTTATGATGGGAACACTTTGGTGCATTCACAGGAAGCAGCAAGTAATTCGGCCCAAGCCTATGCCTCTGTGTGTCAGAGTATGAGAAAACTCGAGTCTGGAACATTTTATCATCGATGTAGTAGATACTGGGCACAATAACTCCAGGGCAAAATGCCAACTGTTCATTCTCATTGAAAAAGTTATCAATGTTTCTATTCAAAACCATCCTCCCAACAGGCTGCACAAGAAAAGGATCCAATTTTCAACCATGGTTCAATGCAAAAAGCTTGAAACTGAAGAGCATATAAAGTTGAATTACTACCAGAACTTGAAAATTGTGAAGCAAGAAGAATTTATATTACAGATTATACTAGCATTTGCACCAGAAGGGTGCAAAGACACGCCGATAGAAATGCATATGAATTGAGTGCGATGTAGAGGTAGTGTTGCAGGAAACAAGGATGTGGAGATGGAAGGCACGAGGAAGTAGGAGGCAAGGGAAGGGGGGTGATTTTTGTTTTTGCTTCGTGAAACACATTAAGAAACTTAAAACTGAGATCAAAGATTAGTAAACGACTGTTTACATGTGTAAAACATAATGCGTAGACAATTGAATTTGTCTTAAATAGAAGTTGAATTTTTGTTTGAATTGAAAACGAAGACAAAGAAATGGACTCAAAGATGCGATGTACGTTTCATAGGCACGTCAAGATGGCATTGAGTAATAAAAACAATAAACATGATTGATTGTTAAAGTTTTGGTAGAAATATCAAAGAATATTTATTTTGATAAATTTTTCAATTTATTGTTAGTTACAGAAGAGAAAAAAAAAAGAAAAAAAAAAACGAAATGTTAAATAGTGTGTCAAGTGAATCCATGTACATGCTTTGTTTAATAATAAATATAAAAATGAATTTGGACTAAATAGAAAATCAAGAAATAAAATATGAAGAAATAAAGAAAATGAATAAATAGAAATGGAATAAAATAAAGATAAAATTAGAAATAAAATAAAATAGATAAATTAAATTTGTGATTTGAAAGTAAAAATAAAATAAATAAATAATTTAAAATAAAATAAAATACCAAATGCTTTGAGCTAGTTTTATTCCTTATTACAAGTTAAATAAAATTGAGATTTTTTTTCTTTAAAAAACATATATATGTTTTTTTTTTAATTGATAATTTTGATTTTAAAAATATAAAATTGATATTTTTATTTTTCATTTATTTCTAATTCTATTAATATTAATTTATTCTTAAAGAATTAAAGAATTATAATATGATTTAAATATAAAAATATATTAAATCTTTATTTATTGAAAGAGCAATTTTTAAAATGTATTTATTTTATCATTTAATTTATATAATTTATTAATTTCTTTTGACTAATTAATTTAAAAATATACCTTCAAAAATACATTTTTTAAAAGTATTTAAAGAAATTATTTTTTTCATATTTTATAATAAAAAATATATATATAATTAATTATTTTTATTGAACTTTATTTCATCACTTTTACACCACTTTTTTGCTATAAAAAGAATGGACAGATCTGCCATTTGTTAAAGGGAGACTTTGCAATGTATTTGTGAACCGGAATATAAAATGAAAAAATAAGGAACCCAAATATGAAATGAGCCTAAATGTCCATTGGCATACTTTTATTGATTCATAAACCTTAATACATTTTTAAATTATTTACCAATTTGGAAGAATTTGATAAATAATATAACAACAATCTTTTTATTTTATAATTCCGTCCTATGTTATACCAGATAATAAGGCTTCCACACATATTAAACCTCGGTCTTTTAACTACGCGGCTGGATCATAATTCGTATGGTCCCACTTGCATATTCAACTATTATACTCCATCGAACCTTATATTGAAATCACAATACGTCGGAACCAGTAATAAACCAACTCATTATATATGATTCCGCCGGACCCCGTAACACAATCGAAAGACCAATCACCAAGCGCGTCGTACCTTACTTAACCTCCGTGTTCTTTTATTAAACTTCACACATCTTCGTGAAGCGTCCGCCGTCCGATGGTGACACTCCAGATCGACTGTCTGTACACATTTCGCGTGGTATCTTCAACCGATGTATAACGCGCGAAGGTGCGTTTTACCCGGCGGTTTTGAAACAGTGGTCTAGCCACGTGTCATTTAATCTATGGAATCGTTGTGATTTCTTCAATACCGCCTGCTCCGGAAAAGCAATGCGGAATGGCAAGGTGGTTTTCAGCAATCCACTTTCATTGTTCCTCGGTCAAGGTTTCATTGTCCAGGTTCTGGTTCAACACACCGTTCCGTCGTATACACCTTTTCACCTTAATTTTGCCGCTTATATTTCTTCAACGCTTCGGTTATACAATCTCCGTCCTTCGTTCGATTGCTTTGCGCATACCCCGCAGGAGCTCATCAACTCAGTCGTGCAATTACTGGCTGGCCAGATCTTCAAGCTGATGGCCTTTTTCTCTTCCTATGCAGCTTTCTGCAAATACAGGTGCAGGCCTGTATAGCCCTTCCGATGCAGCTCTCTGCCTCCTCTCGACTGGCCGCCATTTCTTCTCAGGGTATTCCTAAGAATACCCCTTATAACGAGGTTGCTGCAGAGGTCTTCCATGGGTCTCTATGGGATGACGATATTTGGCAGCTGACTGATATCAATGAAATTCAACAGGGGAGGTAGGTAGTGGCAGCAGGTTTATACTTGTGCAAAGCATGGGAGTGTAATATAAGTGTATGGAAGTTTTGATGAAAGCGCCTGTGTACAATGTCAAGGAAGGAAAACTCTGTATTGTTTTTTGGTCTTAAGATTATTCATGTTGCAATAGCCTGGTTTTGGATATTCTCGAAATCAAATCAGATAGTCAATGTAACACTCCTCTTCTGTTCCTTTACCTGAGAATAGGGGATTGCCTTTTAATGTTACACTTTAAAACGGTTTCAACATAGATTGTTTTACAAATATAATATTTGATTGGAAACTTTTTTTTCATAACTTACTGGAAACATCTAAAATCTGTCATAACTTCATGGCTTTCCATGCATGACTTACTCGTCAATGATAAATTCATGGCTTTCAATGCACAACTCACTTTTCAATGCAATTTATCAAAGTTCAATGCAATTTGTCATACCTAAGGTCTCAGTGGGGTTGTTAAACCAGCAGGTTTCAGGGGTTGGTTTCAGTGGGGTTGTTAAACCAGCAGGTTTTAAGGGGTTGGTTCAGTAAGGATAGTCATCACTAGTGCGCAATGGATGTCTTTAACTGTTTAGATATTCTAACTGGATAATCCAATTTTCAGGTTGCAGTGTGGTGCGCAAATTAGCATAACTCAGTTTTCAGTGGGGTTAGGATAAATTCAGTTTTCACTGCTACTTCTCATTCATTCAATGCAAGTTAGCATAACTCTGTTTTCCTGGGGTTGTTGAACTAATTCCTACTAATGCCTATTATTAATTGATTGATAATCATCACTACAGGATGGATAATCACTAATTCCTACTAATGCCTATTATTAATTGATTGATAATCATCACTAATGCCTACTAATGCCTATTATTAATTATTTTTGAGACGCTATGGATGGATAATCATCACTAATGGCTACTATTAATTGATTGAGAATCATCACTAATGCCTGTTATTAATTATTTTTGAGGCGCTATGGATATCGTTAAGATATCTTAACCTAACTGGATAAATTCAGTTTTCAATGTGACTTATCATAACTCAGTTCAATTGAGTTGCTAAACCATATGTGATGGATAGCCATCACTATTATATGCATTCATGCGTTCTCAGTTGCATATGCCAGAATGCAGACTTATTCATCACTTTTCTCATTACACCCTATTAAAAAATATATATATATTTTGATAAACTTTGTTTTGATATTATAAATACTTTGTTATAGTTTGTTTTGATATCATATTACAGAGGATAATGAAAATAAAAAATAGGCTCTAAAATGAAAATAAAAAATTGTCTGTAACATTTTTCCTTCTCCCAAATCAAAAAAAATCTCAACTGCTTCTTATATCAATATTTGCATTAAGTATAAAAACTTCTTGAATGTTGGAACGAGTGGATTTCTCATTGAATTTTATTAAAGGATTCGGATTAACATGGTTCGTCAGTGCAAATGTTCTGCTTCTTATTTCAACTGTTAGTGCTTCTTATTTAAATTGTCTTCTCCAGGTGTTGCAGAACTTCTAATAAATTCTTTTTAAATATGATTGAGATTTGCATTCTCTCTCTGGTTTGCCTTCTTTGTGTCAGAACATGCTTGAACTTGAGCTCCAGATTAGGCGTCACAGGGTTTACTAAACAGACCGAGAAATTTTTGACAAATATTCTTAACAGATCAGCAATGATTCCTCCTTCCACAGTGAACAAGTTATCTCAGTCTTCTAACAACAGAAATAATCGAAATGCATATTACATTCAAGAGTTTTTCTCATATGTCACCTTAGTGTACATACTTGGCAAGTTGTAGGCTAGGATCATCTGTAAGAGTACATCAATCCCTTGTAAGTAACAGTAATCTTTTTAGACCGAATGAGTTTTCCAAGGAATGAGTGAAATGCGAAGCTCAAAAATGCAATAATATGAAACCCTTACGAATTGCCTTTAAAATTAATAAAAATCACGAGCAAAATAACAAACGATAATGCTCCTATGAAAGATTAATGTATCAGTAAGTTCAACTTCAAATGATCCTTTAGAATAGGCTTAGCAAAATTCAGATATATTTCAGAAGTTAGAACTCGAATGTGACAGAGTTCAGTCCACACAGCAGTTAAAGAATGGATATAATAGTTCTTACCAGAATTCTAACTTCTCAAAGAAATGTTTGCAAGGGGTTACAACCCATCGAAATCACATTCTCTGTTTTCATTTCTAGTGACAGTGATTTGTTCTTACTATTGTGAGTTATTTTATCTCATTTTGGAAAAGCGCAGAGGACTAATGAAATCAGATTGAGGATGTTGAACATTGCTATGGATGGACTGTGCAAAAAAGGTAAGCTACCAAGTTCTCAAAGAAATGTTTGCAAGGGGTTACAACCCATCCAAATCACATTCTCTGTTTTCATTTCTAGTGACAATGATTTCTTCTTACTATTGTAAGCTGCTTTATCTCATTTTGGAAAAGGGCAGAGCATTAATGAAATCACAGTGAGGATGTTGAACAACCCCATGGATGGACTGTGGAAAGAATAATGTTGAAAATGCTATGGATGGAGTGTGCAAAGAAGGTAAGTTTGAAGATTGTAAGGAAGTAGTATATAGGTTAAATCCTAATGTCATTGCAGAAAGTACTTTGATTGACGGTCTTTGCAACGAAGGCATGATCGATGAGGCTAAGCAGCTGTTGTATGAGATACGTAAGAAGAATACATGTTCTAATGTTGTCAGATGCAAAGCCAAAAGTCATACAGTTTGATTTATGGTCTTTGGAAGAAAGGCATGATGGATGAGGCTAAGGAGGTTTTGTATGAGATGGCTAACAGAAATATATGTTCTAATGTTGTTAGATATATGGCAAAAAGTCATACAACCAGACAGTGAAAAGGCATGGAGAACATGTTGGTGTAGATTGTCTTATTTTTAAGATTACTTTGGAAGGCATGCCAAGTTAATGTATTGCACTCTGAGCTTTTGGATTGCGTACTATTCATGTTCCCTATGATAGGAATTAGAACATGAAGCAATCAATGCACAGCCCAAATAGATTTTATATTTAAAAAATTGGATCTTGTTAAACATGCCATTGTATCCACTCTAAAATTCTACATAACTGAGCAATGAGTTCATACAGAGGCATGACAATTTGAATATGATAAAGGCAGCGAGTTTGTGTTAGCGAAGGGAACATATAAAATGAATATAAATAACTATCAATGAAGTGGTAGCCTGAAATGTGGACAAGAAAACTACATTCAATTTCAACGCAGGAAGTTTCTTCTAGGGAAGCAAACATATATCAAAACTACATTCAATTTCAACGCAGGAAGTTTCTTTTAGGGAAGCAAACATATATCAAAACTACATTCAATTTCAAGGTAGCAAGTTTCTGGTAGGAAAGCAAACATATATAATGGATATAAATGATTGCCAACGAAGTTGCAGCGTTAAATCTGTTGAAATGTCGACAATAGAACTACATATATTTGTTGAGTTGAGTTGAAAAATGAGTAGTATTTTTCTAATTCAACAGGTAGTTCCCAGAACAGGAGAGAAAAGCTTGAAGAAGAATATTTACTTCCAATAGCAAAATTACATCATCAGCTTAATGAAAGGAATTTTCATTTTGCAACTTAATATATGTTTTCAATATTTGGTTGTAAACAATGATCTACATATCTCAAGAACTGAGGATAATGTTGATGTAATAACAGACATACTATCTACATTCAAATTTGAAATAACAGTTTTGTGAAACTAAATTCATAATAAGGATGTCATTTTCAAGGAAACCTGAGCTCAATACGAGAAATTAGATAAAGGGAGAATCCTTCATATTGGCAGTTTGCAAGCAAAGGTGGATCAGGACAGAACTATGAGTAAGTCCTTGATAATATGAACAGAGAATTTGGAAGAAACAGTGCAAGAAGCAGTATTTCCTGTTCTGCACTTAATAGGTCTTGTGTGAATATGGATCAATGTTTAGTATGCTTCCAGTTGTGGTATACATCATAGGTGCTAAAGAATTTTGTTACTGAATTGTTTGAATGAAACATATGGATTAGATGATTACAAACTAGGCCACTTGATGTTCTGTTGGTTTGCTTGACAAGTCAAGCAGGAGGCTACAGAAGCAGTAAAAAGATGACTATAAAGCAGAAGGGTAAAAAAGCAGTAAAAAGATGACTATAAGACATTGGTTACAATAAAACAAGATATATTGTTTGTAAATCAAATGCCTGAATAGCTACATAGATAAATAGCATGAGTGGAATCATATGCAAAGGATAGCCATGCTAACTTATGATTTATTTTGTGGTGTGATTGTTGTTCTATTAAGGAGAGACAGTGATTTCTCTCAAACCCCAAGATATATACATGTTGCAAAAGCCACAGAAAGGTACAACAATAAAATTAAGTTTCTTTTCAAATGACCCTACATGAAGTTATGTGATTACATTCACTGCAAGCATGTTGACAGCCAAACTTTCTTACGTGATTACATAGCTTCTTTGTATTTGACACAAAAGGAGTTTTGTAAAAATAGAAGGAGTTTTGTAAAATATCAAGAAAAAAATGCTCATGGATTTGTGGACATGCAAAAAAAATTAGGGTATCCCCTTAGTGGAATGGAAGAACATAGCTAAGACCAATCATGAAAGAAGTCGGGGATTAAAATATATACATTTATTTGGTCAATCCATAGTGTTTGAGAGTTTATGGAGAGTGTTACCCCTCACATAACACGAGGCCTTGTCAAGCAAATCATGTTTGGAAGAAGTACGTTTTAGAGCTAATACACTATTGCTTTCATGCATATGTGTTAATGGACCACCACCTTTTAGGATCTTCATTTCATATTTGGAGGATTGCTAGGATGTTTACCTTAAACACTAAGCATTATTTTTTGAGGTATCCTAGTGCAAATTCCACCTTTGGATGTTTCTCTCACATGGATCCATTCATTTTGACATATCTGGAGACATGTCACATCATCCAATGTATGTGGATTTGGAGGAGTTACATGTTTGCTAAGGGTTTTGTTTAGCATGATGAGTGTCTTGACTATTCTTTGGTGTGTTCACATGTGCCATGGCACACTTATTGGATATGAATTCATCGTTATGGCAGAAGGCATATGCTTCTAACTTATTTTTGGATAACATGCCACCCTTTATGCACACATTCCTAAATTGGCCTACACCGCTTTTCATGTATTAGGAATGTAGTTGGTTTACATGGATGAATGTATCATTTGTTTGATAGGTCACTCCCACGAGTATAATATTGGTTTGTCGGTGATGCCCCCGTGGCTCCAACCCTATCTACCAAGGCACCAACCTTGTCTCTATGAGGCTCCAACCTCTCGCTTCATTCGATCGAGATATATTTGGTTATACTTACGGCTCCCAATGTCTTCTTCAACGAGCCACTGTCAATATTCACTTAGTCTTCATTGTAGTCTCCACATTACGTCATCAATGAAAACCTTATTCTTCACATGAAGGTGTCTCCACGAGATCTTCATGGTACCCAAACAATCTTTCCAAGGTCACTCCATGAGGGCTTCAATCGAGGTCTCCAAGAATGTCACCAAGACCAGCTTCTACCTTGCATCAACAAGAAGTCTACAAAGGGAGTGTCCAAAAGCTAGCTGCCAAGTATTGTGTTCTTCAAGTATTCCCTGCTTTCGCAAGTATTGTGTTCTCCAAGTATTCCCCTGCTATTATAATGTTGCTCCGAGGACAACAATGTTCCAAAGATGCTCATTCAAACAAGATCTTTTATGTTGTATTTTCAATGCCTAAGATATGTTCTAATGACAAAGCCCGATGCATTTGTTCTTCCTTCAATTACGAGAACTGAATGTGTTCTTCCCTTGATGATGTGATTACTCTTGTTCTTGATTATGTGGTTGTGCTTTGGTACCACTTTTACTTCTTGAGCTGTTGTGGGTCACATTCTCTAACAGTGATGATGATGTCCTTATTAATTGCTTCTTAAATGACAGGAAAAGAATATCTTGAGTACTCCTCCTACTTCTTCGCTTTAGATAATGAACTCGTTGTAGCCAATAACTTAACAATTGAGACAAGATAACTCACAGATTTGACATAGTCCAAGACGCAATCCAAAAATAACACCTTGATCTGAGACGACACCCTCTGCGCAATGCTAGCTTCTACGGGAGGCAAGTTCAAGCTCTCCACACGGAAAGCTGCCACGGATGGCCGAACCAATAGCACCCAGAGCTGCCCCGAAGTATGAGTTAAGGAGAAACATATCCACGGGAGTGAGCTAATCAGGAGCCTAAACTAGGCTGCAATACAAGTCTAAGGTTCGGTTTAATATAATCACGAGTGCTGTGGCTTTATTTCAGCGATACGAGGTATAAATGCTAACTAATCCGAGCCTCTACAAGCCTTGGATCATTGAGTCGAAGTTTTTCAATGGGGCCCGCAAGCTACGGAGCGAGTTGTAGTTCCATTGGTGGAAGGTGGTTCAAAGCTGTTGCAAGCTACGAGAATGCGAGTTGTAGTTGAGTTTGTGTGCATGCTCTAATAAGCTGCCAAGGAAACTATAACATCTCTAACATTATGTCTAACATCCATTAGAGATTACCGTACCCAACCCACTACATTTACTACCACGAGATCATTCATTGCGAGTTTCTATACTACCCTAAAGCTGTCAACTATGACACCAACAACAACTTGATCCTCGATAGCTCGTAAGCCCATTAGATGGATGCCAAACATTAGCTAAACCTGCCCCAAGTAATATGATATCAATAGAAAACACGAGGGGAAGTCCGACGTGAAGAAACATACAAGATTTTCTATAGGGTGCACTCGACGGTATCCTAAGAGCGAGATTCATACGAACTAGGGTCGACATAAATTTAGAGATTGCTAATCTCTATATAATGTCGAGCATACATCTTAAACCTCTCCAATCTATGAAGTATCAACGGGTGGTTCAATATATCCGGGACTTCTATCTATTTGCATAGATCTCTCCTGCTATACATTTAGAGGGTGCATATTTTTCAAATTTCTATAGATTAACATATATCCACCTTAAAATTTCTCCAATCTAGTCACATAAATCTCTTGGAATTATCAGCGTAAATAAGATTAAAAACATTGAATTTAATTATCTATGATAATAAAAATAACATTACATTTATCGAGAATCCATTTATTTAAAACAAATTTACACAACCAAAATAAAGCACTTTGCAAGATGCTAATTGCCAACCTCTCGAAATAGCCATAGCAAATGACAACTGCTAAACCAAAATCATTGACAATATGGCGGGATGCGGGCTTCCCACATATTGCAACTTCCATGTACGGAAAGACAAACACAAAGAATCAATAGAATGAAACAAATGTTTGAAGGACCATTCCTCCCCTTTTCTTAGTCAAGTTTTTTTGGATAACTAATACATATATGTCAAGCCACTTTTCTTGGTCCAAGCATTTCGAGATAACTAATATCATATATGTCGATTCAATCCTAAAAGACTATAATGTGCATATAAAATTGGTAAGCAATTCACGTGAATACAAGGACATACAAATTCGAAAAATTGATGCACGAGAAAGTGCTAAAGGATCAATCCCAAACTATAAAAATGAAACTAGCCTCTCTTAATAAAAATATCTTGGAAGCACTACAAAGTGAAAGCAACAAACTATAGCAATTGACGAGATATTTATGGCTTTCAAACGATAACCCTAGCAAGACGCTAACTCTAGAGGTAATAATAAATATAAAACGATTGCAATTAAATTAAAGGTGACAGTTCATGATTTATCCACAACATTAAACACAATAATAGTTCATGATTTTGGATTTTGAAGCATACTACAAGGACTATGTATACATTTTTGGGTATATGTAAAGCATTATACGAGCAGTAGTAACAAACCTGGATATGAGAACCACCAATGAGTCGAACCACCTTCCCATGACCTTCCTAACTGCTTGCTCTGCGATTAATAGTTTTGAGAGATGCGTTGAATGGTGATTTATTGAAAAATTTCGATTTATGGATTCAAGTTGAAAATGGAATAATATTTATGCATTCTTGAGAATCCGTACATTTAACAAATACGCAAAGTAACTTGACTCGGGCGACAATGCCACTTGTGCAAGCAAAGTATTTGACAATAGTCGTGTAAACGCGTGTTTCTCGATAGATTTTTTGTCCATAACGACACCATCATTACGTTGTTAGAAATTTCAAAGATGGCCACCATAACATGGACCATATAACAACACTGCTTTGAAAAGTTAATTTCCTCGTTACCTGCTAACTTTTCTCCTGTAACTCGTAAATATTGCTCGCTCAGTGATACCTTTCCCGGTCGTCCCTAGTACATATGCCAAAACCACCTGTGCAGTCGAACCCTAGACCCGGTCGAACACCTTGCTCTCGCTCCAAAAAACCACCTGCGATCGAACCACCTTCCCACGACCTTCCCTAACGGTGAAATGGCTCATGTGCTCTTCTCCTCATGGTTGATGGGAAGGAACCCCGGACCGATCCACGACCCGAGTCGAACACCTTGCTCTGCACGAACCACCTTCCCACGACCTTCCTAACTCCGCTCTGCTCCAGAAACCACCGCAACCACGACCTTCCCTAACTCCGCTCGCGCTCAGAAACCACGCAACCCACGACCTTCGTAACTCCGCTCTCGCTACTGAAACCACGCAACCATGACCTTCGGAACTACGCTCAGAAACCACCGCAACCACGACCTTCGAAACTCCGCTCTGCTCAGAACCCCACAGAAACCACGACCTTCGAACTCCAGCTTGGCGAGAAAAAATTAAAAAAACAATACCTCAAAATATAAATATTTTATATAATAAATAAAAAAAACCCCTCCCCTCTAGTTATAAGGCAATATAATGTTTTTTGATTTTTTAATTTTTTTACCCCAATATGAACGCACGTGATATAATATTGGTTTGTCGATGACGCCCCCGTGGTCTCACTACATGGAGGCATTCCACACGGGAGGCCACCGATCTAGAGTTGATGAGAGGCATCTTGACATTTGGTTCACCCCTCTTAGATTCGGAGAGGTGAAAACTTTGGAGGATTCTAGTACATCACAAAGAGTGTGGGATAGTTTGAAGAAGGAGAGAGACATTATCTCATTTTTTTGCACCACCCACTCTCACTATCTTTCTTGTGGCGCGAGAGGTTGCTGCGAGTCATGGAGGATGGCACCTTCATGGTGCAAGGGAGCTTCTCCATGGATTTGGAGAAATAGAGTGTACTTCCTTTTCGGAAGGAATCCTCCATAAAGTGGAGTATATGGAGGCCACTCATGCTTATTTTGGCCAATATTGGGAGATTCTTTTTGGAGGAGAGCTTCTCATGGGAGGCCAACTTCCAAAGGTCACTACCTCTTTTTGAGCATAAGCGGCTGCATGATGGGCATGACAACAATTTGGAGGATGAATTTGGCATGAGGTATTTCAAAGTAGCGAGGCAACAACATGAAGAGAGCTTCACATACCGGATCACCGACGTTGTCTCTTGGGAGGATTGATCCACATCTTGGAGGTCTCAACTCCTGGTGGAGTAATCCAAGGATCTTGGTGCTTGCATGATTCTTGATGGCCACGATGGAGATGACGGATATATGGTGGATGATATGTTCATCTATTCTTATGGCGAGTCTTCCCGACTAGAGCTTCTAGCTCAAGGAGAAGGCTTGCTACATGCGGCACATGAGGACTTCTTCCCCATGAATTTTGATGCATATCTCTCTTTGGAAGAGGAGTTCATTTGGGAGGGCATTCGACATGACATATTTCAGCATATGGAGAGATGCATAGCCCGAATGGTAATAGAGAGGATTTCATAGCCACCTTCCTACTCATTGGGAGTAAGGGAGCATTTCCGATTGAGCCATTTCGGCTCAAGACCTCAAGTGCATGATGGAGAATGTACAATTTCACCTAATGTTTTGTACTTCTTGTCTTTTTATGAGCAACATATTGTACCAAGGAGGATTATTCCTTCTTGCATATTGTATAATGATGTACTTGAAGCCATTTGTAGCAATGAGATTGGCTATCCCATTGGTGGTTTGTGGGGGAAGCCACATGTGTTGGTGTGCACCATTGACACCCTTTCGTACTTTCACGTTTATATCTTGTGAAATGATTGTGGTAGAAAACAAGTGGCTGGAAAAGCACTTGTTTTTGTTTGATTTGATGCGAGGCAAGGAATGCCTTCTTGCTGGTTCCTTGTGTGGGACCTTGATCCACTTTACGGTTGTCATGTGACAACTTTGTTTCTATTGGGTTTTGCTTCCATGTATAGTGATATTTCTATGTTCATGGGAAGCTTTGTTTGGAGAGTGGGCTATGAGTTGAAGATACCCATTGGGAGTACGATTCTCCCTATGTTGCATGTTGCATGTTTAAGGAGGAGCAATGGGCAGCCCATGATTGGAAAATTACATCTCTCTTCATCATGTGGGAGTAGCCATTTGGAGAACTTGAGTTTACGGAGGAGGCCCTTCATGGTTTATTTGTTTAATGGGGTAGCTTGGGCCACTCTTGGAGGTCATGAAATTTCAGCCCAAGATTAGCGGCGGCCCATACTTATCATCAATGGGGAGAGAAACCACTTGGTTGGGAGGATCCAATATCTCCATGCGGCCCCCAACATTGCATGAGCTGGGGTTTGAGGATCTTTTGAGTGACTAGATTGGCTCATTTCATTTGGATGATAGCATGGGTGTGGGAGTCACTCATTGGGAATAATATTCCCCATGTTCATCATCACTCCTACCTTAAGGAGGCCATTGGATAGTAAGAGGTTTCCACTTACATCTTCCACCTTTCTATGGTGTGAGCCATATGGTTTTTCATGCTTGGGAGGAGACATTGGAGGACACATTTTTAGCAGATCATGTTGAGAAGTGGTGGAGAATTTTTTGATAAGGAGGCCCCAAGAAGTAGATGGGAGGATTTTTCTCTCCTTATACAATTGCTTGAGGACAAGCAACATTTTGGAGGGAGAGGGCCGTAATATTCCAAATTTTTAGCCTTCAAGCTAAATGGAATATTAGAGTTGTTTCATCACTAGGTAGGTGAATAAATGGGTAGGGAGTCCCATTAACCTCTTTAGAAGGATCAATAACACTCGTAATGTGAAAGGAGAAAGAATAAGCGGCTTATTTGAGCACCCATGGGTGTGAACGAGAGATGGGGACATGTTGATTCGATCGACTTTGACCGAGTCAAAAAAAGCTATCTAGATACATTGAACCACCTTGATGGACATCGCATTTTTGGTGGAGGAAAACTTTCATGAGCTTGAGGGCACATGTGGATGGGACCCAATGAGGAGAGGTTCACATGTTATATATGGATGGGATGGAGGCCTTTTTTATTCATGCCTTTTTATTTCGATCTCTTGATCTTGTCTTTTTAGACTTGGCTTCCCCTTCTTCGTTTAGAAAGGTGGCATCGGGTGTTCCCCGAGCGGGAATCCCACATTTTCCCTTGAGAGGTCTCTTGGGAGAGCTTGTCTGTATTGCTCCACATCTAGGCTCAAGGCCAAGCATCATTGTTCGGTCCCAACGTTATTTCTGTAGTAGAATATTGTTGAGTTGCGGGGGTGTTGCGGTGGTGGATTCTTACACCACTTCGAGTCTGTTCTCGGTGAAGGTGCCTTCCTTCTCTTGAGACATCAACTAGGAATATTTACGAGCACATTTCATATCTTGGAAGTAGGCCAAAGTATTTCTCATCTCCTACGGTGCGAGTCCCTTGCGAGAGCTGTGTCATTTTATGCGAGTTGTTGCGGTAGGGGTTAAGACCCTTGTTTTTGAGCTAGTTTCCTAGGGAAAGGGCCAACCCTTCTCTGGAAATCTAGAGGAAGGGATCCTCATCCCTCTTTTGTATTATTCAACTATATTTACTGTAATGATGCAGTGAGACTACATTTTCGAGCTGAATATTTATATCTTCTCTTTCTTGTACATGTGTTTCATGAAACATTTACTAGGTTAGCTTTATAATGTAATAAGGAGGCCATATCTCTGTTTTCTTGGCATATTGTTACATAAAAGTTCCGGATGCATGTTATTTTATCATCTTACTATAGAAACCCTCATAAAATAACGTTGTACATGCTTCATTATTTTTTCTGCATAACTCAAGTCATAGGATTTGGCTATTTTTCAAAGCTGTTAGGTAGCTGGGAGGTTTGTTTAACATATCAAAAGGGATTTCTTTCTGATCTCCTTTTTGTATGTGAGGGAATAACATCATATTCTAAGGGAACCCAACGTTATTTCACCTAGTAAAAATGCGAGATCTTGAGAAATAACGTTTCCGAGTGTCTATTTTTTGCATTTTCCCCACTTGGGAATGTGTAGACATCCATATTTTGCTATTTTTTCAATCATTTGAGGGATATTTGTTCTTGAAAACATCATATGAGTCTATTTTCTAGATCTCCAACTTTTAAATATCTTAAGATATTATATTTGTGTAGAAAATCCCAATTTTGGGATATTACTGGTGAGGTTACATGCAAACATTCCACCGATATTTTTTCACTTATTACAAAATTTGGTCGGATCATCGAAGAAATTATTTTTCAAATTTTTTAGTTTGGTTGGGCATGATGAAAATCATCATACGAGCTATGGTCGAATATTGCATAATAGTTTGGGTGTGTATCGAATGCAAGTAGAAGGTCGCAAAGCTATGGGTTCACCAGCTGCGCGAGAGTTTTTTCAAGGTCGAGGGCATGACGAGAGGAGGAGGCACGAGTCATGGACGAGCAAGATCATATGCTACTAGCTGTGGATAGACGAGAAATTTTTCTAGGGATTGTTAGAATCCCATTGTAGCTTCTCGTAAGTATTGCCAAGAATTTGGTCATGAAATTGAAGAATTCCCTATTTTGTTAGCTAAAGCTGCGGGATAAGTGCGGACAATAGTCAAATCGAATATATAAATTATGAGGGTTAAACCACGCTAGGAAGATCGAGCATTAACGTAGTAACACTCAATGGTGTGAATACCAAAGGAAACAACACGAGAGGGAAGAAAGGTTGTGACGAGGGACGTGGGTTAGGAAGGCTGAGGGATACAAATGGTGGCTTCAATGTGTAGCGTCGAGAAAGAGACATTCATGGAAGCAAGGAAGACGTTTATGAATCCAAAATCTTCACCACCTACGAAGCAAAGATAACCATTTACATTGGACAACAAGCCTAAGGAGTGGACCAAAGTAAAGGGAGTGGATTATTCTATCTTGGCATCCTTCTTATAGACACGTATGAAATTACTAAAGTACCGAGAAGGTTGTAGAAAGGCTACAGAAGCGATAGATAACGCACCTTTGGAAAGGAAAGGTTGCGAGACGGAACAATGCACGATAAACAAAGTGTACAAGAATAAGAAGATAAATGGTTGGGACATGCGATTAAGCTGTGCAAATCAGAGACTATGAGATGGATCAAGTCATTATGTATTCTGGGATCATATGCTAATATTACGCCAAAAACAAACATGGGATTGGATGGGAAAGCCAAAGTTGCGATGGTTTCCTATTCGGTGAGGATGGAAAATAAATATAAGATCATCCCTATGCGGAATTTTTAGGGAGTCGATTATGTAGATATTAATGGTGCAAGTGTGTTGGTTAACTTTGAGGTCATCGAGATCGTTGATGATAGTAATTCGTAACCGTCATCTGTTAATATTTGGTGGGTTTATGACATGGGTGCGATAATAAACATGAAGAATTAGAAAATGGTATTTGAAATGGATGGTACCCGAGTTGTTGTGCCACTAGATCTCTACGAAGGTGCGCACTACATAGAACCTATCCGACATGGGTATGGTGATGTTGTGATTAATCGGATTATCATCTTACCGCGGGAGGACAGAAGACTACACTAATCCTACCATAGATGGAAGAATATGTTTGGAGTGTGATAGTTCGTGTGTGTTTGATTTCGGTGAAGAGTTGGAGCACTAGAAGAATATATTGCATGAAGTAACCACGAAGCGTTGTAACGGGGGTTACAAAATCTATGCGTTGTGTCCAAAGTTCGAAGTGCGTGACTTACCTTTTTATGATGGCATGGGGAATGTTATCATGTTCTTGGAGGAATTTGAGCAGAAGTGCAAGAGAAGCAAAGGTATGAGGCTGCGGAATTCGCATTAAGTTCCAACCCGTCTCGATTCTACTCTGTGAGCACAAATCAATTCTAGGAGGTTGGTTGGAGCCTACGCAAATTGATAAGGTTAAGGTTTGGTCGAGGTTTGGTCAGATTTTTTCTTGGTATGCTCCATGGCCTCCTTCCGAGTTGTTAAATTGCTATTGAAGGAACCAAGCTCCGATACCAATTGTTGGAAATATTGAAGGGGGTGGGGGGTGAATCAATATTCATTTCAATTATAGCATTAGTTAATCTTGAATTATTATCGAGTGTTTGTACAATGATAGAAGTAAACAAAAGGAACACAAATGCACACAATTCTAAGGGTAGAAACCCACTCAGGGCAAAAACCACCTAATGCTTTTCTAATTATTCTTTAATATTTAACTCCAATTGAAAATAAAGCTCCAAATTCCTAGAATCTAGAAAATCATTCTTCTCTAGCTCCCACTAGATAGATGCTCCAATGCCCAAGATTCTTCAATAATCAGGCGAGCGGATTCCGACACCAAACGAGCTACAACTCACCCTAGCACCACCCTACCACCTTGTAGAAGAATAAAAGAAGAATGGACTCCCGTACCAAGGAAAATGGTCCACTTTACAGCGATATAGAATGATGTAGAAGAAGAAGACACACTAGACCATAACCCCAACTATGACACAACCACCTAATGATGATCCTAGACCTCTCGACACTACCTCTTCAACTCTTGGTGGATATACACTAGTACAATTTTTACAATAATGTATTTACAATGACTTAGTACAATGATACCTTTACGGTGAGTCGTGTGGAGTCTTTGCCCACTTGAAGACTTCATGTGATGAGCTTCTTTTGCTATTATGCACCTTGGTTTATTCTCTTTTCATGCTACCCTCTACTGCACCTTGCTTTTCTTTGCTTCCATAGAAAGTCGGTCCTTTGCACTCCCTTGACAACACATGATCTAGCTTTTTTCTTGCCTTCTAGGAGCTCGATATTGAGTCTGGTGTATCTCTATAATTTCATATCCATAATATGTGATTTTGGGTTTTGTAGTAGTACTCTAAGTCTTATTTCTAGTTCCACAGAGTCTACCCAATTTGGATTCTTCAAGGGTGAGTTATGCCTAATCTCTCACAATGCACCTAATTATGGATCGTTTCATTAGAGTGAACTTGTAGGGCATGTCACATGTCCCTTTTTATTTATTAAGAAATAAAATTGATAGAGAAAAACTATAGTCCATGCAATATCTTATAATTTTTACGAATTCAATACGATACTCGAGAGAGAGTTATGACGATTTTCCCAAGGTCACTTCTTTGAGATGAATTTCGAGAGTCGGCAAAGTCATCGACTTCCAAAGATCATATCTCCAAATAAATTGCACACCTTGATCCTAAAATTTTTACAGGGAGCTTCCTCAGAGATTTTGGCTTCATGTTATAAAAATTTCAGCTCTTGAACCTTCGTAGAAAAAAAATTTAGAGCGAAAATTCCACGATGACCTATTTCGAGATGGTGAAATCCATTGCATAAGGAGGATATTAGGATCAAAATTTATATAAATGCTTAGGTTGATAGGGGCTTCAACAACTGAACGTGGGAGGGATTTTAGGAGCTTAAAAAATATTAATTATGACTTTTCAATGACCCATGCCACAACCCCGTGGGGTTTTAGCCCACTAGCGGGGATAAAAACTTCAAACATGAATATCTCTCAAAGCCAGTGAAGAATTACGTGTCATGCCATACATCAACGGAAACATCTCGACAAGTAGAAACCATAAAAAATAATTCTTGACCCAAAATATAGTATTTTAGTAGGTCAATATTCCCATGCAATATTGGGGTAACCTGCTGGTGTTGCTTGGGTTGACATTAATGACAACTTCGATTAATAGAGAAGCGGCCAATTAGAAGTCTCACGCCCACAAGGGTTGAGAATGGTGGTTAGTGCCACAATCGGTGGTCGGTTGAGGCGATACGAAACATTATTGGTGCTATGCTTCTTTTACTTGATGTTCAAATGAAAGCTCCGTTACAAATATGTGGACCAATTTTGACGGTGATTGTTCGACAACTTCCCTTGTGTCTATATGAAACATAGGGGTTTGGTGGTCTATGTAGATGGCTTGTTTCCTTCCCAAAAAATGTAATGCTTCCATTGTCGACAAGCCTCGCACAATGGAATAAATTTATTTCGTCATAAGTGGGATGCTTGCAAACTTTGTGTTGGAAAATGTCTCATTGTGATATGCCCACTTTGGATGCCCTTGTTGAGTAAGAAATACCCCAATAGCATGAGTCAGAGGCATCCGTCTTGATCTAAAATGGTTGTTGCAAATGCGGTAATGTGAGCATGAGGGAAAAACGAGGCAATGTTCCACGATCCTATGAGACACCTTTTGTTGAGATTCCAACCAAAAGTAATTTCTTCTCTCACTCCTCCCTCGGTGACTCGACTTTCAAGGGCCAAGTGATATGAGAGATATCCCAGACACGAACCTCGTGGTGTAAATTGACAGAAGACCCGGTAAAGTCAAGTGGCAGCTCAAGTATAATGGTCAGGGCTGCTACGCGCATCGAATGACCTCGGATCTTGGTTGAATCCACATGCACTTTCATCAATAATGTATCTTGGATATTGAACCCGGGTCATGCCAAACGTGCACTTATCCAAATTGGCACACACTCGTGCTGTCGTAGTGTCTGGAGTGACTCGTCGGATGCGGTGGAGAGTGCTCTCCCAAGTCTCGGATGAAGATCGAGAATTTCATCCAGAAGTACTGCACTACTACAAATGAGTTATTGAATGGCCTCAAGATGTCATCCATCAACCTCATGAAGGTATGTGGGAGACTCAACTTAGGAGTGCATGACCAACCGCATTCGAAAAGGCCCTCCTTAGCTTTCAAGGCAATCTTCCATCACATCGGAGGGTTCGATGGGTAGCCTGGTGATGCTTAGAATTCAAGTGCGATCTTGCTTGGAAATATTTCCACACCTTTGAGTTGAGTACTAGAAGGTCTGTCGTCCGACTGGGATCGGGGTACTCTGATACCGGGATAGTGATCTTGCTCGGACGCCGATGGTCACCTGCAGAGTCTCCAAAGCAGCATCACTTCTTACGCCTTGCTCGATTCGGGCTCCATAGGGTGATGACTCTGGCCGGATGTGACCTTTCTGCTGAAGGCTCTTTGAATTTGCCTCTTTAATTTCACTCGTTCACAGAATTGAGCACCTAGCAGATAGGTCCTTTGGGTAGCTGATGCACGAGGGAATCGAGATCATATGGGGTGCTCGACCAGCCCGACGCGCAGCAAACCTGTGGAGTGAGGTGAAAATGTCCGTACTCCTCCAAAACCTCGTCCATTTGTTGTTGTTGTGTAGAGGAGCCATATCCTGGAGGTCGTGGCCACAATATTCTTCTTTCCCTAGGGGGCGGATCATCGTGAAAGAAAATTTCCCGGTTTGAAATAGAGCCTTACTACATCTGCAGTAACCAAAGAGATGGTGGTAAAGTGCGGTGCTCGCCTACCGGTATCTTGTACTGAGGTATTTCCCAAGGTAACAATAACAGCGTGCGAGGCCGTGACTCATACATAGCATGTTGTTTCCACAAGTATATTTCGCCTAATAGTGCCATCGTAAACATCAATAGGAGCAATGTCACATAATACCTCATACGCCAGAAGGGCTTAATGCTATGTGGAAGGTGGTGCCTGTTGTCCGACACGGAGATCTTGTCCTTGGTGAAGCCACCCGATGGTGTATGGATGTGGGTGTGCTTATCAGGCCCAAGCTCCAGCGCTTCACGACATCTCTTTACCGAAATGAGGTTCTTTGCCCTCATTGTCGACAATGAACCGTAGTGGGGAACCCTTTACTCACATATGCGAGTGGAGAGGCAGTTCCACCTCCTCTAGATCCTTCCGGTTCCTCCTTACGGATCTTTGAAGTGGCAATAGTGGCGTGGGACTTTGCATCAATAATCTGTTTCCCTTTGTCATTCCTTTCGGTGTACTGATTTAGAGTCGCGAGCATGCATCTAGTCAGAGTCTATCTCATCCACGAGACGACTACTTGGCTCGAAACTCACTTCGTGTTGTGAGTGGAGCCTATCTGGAACTCACACCACACTTTCCGTGTCCTTCTTTGTGACTTTGCGCATGATGTTGTTACTAGCGTGGCTTTGGCGGGGTGTATTTTGCCACCATGCCTTGGATTTGTCCTTTGTTCCGCGGTTTGCACCTTTCCCTTTTCTTTTGATTCTGCAAATCAAAGGTCTCACTTCTTGTTTCTTTTAATTTCTCACTCAATCTTCGGCAACATATCGGTATGCGGTACCAAGTGAGGAGATTTCGAGGAACTCCATTTCCTCTGAATGTATCTATGTAGAAAAGCGCTGATATCTTTGGCACCAAATGTTTCTCTAAATCTTTGATACCCAAATTTGTGCGCGAGGGTATGGACGATTTGTCGGCCGATGCACATCTCGATCCCTTTGGTTGTGTCACGACAGTGGTCCATCGTATGTACTGCGTTCTCATAGCTCCCACTAGGATAGTGTTGTTCCTCGATGGCATATCGAAAAGAATTCCAGGTGGGCACGACTAAGAATAGAGTGGTTTTTTCTCTATCCTTTTTCTCACAATAGAGTTTCCCAGCAAACGTGACATGTAGCTTTCGAGAGGAGTGCAAAAATAATCTTCCTACCCACTGAAAAATCATGGATCGAGAAATATCCTTCTATATAGATTCAACCATATATATATATGACATTTTCATCTATTTGACCCTAAAATATGGGAATGTCAAGGTTTACTTGTAACTTAAAGAGTCGTGCCTCGAGAGTAGGTACATTTGGATGCAAGTCTGCGCCGCCAGAGGTAGTCGTTGAAGGATGCGGGAAAAGTTAACCATCATCGTGTTCATTTATCGAGGTGCCTCTCAGCAATATTTTGATAAAGGATATCCTACTCCCACTCATATTTATTTTCGAGCCCTGCGAAGCAAGGCCGGGGTTTGCGAGGGCCGATCTTTGCAAAGGTACAATCGGATCGAGCTCCAACTCCTTATCGGCGTTGGGGACATGCAAAGAAGGATCGAGAAAAAGAAGACCGCCTCTCGATGCCACTAATCCGCATTTATGCAGGAACGCAACATAATACACATGTAACCATAAATACAAATATGCGATGGAAATAACACTTAATTTCATTAATATCAAAAAGACGCGAAATTTTATTACGTACAGCATAAAGATAAGAAACTAGCTAGGCATGTATGGTAGCTTATCTCTAAGAAGAGATGTGGAAGCTACGAGGTCTCCGGAAATGAGTTAAAATGATGTGCTCGAGGACCTATTTATTATTTAGAAACATAGTGGAAAACTAAACAATCCAAAACTAACCCTAGGAGATGAGGCACCAAAACTATGGGCTCCGTTTGAGTAAATCGGCCATTTCAACTTCCCGAGGATGTGGCTACGCAACTACGATCTCCATTTGATGCACTCAATAGCTTGTTAGAAAGATCTATCCTGAGGATTAAAACTTTCGATGTAAGGGAGATAGGCTCGATCTGCTCTTGGGTTTCCCGAAAAACGTCGATTTAGGGCCTCAAAATGGCTCCGGTAGGTTTGAGGACTCGAAAACGCGTCAAAAGCGTAGTAAAGTTGTCGTCGAAACTAAAAAAATGAAAGAGAAAATGGTGCACAAGAATTGGAATAGGTGGGTGGCCACCAATGTCCACTCCGGATCGCTAGATAACCCTAAAAAATGTGTGCTAAGCCTCCTCTCTCACCTCTTCCATTGGGAGCTTCGCGGAGGAAGGTCTTCACCGCAAACAGGATATATATATTTAGTTTATGGTTTCTTTAAAATGTCGTATAGTTTCATTTTCTTATCATGAAAATATAGCAGATGCAGTAGGTAGATTTCTATTTTAGTTTCATAGGTAGGTTTATTTAAATTCAGCTCATCATTTCCACTATCGTTATGATAAATTTTTTCAATAATGAATGCATGAATAGGTAATTTGATCGTAGTGTTTGGATAAAGCAATAGAGGAGGATCCCTTTAGCAACATCAACTCCGCCTTGCACCTTTCATCAGTCACTTTCCATCCGATCACATTCAAACATGTTTTTGGAAATTACAACCACGTCACCGCGAGCTACCTCGGGAGGTGCAGGAGACAAGATTTGTGAAGAGTTACGAGCTTTGCACAAAGGGAGTTGGATACTCTTCATCCACCTAGATATACCTTCACCCCACCTCTCCCTAAACATTTTCAGTCACTATTTCTATGCTGCGAACTCCTACATGACTCAGCTCCCGTAGCTTTTGAGGACATCCGCGCGCACTACTGAGAAATCCGCCAGCGAAATTCACGTGAAGTGCCAATGATCACACCGATCTCACGAGAATGTAACATAATATAGATATGACCATCAACAAAGAGAGATCTTGCAAAGTGAAATAATGCTTCATTTTATTAATAAAATAACGATAGAAATATGCTTACAAAGCATCATGGAACAGGAAAATAGCTAGGGTGCTAATAGCGCATCTCTAAGAAGAGATGTGGTGGTTGCTGTGAACCTCAAAATGTGTTACAATGAGGCTTGAGGGCCTATTTATTATTTAGAAACAATGGAGAACTGCTAAACGTCTAAAAACCTAACCCTAGTGAGATGAAGCGCCAAAACTATGGGCATTTGGGTAAATTGGTGTTTCAACTTCGAGGATGTAACTTCGGCCTACGATCTCCATTTTCCGATGCGTATCATACCTCGATTAGAAACATTTATCCGAGGATTCTGACTTTTGATGTGACTCAACATCAGTCCGTGGACCCATGTTTCTCCGGTGCCTCTAAAAAGGAAATATGTCGTTTAGGGCCTCAAAATGGCTCCGGAAGATTCGGGACTCCGACAGCTCCGCTATAAATAGTGAAGTTGTGTCGAAATCGTGAAAAGTTGGCGAGAATCGATGGTTCAAGTCCAAATGGAATAGGTGGGTGGCAGACACGAGTATCCACCTAGATCGGCTATACCACTTCCTCCTTCAACCCAAAATCACACTTTCACCTTTATTTAAGCCTAGCCAAAGCACACACGACAGACATGCTTTATGCCGACACCTTTGGGCCGTGATACCCTCTTAGACAACCTTAGTGCCTCCTCCTTTTCGATGAAAAAGCAGAGTAATTTAAAGAGTGCCATTAGATCATTTCTAAGCATGCATCATTAAACACATTAGTTAAGAATAATATAGATATGATTCAATTAGTCATTTGGTTCAATATGTGTGCCTTTCTGGATTCATTTCCCACTACGCAATCCACCCGAGCATCTAGGTTATGAATGCCCACTTAGTGTGTAATTTAATTTCTTGCATTGGCTTAAGTGTGAATTTCTCTTTCTGCGAGATAGCCAGATGAGCGAGTGTGATCTAGAGTGGGTTTCTTTCCCTATCGTAGAGTAATGGTCATGATTTATTTATAGTCTTAAATTACATTCGGAAGTATGACATGCTTTCACTTTCCTAGAAGCTAACCCTCAGAAATATCACCTCATCGTATAACGTAGAAGAGGATGGCATGTGTATAACTCATCTTTGTGCATATAGCAATATCACCTCCAAGTTTCTATGAACCCTAAGGTTGATAAAGTAAAGTTGAGGTAACCTCTATAAGTTGCAACACTCTTGGTGCAATGCAGGAACTCACTTAACATATATGCCATCATGTCGTAGGATGATGGAAGCACAAGTTTGGCCAAACACTTATACATGGATCCACATGTTTACATCAAATCAAGATCTCAACCCATAAACTCAAATGATAACTCATCACAAAATGTGAAGGTTTGCCAGCATCAGGGCCCACATCAATGGTAATATGGATAGTACTAAGTCCCTTTTGACATCAATTCCAACATTACAATGTCAACATGTTGCACATATTTGTTCATCCATCCTCCCAAAACTTTTCCTAAAACAAAAATGGGCGAGAAATGGAACCATTATCGTGCTTTAATGAGACCATGGTTCTCATAGGACTGCAACAAAAGCCCCACTATAGTCTAGAAGCATTATCATTTTCAATTTTCTGAAATGGAAGAAGCTCTCACTCAAAGTGCAACTAATCTCATTGATAATTTCAGGAAATATAGTGTGTAAAAATAAGCACTAACCCCACATACATTCTTATTATAATATTCATTCACCTTATACATTTGATATGGAAAATAAATAGAAGATTTGAATAACTAGGCCATCAACATAAGTGAAACATATAATAACCAAAACTCACATGCCAAACCAATAAGAAACACAACTCCATTAAGAAATATTTAAGGGAATGCATGCTTATAGTTTTAATTGGGATCATAATATTTCCTTACTCATGTCCTTAGTACCTTACAATAAGATATTTAATGCGTCTATAGAAAATATCAAAAAATAGAAACTAATAAATCCCAATGAAAAACTTAACCTAGCAACAAATAAACTACAACTTGTTAACCCTTTTCTCCCTGCTCTCGAGGGTATTTCCTTGCAATTATACTTGTTGATGTAGAATATGTAAAGGTAGTTACAAAAGGGACGAGGATAACTATGCCAATCTCACTACCTTCACAGACTCATTAATTACATTCTGCAAGTCATAACCACTTTAGCAGTCAACTTATGTCACACCAATTTATTCCTTTTCGTGTGTGTCTCTTGCATTGATGATTAATGGTTCATTGGTGTGCATATTTTTCTAACCATCCTTCTATAATTTTCCCAGAAAATGAAGGGGCCAACAAAGCCCTAACCACAATAATTAGCTTTCCTTCTAGTCAACCTCCTTCTAATGTTTGTGATTTTATCATTCAAATGAAGGCTAGCTCATTTGGAGGATCTACTAGCAATAAATTGGGCCTTCTCAATTATCGACACTATGGGCCATGTACGCAATCAAAGGTCTACCACTCTATATCTACATAAGAATGTAACTACAAATTTGTTAAGTATATCGTACCGGATGGAGGTTAGAGAGTCCCTCAAGTCCCTTCTTCTTAGCCACTACTACCTCATGAGTGCATTTAATTGATTCTCTAAAAATCCTTGTGCATTTATTTTAACTTAACCCATTACCCCCCCCCCATACCTGGCCTATGCATTCATCTATTCGATATTTTTCTCCAACATCTCAATAATGTTATTCCATTGCTACAATAGAACCATCCAATCATGCACGATTGTAAACATTTCCATATAATATATTATGGTTCTACGCAATTATTTCTTATCAGAAAAGTGACATCATCAAACAAGGACCTAAAAATTACTCCTCAATTATTATCATGGGTTAACCCTGGTGACTATGCATGGTCTAGTTACTCTTGTAACTCACCTTCCAATCGATGTAGTTTCCACCATTATATGTGTGCGCGTGAGTATACAAACTATAGACATTATGTGTCAACAATATAGAATTTTTTTTATAGTCATGGGTCAAACTAATGCACTTCTAGCCAAAAACTCTCTAAATAGACTCGAATAACTTCTTACTTCCTCCTTGTCCACTATTAATCTCTCCTCTAATTTTCTCACCCTCGTGGGAGGCCTCTGTGAGGCTATGCTCGATGATTTCGATGGCCGGTATGTAGTTTTTTATTCATGTGATCTACTCTACAAAAATCTTTTCTCAACCTCATCTAAGACCAACCTCACCATCCATCCGATATTTGTAACAACCCCGGTGAAAAATTCCATGTAATAAAAGTTAATAAAATTAAAATAATATCCAAGGTCAGTGGGACATGTATTCCAAGCCGAATTTTGGGAAAAACATCCTATGTGTTTATACAAACTTTATTATGGCTATGGAAATTGGCAAAGGAAATGACTAAGGTTTTAAAGGAAAAGTGGAATCTTATTGGTATTTATGAAAATAAAGGAAAAATTGGGAAAAGGGAGGTGAAAGGTCACATGTTGCATGTGAGAGGAAAATGAGGGAAAATAATGCAAAATTGAAGAAATTAGAGGCCTCATTAATAAAAAATATTTTGAGGATAAATTCAAGGGCTTTTGACAATTAAATCCTTTTTCAAATTTTGGCCGGAGCTCCCATTTTATTCTCTCTCTCTCTCATACTCTTGGACACTTAGAGTTTTCGTGGAGCACCTTCGAGAGTGTGGCATACTCGGGAGATTTGGAGCAAGAAGGAAAAGGAAGACAGAAAGGAAAGAGGACATCGAGATCAACAACTACAATGGGTTTTGTTTGCAGTACCAAGTTGCATATATGGTTTCCTCGCTAGTATTGGCATGCATGGCATATGCATGTGGTTTCTCGTTATGATTTGTCATTGGCATGGAGGATTTCCGGATCGATACGGATTTATGTAGCCTCTCCATTTCGTATAGCCATGGTGTTGTGGGTTCATTTCATTGTTTGTTTTTATGGTTGGTTCTCATGTTCCTTTAGCTTGGGTTGAGTTACTAGTTCCCAGAGCCTTGGTTGGACAAACACTGAGCCCTATCAAAACTTGCTGAGTTTCTAGTCCTGTATCTTGCTGGAAAAATCTCTAGAGCCCTTTCAGGTCGAGTTAGTTCGGAGCCTTGGTTGGACAAACGCTCTAGATCCCAAAGAACAACTATGGGTTCAATTACTAGTCTTGGGACCTGGTTGGAATAAACACTTTGGAGCCCTGGACAGATTGGGTGGAGACTAACTGTGATAGTTATGATGTACGACCACGAGGGTGAATCACCGGTTGAGGTTTTAGGTGGTTTGGCCTCTCGAAGCCCCGATTTGGTTTATGGATTTTCTAATGAGATCCCACACCATGCTTGGAATATTGCACGAGGGTGACTCGGGTCAAGAGAGATTTGGCTTAGCCATGTCTATGATCGTGTAATGTGGAAGTCCTAGACTTGGTTGCATTTTTCTTATGGAAATAAGAACTCTTTACTCTTGTGGTCAGATGGGTAAATATGCTTGTTATTATGTGGCTTATATGGTTGTTATGTTCTCATATTTTTGTTGTTTATATGTTGGTTATGAATGCATTTTATGATAGTGATGATGGCGGCTCTCATCATGTTTTTATTTGTAAATGAATGAAAAATGTATCTATGACCCAATAAATAGATGATAATTTAGTTAATGAGATGAGGAAACAATGCTTCTTAGTGATTCTCAAATAATTAAGAGACCCCTATGCTCGTATATGTTGTTTAAACTCCTCGTAGATTACATATCGCTGACATGTTTGATGAAATGCATGTCATTGCTAGTAGTGGTCCAATCAAGTCCTTATTCAAGTGTGTGATTTTACATCGTTATTTCGCTCTTATATTTTAGTTCGAAAGTGTCATGGAATTATAGGAAGTGACTCGGCTCTAGGCCTAAAAATGTGGCACAAAAATTGGGGTCAAAAACTCATAACTATTGGGAAAATTCCCCACTTGCATACATACCCATGATGTGTGTGTGGGACTCAGAGGGTTCCAAATGTGACTTTGCCCATGTCAAGGACCGACTCGGGGGATCGATGTATGAAAAGGTCACATGATGAGGAGATGGCCTCCTATAAGGTTGGGATGTCTCTTAGGTGTCCTATAGCATGTGAAGAAGGTCTATGTTGTGGTGTGGGTGTCAGTTCCACTCTTAAGGTGACCCAGGAGGTTGAATCGCATCATAAGAACTCTTGTCACATGTTTACCCCGGTCGACTGCTAATCGGGTAGATACTGGAGGAGGGTGTTGGCGAGTGGTATTAGAGCATGGTTCACCCCTCGGACTAGATTGGCGGTGTGTTGATCATGCATTAATTTTGGTGGCACATGTGTTTTCATGCTTGTGGTCTATGTGCTTGTTGAATCCGCATGGTGTTGGTAATGGCTGCGTTGATGTCACCATGGGAGAAAATGATGGTGTTATTTTGAAAATGCGTTATCATGAGTGTGTAAGATCAAGTTATGTGTTGTTATACATGTCAAGTGTTTACGTATTGTTAGTCTAAATTAGTATGGTTGTTGTTGTGATGCATGAGGTCATGGTAGGTGTAGTTGATATGGTCATGCATCGATGATTGGACTTTAGCTAGAATGATTTTTATGTGTTGATATACCTATGTGTTATATGTCTATATGTTATTATGATTATGTTTATACATGTATTATTCTAATAGGTCAATATTGCAAATGAGATATCCTCCTTGAATTATGATAAGTTACATTGGTTTATTGTGATTTGGGTTGGCCGACACGAGATTCCTTACAGAAGAAATCAAATATGACCGCAATATGGTAGACTACATATTTTTTCCCTATGAATAAAATGAGTACTGTATGTTGGGAACTCTTGTGACTTAGAATACACATTGAGAAGTTTAAACGAAGAAATAAGGAGTTGTAAAGCATATAATGACAAAATCTTATGGTTACAGTGAAAAAAGCAAAAGTTAATGTAGTAACTTTAGGAGTTTGTTAGAGCTGCAACGATAGGGACCACTTCCCGGTATGAAGTTTTTTCGTGGACAGAGATGGGATCTATGAAAAATCAAGAGTAAACTAGTATATTTTTGAACTTATTGAGGTATGTGCCTTACCCGAAGGAGTCAAGGCCAAGATTCATAGATTCATCAATGGGTCGCCGATAGAATTCAAATATAGGATTGAGCTTGATTTAGCCTAGATCACCGAAGGAAGCCTTATGGAAAACTAAAGCATTTTTATGAGAAATCAAAGCATGTATCCGAGACAAACGCGACTCAAATGGTAATGATAAGAATAAAGGAATATGGGACAAGAAGTAAGCAAGACCTCGTGATACATGTAGTCAAGTAGGTCCCTATAATTTGTTAGATCGGGGTAAAGACCAAATTGAACAAGGGTAACATGAAACCAAATTTGGAGGCCAAATAGGACCCAACATTCTGGACTCGTAGAGTGGCCTTCTAAATTTGTATAAAAGACATAAACTCTGATTGAATTTAGGGATTTGATTTAGGCTAGTTATAATGATAGGGTTTGTTTGTTTTTTTTTTTTTTTGGTTGGGTAGTTTGTGAAGAAGAACAGATAGAGTAGGATAAATCAAAAAATTGGGCTATGGGGTCCGAAAAAGGTATTGGAAAGTACTACAATAGGTCAAGGGTGTTTCATAGGGAAAGTTTAACAAATCCAAATGGATCTAAATAGGTTTAGTAAGTGTGAAATGAACATCAAGTTGTGAATGTAGTAGGTTTAAAGGTAGTTAAGAATCTTTGAATATAAAATATAACAAGAACGATCTATAAGAGTACTATACATCAAGAAAGAATCAAAGGAAAAGGCACACCATAAATTTTTTTGACCTTAGATCTATCAAGTAAACTTAAAACAATTATCTAGCAAACCCTAGAGAGCAGAGACTCCTAACCTCTAGCTATCTACCTTCAGAGAAAGAAAACATTCAAGATAGCACATAAGTAATGATTAAAGAGAAGGCAACTCCTAAATTCCTTAATAAAATTATAAATACCTTCAAAGTAACCATTTCAAGATACTCAAAGGACAGTGGCAAACCATAAACTTCTTTAGCCTAAACCCTAATTAGTACACTTCAAAGAAAGACTTGAGAACAACATTTCAAGAAAAAAACCAAAGGACATGGAAAGCCATAAAATTTTAGCCATACTCTACTAATTTAATCTCAAGGAAACAAACTATATGGACATGGAGAAACAGTAAACTCCTAATTTCTCCAAGCAAACCTAGTAGAGGAAAACATTTAAACAATATGTGCGTATAGAGTTAAGGTGCCTCTAAACAACATGTCTCTGCTCTACCGCAAGAGAAAAGATGGAAAATACATAAGCATAAGGAAACAACACAATATTAGAAACACATCACCATTCAAAAAATTTCATGAATCCTATGAAAGAATTTTTCCATGGCATTCAATCCAAATCACTACAAAGCTACAAAGCCAATTTCTTCAAAAATCCCAAGTTTATGTATTCATCTCCATAAAACAACCAACCCACAATAAACATGAAGCCTCCATGCAGTATTTAAATTGAAAATGAGGAGATGGAAAACCTATAAGGTTTTAGAAGTCATTTATTACATATTTAAGGCATTTGACCTTTGAGACCATGCAAGGCCCAAGGCAAAATATTAGAGCCTCATTCACTACAAAAAATAACTTCTAACATAAATTATAAGCTAACTTTGTAGATATTTTTCCTTCAAGCCTTCAAAAATATATTTTTAATAACTTATTGTGTCATTTTTTGACTTTTAGGAAAGGGCATTGCCAAGGTGCAAGGGCGTAGTGCCAAGCCAAGGCCCAAATAAATCTGGAAACGTTGCATCTTTTTGGTGTACCCGAGATCTGAGGCCTTCCTGTCCAAATGAGATCCATAAATGTATCATTGGAAAGATTTTCCCGTATAGTTTCCAAATATTTCTCCCTTTAGTTTCTAGTTTGGTACTCAGTTTCCTAGTCAAAAGCACATTCTCCCAAGACTTCTTAGGGCACAACGCGTGCAGAAAATAGGTAGAAAGGTGATTTTTTGTGTGGTTTTCTGCACTTTTGGAGGACCATTTTGTTACAAATGTCCTAAAATGTTCATGGGTGATTTCATTTCAATGAGTAACATGAAAATGTAAAATTTTCCCATTTGAGTGCTTCAAAAAAAGAGCACAACACCAGTGGCGCCGCGTGTTTGGCCCTTTTTCTCGCAAGCCAACCGTCGAAATTTCAAAATTCGCACCAAAGTGCCAAAAATGGATTTTACTTTTCTCGATCATGTTGGGAAGCTCCGTAAGGACACATCAACAAGAAAATTAAGCTTTCCCTTCATTTTTTTGGTTAGGTTTCAAGTCTGATTTTTCCTTTTGTAGCTTTGAGCTTGCAATTTGTTTTTTCTCGAAGTAGTTCTGGTCTGCTCCTTAGCGCCACTGTCTTCACCCTTATGATCATGTCTCTTGGCATTTGTGCCTCACTACCACCATATTCACCCTCTAACATTTTGAAAACACTATTTTGGAAACCTTAGGCTGATTTGAAATGAGATGAAGGGAGGGTAATGAAATTGCGTACTTTGCAAATGAAGGAAATGAGTGTATGAAGGGAATGGATGTAGGGACAAGCTCGATGAATGAACAACCTCTAAGCACCGTAATAACCTTTTTTTTATTGATACTCTTTATAGGAAGATGAAGTAATGGAAAAATAGTGATTTCTGTGTTTGAATACCCAAGGTTTGACTTAGGGTTCCATTCCATTCATTTAATGGTGATAAAAAATAGCTTCAAAGTGGGTTATGGCATGCACTTACCTCTATCGCTCTCAAGACTTGAGCCTCGTTGGCTCCTTGTGACGGTAATAGTGGCAAGAAAAACACTATAGGGGCCACATTAGAACCACTTTGGAATTCTAGGACCTAGCTATGGATTCAGAGGGATCTCTCTATAAAGGTGTTTTCAATTGATATATCTTTGTGCTCTTTGTTTAAGATTTTAGGCTAGTTATGAAGTTCTAAGGACTTGTTTGTTTTTGGTTGGATTAATTGATATATTGAAGGATCAATGGTGTGACTGATTGAGGGAATGTTTCAGATAAACAAATTGACTATGAGAAAACATCAATCCATTGGGCTATGGAGTCATAAACGGATTTAATTGTTCATCAAATTTGCAAGGGTATTCATAGGGCGAGCTAACTATATCAAGTGGATTCTTTAGATTAGGTTGTGATATTAAACAATAATAATTTGTGAAGGCAACAAATCTATAGTCAGTTAAGAATCTTCTAGCTCTACTTAGACAAGAAAAGCCTTTTAAGGTAAATTTTTGGAGAAAGCCAAAGGACAGGGAAAACTGTAGATTTCTTTGGAAAAAATTTAATTCAGCAAACCTCTAAGACAACAATTCAGTAATTCAAGAACTACTTTCAGATAAAGAAAACATATAAGATAACAGTGAGAATAGTCTAAGATCAAACATAAATAATCTAATCTGCTTTTGACTAACTCTCAAAATACTCTTCAAAGCAACATTTCGATGCGTACTCGCAGGGCATACCATAAACCTCTCTGGTTTAGAATTTAATAAGCATACCTTAAAGAAAGGTCCTAAAAACAATATCTCAAGTCTTACTCAAAGGAACATGGATTTACCATAATTTCCTTGGTTTCACTCTATTGAATCATTTCCAAGACAACAAGCTAGATGTAATTGGAAGGAAATTAAGAATATTCCAATCAGACCTTGTAGAAGAAAACATAGATATAAAGAAAACAAACAGAAATGGGGTCCTGGAACAACAAATCCTAATCTAAAACCTATGTTTCTTTATCAAAGAAAAATTGACATAATGGAAAAACATAAGGGAAAACAATGAAAATTTAGGAAAGCTTCACCATTGATATAGCTCAAGGATCTTGTGAACTTGCTTATATTATTGATGATCAAACCAGTTAAAATACTCCATGTAAAATAGCTCTCTGCAACTCAAAGCTTTCATCAGTTCAGTCTAGCATTCCTCAACTAGCATAGCAACAGAAATCAGTCCAATAACCATCACAAATAAACATTTTAAATGAGGCTCATATGCAATATTTATATGAAAAATGAGGAGGTGCTACTAAAATAGGGTGTTTAAATGTTATTTATTACATAGTTAATGATTTTTGACCTTTGAGACCAGGCAAGGCCCAAGGAAAAAATATCTGAAAGAGCTACTCTGAAATAATAACTTTGTCTTAACTTCTGAGTTATTTTAATTGAAATATTTGAATTTAAAGGGTTTGTAATAACTTGTAATAATTTTTGAGCTACTTCAAAATATCTCTGACTGTGTAATAACTGCCTGATGCCTTTATTGAATGAAAACATGTTGTAGGTGGCAAATTTGTCTTTGGAGAAGTAATTGCTCCTTTGTTGAGTCATTCGAAGCTATCTTTGGGTTGATCTGCCTTTGTTTTAATCATCAAACTCTGTTTAGGCCTTTTGATCCTTGATTTAGCTTTTATAATCTGCTTTACTATCTTAATCCTTCATTCTGCTTTATGATTGTTTTTTTATTCATCCTTTGTTTTTAAACATTTGAATTTCATCCTTTAATCACTATCTTCGTGGCTAATCCTCTGTGTTTTTTTTTTTCTTTTATTTAGGATTAGGCCATTAATTCTTCCAACCTTTTTTTCCTTCATTGTTTCACTGTTTGTTTGCTTTGTCTGTGTGCAGGGAGGCGGTCTTCATGTGCTAGAGGATTGAATGTCCACCAAGGATCATGATTTCAGTGGTGGCAAGGCTTGATTCTTCGCCTCCTTTTCTTTAAATTTATATGAGACCCATTGGATCATCATCCAGGGCTTGAATTGTCCTTTTTTGGGCCATTGGGATGCATTTTTGGGCATCCCCACCATTAAAAACTGCAAAAAACACAAAAAAATGTTAATTTAAAAACCTGCGGGAGGGGTAAAACTATTTTTTGGGGTTTGAAGTTGTCAGGAGGCGTGTTGCAGAGGAGGAGGAAGTGCAGGGGCATGTTTCCATATGCGTAACTAGGGAAAATTCAATTGTGGATGGACATATTTGAATTTTTACGAGAGGAGGAAGAAAGAAGTTTCGGAAAACCACCGCGGTTTATTGCGCGGGTGATGAGCAGTAAGTGGTTTTGGACGAAACATGCGCGATTCCACTGAGAAGTCGACGTTTGGTGGGGTAAATACTGCCTATTTCACGTGGATTAGGGGTTATTAAAACTCATCACAAAATTCTGTACTATATGGGATCTGGACCGTCAGATCTCGAGTGATGAGATCTACGGTGCGGACAACGTCTGGGAGTGGGGCGTAGGTTTGGGAAGATGGGACCTGGTGGGCAAATGGCGCAAGGTGAATGGGTGATGAAGTTAGTGGAGAGTGGTGCCCAATTTAATATTTCAAATTTTTGGGGGCTATTATAAGGTTTGTGGGGTTTAAATAAAATGAAAGGGTAGAGGTGTAGTTATATGGGGGAAGGGGCTAAGAATAGGCGAAGGGAATGGTTCTATGGGGGGTAAAGGGGACCAAGGGTTGAATCGAAAAAGGGCTTTAAGTGATAGCAGGGGGGACGAGGTTATATGGGAGTGAAGGGGCTAGGGCTTAAGCGGAAAAAGGGCTAAAGTCCTATATTTATAAAAAGGGTGGGTTTTAACATAAAAACAAAGTTTTTATAAGGTTTTAAAGGTCCGATAGATTAAAAAAGTTAATTTTAAAAAATCTAAAAGGGAATTTTACTTTGTTTAAGGCTCTTTAGAGGAAAATGATGAATAAGGGGGTTTATGAGGGTTTTTTAAGGGGAAGAAGGGGATGAATGAGGGCGTAAGTGGAGTGATGAAGTGAGTCAAACAGGCCCAAAAGATGAAGTCTTTTTCGAACAACAGGGTAAACTTTGAGAAGGAAAAGATGGGAAAATTTAGTGAATCAGTTAAACTTAGGATGATGAGGGCAATGAGATAATTGAATATAGTTGATAGGAAAATAATGCTATCTTTAGTTGCTTGTCAAACATCCATAGTCATCTAGTGAAATCTGTAAAATAGAGGAGAATAAGAGTGGCTCCAATTGGGGAGGGCAACTCCTTTAGGAGGTTTCAAGAACCTTAGAGATCAAATCGCTGTAAGAAGTAGACTAGTGCCTTGATTTGCCTTTTGACATAAATCCTTTATAACTTGATGACTTGTTGCTTTAAAGAAGTGATCTTTCAGCATATGAATCATAACCTGATTAATTCCAACTCAACTTCTACCTACCCATACTACTTTTTCTAACATTTTTTCTCCATTGGGTGCATTTGAATTAGCCAACCCTTGACATTATTTCCTTTTGAAAATAGGAAACTAACAAATTTTACACTTATATCATCCAAGAGTTTAGGTTAAGCTGATGAACTCATTTATTTCTCTATCTATTCTAACTATCTGTCAAGATTAAACTATTTGACAGAATTTAATTCTCCAATCTAAAACAAAAATTTGAAAACATAACCAAATCATGATTGGACAATCTGATTTGTTATGAGCAGTGATACTTTGCACAAGTATGCATACATAATATATTTTGCAGAAATTTAACACAAAATTTTGAGGGCTGAAATCTGGAATTTTCTTTTTATCCCTCTCTTCCTTTCTTGGTTTAGATTTTGAGCTTTGGAACCAATTTTTCTTTTCCTAATCTAATCTAATCTACCGATAAGCCAAGTTTATACAAATCTTTGGAAAATCTTCATTCACTAACCTATCGTAAATTTAAATTTTACTCAGTCATGGTTAAGCTGTATGACTGAATAAAGCTTCTCTCGTCAAGTAGTGGCATTTGGACTTGCACACTTTCAGAACTTACTCTTTTTTTGGTATAGGGCTGTACCTTTTCTTTTTCTACCTTCTTTTTCTTTATTTTTATACTTTTGCATTTATTTTTCTGATATTTTATTTAAAAAATGTTATATACAATGGATAAAGCTTTAAACTTAGGCATCTCTAATGGAAATAGTAATGGAGCATCCCCGCCATCGATTGTGACCTCCAAAATTTCTGTTCCATCCATCTCCTATAAGAAAATACATCATGCCTCCTGCGTAACGGATGATGTAGGACCTTTCCTACGATTTTTTAAAACTTACCATGCTTTCGCTTGTCTTCTCCTTGAGTCCCATTTGAGCACTTTGTCACCAATGTTGAAATCATTTGCTTTTGTCCTTTTTGTCAAATAGCTTCTTGATGTTTTCGCACCAGTTTTGTTCTATTGTAGACGCCCTCCCTTGTTTTCCGTAGTCGTATAGTTTGATTTATCCTTCTTATCATGTCATTTTCTTCGCATTGTACTCTCCCGGGATCAGCTTCATGACTAACACTTAGGCTTGTTGGAAAATTGCATCCGTCGCATAAAATAGCCGACAGGAGACATTCCAATCACTTTTTTTTCATGTTAACCTATTTGCCTATAATGCATGTACTAGTTTGATGTGCCATGACTTTTGATTTCGTTCTAGAAATTTCTTGATGATGTTCACCAAAATTTTGTTTGAGGATTCTTCTAGCGCATTACCTTGAGGGTAATAAGTTATGGAATGACCCAATGTGATCTGAAATTTGTTGCAAAATTCCATCATCCTTTTGTATCTAAAGGCAGCAACATTGTTAGTGATAATCTTTCCAGGACAACCAGATCTAGAAAAAATATGGTTTTCAAGGAATTTAATGATGACTAGATCAGTGGAAGTTCTAGAGGGGATGGCCTCTATCCATTTTGTAAATTAATCAGTTTATGTGAGAATCCACTTATGTTGGGCAGATGAAGAAGGATGGATTTCCCCAATGAAGTCTAGAAATTCCTCTTTGAAAAGGGAGCTTCAACAGAGATAGGATGTAAATGTAAGGGTAAGAGTTTTCTTTGCCTTCAAATATTCGACACTCAAGGCAAGAAACTACCAATTTATGGATGTCTTGGAAGAGGGTGGGCCAATAATAGCCACGAAGGATTTTGTCAAGGCTGTTTTCCAATAGAGGTGGCCTCCACATTCCCCTTCATGAAACTCATGCTTGATCTTTTCTACATCATTCTCAGAAAAAAATTTAAGAAATACAACACTAGCATTTTTCCAATATAACCATTCATCTATAATGTAGTAATTTACAACTTTTAATTTCAAGAATCTTTCCTTTGTCTTAGATAAGCCAGGAGGAACATTAAGATAGAAAAGTGCATATAAAATATCAGCATACCAAAGTGAATTCAACAATACTTCTTCAACATGAGGGGCTATGCATTCTTCTTGTTCTTCTAAAACATCAACCATATTCATATCTAAGGCCTTGAGATTTGATTCAGCCATAAGTTTGGCAAGTCCTTGTCCTTTGATTAATTTAGTGGGTCTGATTTCTAAATCATATTTTAATATAACAACAATCCACTTTCCTCTTTTTCCATCAGGATCTTGTGTTAAAATGTCTTTGACAACTGTGTGTGGAACAAATTCAATGATGTGTGAGTTTAAAATGTAAACTCTGAAATATTTCAGTGCTTTGATTAAGGAAAAAGCTTGCTTTTTCCATTATGTTGTATTTCAGAGGTGCATCTCTTAATGCTTTGCTGAAGAATGTAATGGGTTTCTCTTGTCCTTTTATGTTTTTCTGAAGTAGGACAAAAGTAACTATATGTTCTAATGAAAAGGAGAAAATGAAGAAATCTTTATTAAAATCAGGGCTAATGGGAACCGGTGTTTGGGTGAGTTCTTGTTTAACTAGTTCAAATGATTTTTTTGCTTCAATGGTCCATTTTACTCCTGTTTCTCTTTTCAGCATGTTTGTTATGTTTCTAAGGAGTTCAGCAAGATTTGGTATGAACCTTCTTAAGAAATTAATATTTCCAATGAAAGATTGCAGTTCTTTGATATTTCTATGATGATTGATTTGCAATATTCCTTCAATCATTTTTGGGTCTATCTTGATCCCTTCTTCTGATATAATATGGCCTAGAAGTTTGTCTTCTTGGAGGCTAAATAGAGTTTTCTTGGGGTTTAAGGATAGACCATACTTTCTGCACTTCTCAAAGACTTTTTTTAAGTGAGCAAGGTGTTCTTCATCTGCTTTGGAATAGACTGTGATGTCATCAAGGTAAATCACAATGAAGTAACCTATTTCTTCTGAGAAAGAAATATCCATCGCTCTTTGGAATGTGGCACCAGCATTAGTTAAACCAAAGGGCATTTTCACATACATGAAAGTGCCCCAAGGTGTAGTGAAAGTTGTTTTAAGTTGATCATTAGGATGTACCAACACTTGGTTGTATCCTGAAAAGCCATCTAGCAAAGAAATTCTCTTAGAGCCCACTACCCTCTGCAAGATATGATCCGTTTTTGAAAAGGGGTAGTTTTCCTTTAAAGAGGCTTTGTTTAAGTTTCTAAAGTCTATGCAAAGCCTTATTTCCCCTATTTTCTTCCTCACAGATACAAGATTGGATACCCACTCTGAGTATCTCACTGGGACTATGATTCCAACATCATACATTTTCTTGATTTCTTTCTCAACAAGGGGTAATCGCACAGGGTTTATTCTGCGCAATTTCTATCTAAAAGGTTTCTGGTTTTCTTTGAGGAGTATCTTATGTTGAATTATCTTTGTATCATATGATTTTAAGTCCTCATAACTCCAAGAAAAAACATCAAAAAATTCTCTAAAAAACTCAAGATATTCCAGTTTTATATGAGTTGGCAGTGTTTTGGATAATTTAATCATCCTTGCTTTCCTTCATCGCTCTCTATATCAGACTTTTCTATTTCAAGCCATGGGTTTCATTTTTTTCTTTTTGGCAAAATCATTAAAGTTAAACAATTCCTCTAGAGAAACTAGTCCTTTTGGCAAATTATCAGTGTCAGACTGTAGCACTTCAAAATCTTCTTGTTCTAAATTAGTGCTCAGTTTTGTTTTCTGTGGGTGTTATTTAGTTAACAGATTTATATTAGTAAGATTTATATCAGCAATGTTAGGAGCTTCTTCTTCATACGTTTGTTCCTCAATAGGATAGTCTTCTTCATACTCTGAGTCTGAATTGGTCATTTCAAACCCATTTATGGACTGTAAGAAATCCTCTATCTGTTTATCTCCTTCAAAGACTTGCCAATATTTGACATTATCTGTAACTTCTGGTCTATATTTAACTTGGACTATGTATTGTTTTCTTTCATAAGGTTTTTGACATGTACTAGCAGTAAATGCTAAACCATTAGCAAGAATGTTTTGATTTCTAGGGACAAAGTTAAGCTCATATTCTGTAAATGTTTTCAAGAGGTCAACAACATCATATCTATATGCTTGTAACCTTGGATGCTTGGCAGTATATTCTCCATTTACTTGTTTAATAATCAGTTCTGAGTCTCCATGAATAGTTATCCTCTTGGCTCCTAATTTTTTCAATAATTGCAGTCCTAAGAGGAGAGCCTCATATTCGGCTATGTTATTGGTGCATTGAAATTTTAGTTTGTATGAATGGCCCTCAACATTATTATTTTATATGTTATGTACCCATATGCTTGCTCCTGAACCAATTTTTCTACAATACCCATCAAAACTCATACTCCAAAGAGGTTCAATTTCAAATTTGTTATTAAAGTCATTTTTGTCCTCTTTGTTTTGTTTATTGTGGCTGTCACTATGCTGTCTTTTAGGATCTATATTATGGTTCATTTTTACTTTTTTCTTCAATTTTTTCACTATGTTTAGTTTTATATTGTTTTTCATGATTAGCCCTATGTCGATGACTGGTTTGTTGCCTATGATCTTCATTATGTTTGCTATGATGTTCTGAGTTGGAAAATTGTTTTGGTGTTTCTCCTTTCTTTCCTCTTTTTCTATTGCCGGTTTTTCATCTCTTTCTCCTTGCTCATTAAGATTTTCATCATTGTAAAGAATGAATGAGTCAAGGTATGTGTGAATAGAATAAAGAGGGTAATTTTCTGGTTTTCTTGATTATTAACCATGTAGTTCATGTGTGTTTCCCTATATAGTCTTCTTGGTTGACTAAAGACAGGGATGGTTGCATAAGTCATATCCATTTGCAGGGTACCTTGGAGTTTAGCACCCCATGACCTTGAAAGGAGAATTCAATATTTAGGAGGTATATCAGCCACTACAATATCCCTCACTAAGCTCTTGGCTGGTATTTGTGCTAGGTTGACACATAAATCTTTGATCAGGCCTAGAAATTTAAATCTGTTGGAATCAAAGGAGTATAAATATTTGTAAGGTCTAGTTATCTCAAGGCCAAGTCTCTCCATCACTACTTTAGGCATAAGGTTGTGGGAGGCTCCTGAGTCAAGCATGGAATTGTGAAAAATCTTATCATGGAAGTTTAGACTGATATAAAAGGGAGGAACACCTCCCTCTTCAAATTTCCCTTCTACTTCTGGTCCAAACAAAAGCTCAGGCTTATCATCACATAATCGATTTAATCAATTTTTTATCCTATGTTTAAACCTCTCAAAAGTTGGGTTTTATATACATCTTGGGTGACTAATTCAGTAAGAGGAACAGGGATCTTGATTTTGGCAATTTCACTCTTTATACTGAAAGGTATCTGAGTTTTCAAAATGTTTAAATCAACCTTTTTAGTCGTTGTTTTTTCAGCAAATTCAGCTTGTTGGTTTTTATTATGATCAGCACCTAAAATAGTTTTACTAAGAGAATTAGCTAAGTTGCTAGTGCTACTTTGTTAACCACTATGTTTGTCCTTGATTTGACTATTTTTATTTTTGTTTCTATCAGAAATTTCAGCCACTGTTTTGTTGTTTTCTGCTGTATTTTTAGAAATGTTTTCAGAATTGTTTCTAGCAGAAATTTCAGAGGCTTTCTTTTTGGGAGTTTCTTGACTCTTTTTATTCCAAAGGTCGTATTGTTTGTGTTGGGTATGTGTTATATTCTTTCCACGATTAGCCCCACGCGTTGTATGTTGCGTCGGGCGTAGCTGGGGGGTCACGAGGGGCGAAGCAGTCCCCACCGTTGGGGTCCGAGGCAGCGCCCCGGCCAAATTTTTTTTTTGTGCGGACCCACTCATAGGCGGATCCGCCCATGGTTTTGTGCATGGTTTTGCACATGGTTTTGGGGTTCGATGGTTTTCGGCCCCTGGTATTTTTGTAGATCCGGTCAAGGGAACTACGGTTATGTTCTAATCCAGGGTTAATGGATTGGGGTTTATGTATGCTCAGGCATGTATATATATGTGTTGTAACACTAAAAGGAATATAATGAAAAATCAAGCTGGTCGTCCCGATTTGGGATCCAGGGGAAAATCTCTGTGTTTATCTGTTTTATGTTTTATGCTCTCGCTATTTTTTATTTTATGTTATAAGATTCGTGTGTAGATAATTTCTGTTCAGGGTTAAAACCTACATTTGGTATTAAAATTTCATTTCGGCTTCAAGGGGACGCCTTTGCTGCTGAGGGTTTTTTAGTTCGGGCCTGAGGTAGACCCTGTTCAGTGGGAGATCTGCGGGATCGATTCTTGCGGTGGGAGAATATGGCGAGCAGCGGAAAGATAGAGATCGAGAAATTTAATGGTCAGACTTTTGAGTTGTGGAAGCTCAAGGTGGAGGATCTGCTGGTGGATAAAGATCAGTGGATCGCAGTAGATCTAGGTACTAAGCCAACAGGAACATCAGATGAAGACTGGAAGAAACTGGATCGAAAGGCTAAAAGCACAATACGGTTGTGTGTCTCAGATTCAGTATTGTTGAATGTATCTGGGGAAGCTAGGGCGAAGAACTTGTGGGAAAAGCTAGGGAATTTGTACCAATCTAAGTCTCTGGTGAATAAATTGTTCCTACGGAAAAAGCTGTATAACCTGAGGATGAAGGATGGAGACTCGGTGACACAGCATCTGAACACCTTCAATACTGTGGTAAGTCAGCTGTCATCTGTTGATATTAAAATCTCAGATGAAGATAAGTGCATCGGCTTGTTGTGTTATCTACAGGATTGTAGATGATGCGGATTTATTGCAATAGGTAACAATACAACTACCTTGGACTGATGACATTGTCTGAGCCATGCTACTCCAGGAGGGAAATGGGGCAGATATGGAGGGTCGAATGGAGATGCCTTGTACGTACGAGGAGGTCCCAAAATAGAAGCGAGAATAAGGTTTCGAGTGGGAGATCTAAATCTAGAGGGAGATCTAAATCTCCTGGAAAGTTTGTAAAGGTGTGCTGGAAATGCGGAAAGGAAGGGCACTACAAAAAGGAATGCGGATCTAAAGCTCCTGAGAAAGGAAAGGGATCTGATGAAGGTCCTTCTGCAGAGGCAAAAACCACCTCGGATGAAGGTGGGGATGTGTATTTGGCTTCTTCTTAAAATACACATGTAGATCATGAGTCATGGTTGATTGACTCAGGTGCATCCTTTCACTTCACTCCCCATAGGGAGTGGTTCTGCGAGTATGATAAATATGATGGTGGTGATGTCTTCCTAGGGGATGATAGGAAGGCCAGAATCGTCGGACGTGGAAAGGTCAAGCTGAAGCTGCAAGGTGGGAGGATTAGAACACTTCCTGGTGTTCTTCATATTCCTACATTGGCCAGAAATCTGATTTCTGTAAGCAAGATGGACGATGCAGGTGTAAAAACAGTGTTCGAGAAAGATGCCTGCAAGATGGTTCGGGGAGCACTGGTATTAATGCGGGGAGTTCGGACTGGAACTCTGTACAAGCTACAAGGTAGCACTGTTATTGATGGGTGTAACAGTTCTGTGGTTCCTGAAAGTGGGACGGAAAGTCTAGTTGTCTCTGGAGAAAAGACCATGCTATGGCATCAAAGGCTTGGACATATTGGAGAGAAGGGCCTTCAGATACTACATAGAGATGGTATGGTAGAAGGTATGTCTAATTGTTCTCTGGATTTTGATTTCTGTGAACATTGTGTATATGGGAAGCAGAATCGGGTGAGTTTTCCCTCTGGTGCTAAGAGGGCGAACAAGATATTAGAACTTGTGCACAGTGATGTGTTTGGGCCTGTGTCAGTTCCGTCACTGGGAAAGTCTGTGTACTATGTTTCATTCATAGATGACTTCTCAAGGAATACATGGATATATTTCTTGAGGAAGAAATCTAAAGTCTTTGACAAATTTAAAGAATTTAAGGCTCTGGTGGAAAACCAAACAGAGAAGAAGATAAAGGCGTTGAGGACAGATAAGGGTGGGGAGTTCTGCAAGAAGGAATTTGAAGAGTTCTGTAAGAAGTGTGGTATAGCACGGCAGAAGACTACTCCATACACACCTCAACAAAATGGAGTTGCAGAAAGAATGAATAGAACGTTGATGGAAAAGGCAAGAAGCATGCTCAGTGGTACCGGGTTAGGACAAGAATTCTGGGCAGAGGCAGTGGAGACTGCATGTTACTTAGTTAACAGATCACCTTCATCAGCGTTGGAGGATAAGACCCCACATGAGGTATGGACTGGTAATAAACCCTCTATTTCACATCTAAGGGTATTTGGATGTGATGCATATGTACACGTTCCAAAGGAGAAAAGGACCAAGTTGGATAATAAATTTGAAAGGTGCATCTTTATTGGGTATAAGGATGGTTTAAAGGGTTACAAGCTTTGGAACCCAGAAACAAGGAAGGTTGTGTACAGCCGAGATGTGGTGTTTAGAGAAGTGAAAGATGTTGTTAGACATGAAGTCCTACCAAAGGAACTTGAGAAGATAGAGTTTGAGCTAAAGGAGGATGAATCAGACTCTACAACAGAAGAAGACTCAGAAGATGAAGAGCCACAAACTCCAGCTTTGAGAAGATCAGTTCGGGAAAGAAGGCAACCAGAAAGGTATAGTCCATCTACTTTATGTTCAGGTTTTGCCTTAACTATAACTGATGATGAACCCAGAACTGTCAGGGAGGCAGTAGATTCAGAGGATGGAAAACTCTAGAAGGAGGCCATGGTTGATGAAATTGCATCCTTGCACAAAAATGAGGCATGGGATCTGGTGGAGTTGCCGGCTGGAAGGAAGCCCATCGGGAGCAAATGGGTGTTTAAAAAGAAGATGAATGTAGAAGGCAAGGTGGAGAAATACAAAGCTCGGTTGGTAGCAAAAGGTTATTCCCAGGTGCCGGGAATTGATTTTGGTGATATTTTTTCTCCTGTTGCCAAGGTTGCTTCTATTAGATTACTTTTATCTGTTGCTGCAGCATTTGATTTTGAGATAGAACAGATGGATGTGAAGACAACATTTCTTCACGGGGATCTAGAAGAGGAGATCTACATGAAGCAACCTGAAGGCTTTATGGTGAAGGGTAAGAAAGAACTAGTATGCGGGTTGAAGAAGTATCTGTATGGGTTAAAACAGTCACCAAGGATGTGGTATCAGAAATTTGATACCTATATACGGGGACTTGGCTTCACCAGAAGCAAGGAGGATCACTGTGTTTATTTTAAATTAATTGGTGGCCGTGTTATTTATTTGGTCTTGTTTGTGGATGATATGTTGTTGATTGGAAATTACAAAGAAATTATCCAAGATTTGAAGACCCAATTGTTCTCCAAATTCGACATGAAGGATCTTGGTGCTGCAAACTATATTTTGGGCATGGAAATTAAGAGAGATTGGGAAAAGAGGAAGCTCTGGTTAAACCAGAGGAAGTATGTCGAGACTATATTGCAGAGGTTCAATATGCAGGATAGTAAACCGGTGAGTGTTCCTATTCTTGTAGGTGCAAAGATGTCTGCTGAACAGTGTCCCAAGACACAAGAAGAAGAGGAGGATATGTCCCGTGTTCCATATGCAAGTGCAGTGGGTAGCCTGATGTATGCAATGGTCTGTACTAGACCAGACATTGCACATGCAGTGGGAGTATTGAGCAGGTTTATGTCAAACCCAAGGAAGGAGCATTGGACAGCATTGAAGCGGGTTTTCAGATATTTACGTGGCACTAGTGATTATGGCTTGTGCTACCAGGGAAGACCAGGATTGGAAAGAATGTTGGACATTCGTGGTTTTGTTGATGCAGACTGGGCTGGAGATCTGGACCAAAGAAGATCTACAAGTGGGTATGTGTTTAGCCTTTTTGGAGGCGCAGTCAGTTGGATGAGTAAAAGACAGTCTGTAGTGGCTCTTTCAACTACAGAGGCAGAATACATAGCAGCCACTCATGCAAGCAAGGAGGCAGTTTGGTTGCAGAGATTGTGTTCAAGTATGGGGTTGGTACAGCAAGCTATAAGGATAGACTGTGATAGCCAAAGTGCAATTTTCTTGGCTAAGAACCCTGCTTATCATTCAAAGACAAAGCACATTGATGTTCGATATCACTTTGTTAGAGATATGGTTGAGGCTAAAAGGGTGTTGCTGGTAAAGGTGGACACTTTGAAGAATGTTGCAGATGCATTGACGAAGTCTGTGAGCACTCAGAAGTTCTCTTGGTGTAGAGAAACAATGGGTGTTGAAGAATTAGCCCAATGACTAAGCTCTCCTGTGGCCCCCTGTGGAAAGAAAACAACAAGTGGGAGAATGTTGGGTATGTGTTATATTCTTTCCACGATTAGCCCCACGCACTGTATGTTGCGTCGGGTGTAGCTGGGGGGTCACGAGGGGCGAAGCAGTCCCCACCGTTAGGGTCCGGCCAAAATTTGTTTTTTGTGCGGACCCACTCATAGACGGATCCGCCCATGGTTTTGTGCATGGTTTTGCACATGGTTTTGGGGTTCGATGGTTTTCGGCCCCTGGTATTTTTGTAGATCCGGTCAAGGGAACTACGGTTATGTTCTAATCCAGGGTTAATGGATTGGGGTTTATGTATGCTCCGGAATGTATATATATGTGTTGTAACACTAAAAGGAATATAATGAAAAATCAAGCTGGTCGTCCCGATTTGGGATCCAGGGGAAAATCTCTGTGTTGATCTGTTTTATGTTTTATGCTCTCGCTATTGTTTATTTTCTGTTATAATATTCATGTGTAGATAATTTCTGTTCAGGGTTAAAACCTACATTTTGTGTACTTCCATTATAGCATTTTTGAAGCCCTGTTTGTAATCTTCAGATTCTGGGCTCTCTCCATCATAGGGTGTAAATATGCCTTGTTCTTCTTCATTGAGGAAAACAATATCCTCATTGTTTACTCCCAATAAGTTTATGTGATCTCCCTCTATTTATTCAATCACCCCCTCATCTTCATCAACACCGTTTTGTTGGAAAGGAGGTCTAACTTGCTGATCAGGGCCTCTTTGTCTAATTTGAGGGGGATTCCTTCTAAAGTTTTGGTTCTAATTTTGATTCTTATTTTGAGGGGCTGTTTGGTTTTCTTTAGGATAAGCTCTCTTATTCATGTTAATTCCCTCCATCATCATCTCCATGGTTCTAAACAGACTATTGATTTTGGAATCTGATGTGGAGGGTCCATCTTCATCTTTGTAGGTAGCCTTTTTCTTTGCTTTCAATCTAGCCCTTCTGGCATTTAGGTTAGCTTCTACACTTACTACCCCTTTCTGCATATCTTCTAATGTGAGGGGTTCTCTCTCCCTTAATTGATAACACATGTCTGGGTCAAATCCTTCAGGAAAATTCATTAAGGCTAAGCCTTGTGGGCGTTTCATTTGTGGAGGGAGTGCATTATAAACACTATTGAATCTAGTGCAATAATCTTGGACACTCTCTCCAGCATTTCTTTTAAGGTCATTGTATTATGATAGGATTTGAAGGGGATTTCTCTTGAATTCCCATTTATTTAGGAATAGTTGATGAAAAGCAGGGAGATCATTGATACTGTTAGGGGTTAAGCCTTTGAACCATTTTCTTGCTTCTCCCCCTAAGCTTTGAGCAAAAATTCTAAGTTTAACAGTTTCATCATCTATTTCTTGTCTGTCAAAGTAGTCATTCATTCTATCCACACGTTGTTGAGCTGTGGTAGAACTAATAGCATCATATAATGGAATCTTGGACTGATAGTCCTGTGGTAGAGCAACTAGAGGTAAAATGAGGACTAATCGAGCATACCATGTTGCCATGATATGAGTTTGTGGAAACAATGGGGGATTAACAAGTGGAGGTAGATGATGAAGTGGAGTGGTTTGAACAGTGGATGGATGGGTGGGTGTTGCTGAAGTACTTGGACCAGCTAAGTGATTTTGAGCATATTTAGGATGAGAGAAGCCAAATTTTTGGAGAAAATGGCAATCAGGAGGAGTGGAAGGGGAGGCTTCCCTACTATTACTTTGTTGTGAGTTTACAGAACTTGATTTGTTGGGAAAAATACTACTACTGTCGCCTTTGTCTTCAATCTTTATTATATAGAAAACCTTTTACAACATTGTATTGATGCAGAATTATACCAGTACGCAGGCTTCTACCTGCAGAAGGCTGCGACCTTCTCTCGTTTTCCAGCTACAACTGGAAGGGAGCTCCAACCCCCTGATCTCGTTTACTAGCCTCTCCTGGAAGGGAGCTTCGACCCCCTAATTTCAACACCAGCTTCTACTAGTTTAAAGCTTCTACTTCCATACTAAAGGCTTCAACACCCAGACCCACTACAGACCACATTTCATCAATTTTCATACTAGATCTAAACAACTTCAACAAAACCCCTTAACATTAACAACCATACTTTGCCCAAAAATTCAATCAGAACAGTAAGACCACTGTAACCAGAATATGAGAAATAACCTAGAATTCAAAGTAGATAATCAGATACATATTCAACCTTGAACAACTATTAATTCAGATACCATACGCTATTTTTATTTATGTAACTCGTGTATATACGCGTCTTTCTTCACACCAACCTGCGTATGCTTCAGTGCATGCTAGTTTTATATTCTTGAAATAATACACGACTTATCTTCACAGTCTCCGCGTATACATGTGCTTTTCTTTTCACCATCTAGTGTATGCTTTCTTTCATAATCTATTTAGACTCATATTCAAATCTGAAACTTTCAATTCAGACAATCTATCAGCAATGTAGAACTGTATAGATAGTCACTCATCCTTCATCATGTTTTCTCAATCAGTGATAGATTTTTTCATTATCAAATCAGCAGCATACTCCATATTCAATCAACCCAGAACTTCAAGAAGACTTCATTGACCGACATCAGAGAGAAAATAGAAACCACAGAAGTAATATCTGTAAATAAGATTCAGAAACCCTAACTTCCATACGTGCTTTTTATTAAGAGAACCCGCATATACACGCGCTTTTACCAAGACAAACTAGCATATAGATCTGTAAATGGTAGAATTTGCAGAATATACCAGATCTATAAACTTACCCAGATTTCTTCATTATCATTAGCAGACTTGCACCAGTTCTTCATCATTTCTTTTGCAGATCAGCCTAGAGATTCATCATTTCTAGATCTAGAGATCTTGAACCTTCATCATATCCATGGGTGCATCATAAATTTAGATCTATCAGAAACATAGTTCAACCATGAGTCAAAACCACTTAACCGCTGATGGTATTCCTGGATGGGATGAAATAGATAATCCAGCGCTCAATACTGTGGGCCAATACCATGGTCATGTCCCTTGGTTTTATAAATTTAGAGTGAAAATAGGCATACGCTACTTGGTACGTACTTTTACGCGTACATACGCTACTTTTCCTTTACAAACCCGCGTATGCTTTGTGACATATCTTATTCATCATTACTCTGGCACTTACTGGAATTTCTTTCTTTGTTACTTCTGAACTGCTCTGTAGATACATCAGATTTACATCATTAAAAAATAGGTTTCTATCCAAAGACAACTCATCAAGTCATTTTCCATCAAGGACAACTTCATCAAGTAGGTTTCCATCAAGGACAACACATTGCATCATATTGCCAACAATCTCCCCCTTTGGACTTGATGGCAACCACGATGGTGTTTGATACTGACATCATCATTATTCAAACACCATAATACATAATACTCTCCCCCTTTGACATCAAGGGAAAAGGACGGATCAAAAACAACACAAGGTTTTTCTTCCCTTGTATAAGGATGAGCTCTGTAGATTTGATGTGCACTGAAGGTATCATGCTCCCCCTGAGTTTATGCTGAATTTTCGAAACATATTTTTCAATGAAGTACATGACTCTATAACTCATCCTATCACCAAGGAATCATACTTACATCAATGATCCAACCAAGTGGATTTACATATTTGACTCAACTACCCAACCAAGTGGGTTTACAAATTTGAACAAGTCCTTACATGACTGAATATTACAATTTTACATCATAGGTCTTAACATGACCTTTTCATCAAATTATACAATCAAGACCAAAGAATATCAAGCATGAGATCAGACCACAAAAAATAATTAGAATGCCAACAATGCATCCTTTCCATATGACCAAAGCTCCCCCTTAGCTTGTGCATCCTGAACACTTTCAACAGCAAATCATCAAGGCATTTTCATCAAATATCAGAGAATGAAACAGAAATATGAGAGCTGAAACATCACCAGAGATACCCAACAGCACCACAGCTGTGCTGAAGAATGCTGACCCAAAAAAAATTTTGTCAACAAACACCCATACGCGGTTTTCTATGTATAAACGCGCGTATATACGCGACTGTCCTCCAGGAAATTCGCATATCAAAGTTAATATTTTGTATTTAAGTAGATTTGATCTTCTGCATGGCAGAGACTACTCCCAGCTTCTATCTGAGATATTCGAACGCTTCCCTGGGTAAAGGTTTGGTAAATATATCAGCAACTTGTTCTTTGGAGGGAACATACTCCAACTTCACATTTTGTTCAATTACTTGTTCACGTAAGAAGTGATACTTGATGGGAATGTGCTTGGTCTTGGAATGCATAACATGATTCTTTGAGATACTGATGGCACTTGTATTATCACACATAATGGAGATAGGAGGTGAACATTTGATTTGAATGTCTTGTAAGGTTTGCATCATCCAAATAATTTGAGTGCAACATGATGCTGCAACCACATATTCTGCTTATGTTGTAGATAAGGAAATAGAGCTTTGCTTCTTATTGAACCAAGATACTAACCAAGGCCCCATATATAATGCACCACCACTCGTGCTTTTCCGATCATCAACATTTCCAACCCAATCTACATCAGTGTAAGCATGAAGAGTGAGATCAAAATTATTTGGATACCATAGTCCAAAGTCTTAAGTTCCTTGTAGATATTTGAATATTCTTTTGACAGCCTGAAGGTGAGACTCTTTTGGATTAGCTTGGAATCGTCCAACAATCCCAACTGCATGCATAATGTCTGGTCTAGTCCCAGTGAGATAAAGTAGACTTCCTATCATAGATCTATATTCTGGTTGATTCACCGTGGGGGAATCATCATTAGAACTGAGATTACATCCGGTTATCATTGGTGTACTTACAGGTTTGCAATCTTCCATGCCATACTTCTTCAGGATTTGCTTGAGGTATTTTTCTTGTGATAAGAATATGCCATTTGTTTCTTGTTGCACTTGCAAGCCAAGAAAGAATGTTAGTTCCCCAAGTAAAGACATTTCAAATTCTTGCTGCATATCAGAAGAAAATTTCTGACTCATAGACTCTTCATTACTTCCAAAAATGATATCATCAACATATACAACCATAATCAATAGTTTGTCATTTTCAGTTTTTGTGTATAAGTTGCTATCAACAGACCCTTTTGAAAATCCTTGTTGATGAAGATATTTGTCAAGACGATAGTACCATGCCCTTGGAGCTTGTTTGAGACCATATAGAGCCTTTCTAAGTCTACAAACAAGTTTTTCATCATTTCCCAAAATGAATCCTTTTGGTTGTTCTATATAAACTTCTTCTTCTAGATCACCATTGAGAAAAGCATATTTAACATCCATTTGATAAACTTTGATTTGTTGGAAGCTTGAAAAAGCAAGAAACATTCTTATGGCTTCAAGTCTAGCTACGGGAGCAAAACTTTCTTCAAAGTCTATACCTTCTTGTTGAGCATACCCCTTGCAAACAAGTCTAGCTTTATTTCTTATAACATCCCCATTCTCATTTAACTTGTTTTTGAATATCCATTTAGTTCCAATGACATTTTTGTCATGAGGTCTTGGTACTAATTCCCAAGTGTGATTCTTTTCAATTTGATCAAGCTCTTTATTCATGGCTTAAATAAAACATTCATCTCTACTAGCTTGATTGAAATTGTGTGGTTCAATAGTGGATAGAAATTCCAGATAGCTAGAAGATCACAAAGAGTCCTTCTTGTTTGTACACCTGATCCCTTTTCTCCCAAAATTTGAGATTCTGGATGATTCTTTTGAACATATCTGGATGGATCCTTTTCAGATAAATCATCTTTGGGTTCTTCATTGGGTTCACTGTCTATATCATTTCTATTTGATGTAGAAGGATATATGTCACCATCATCTTCATCTGTTGTTTGTTTTTCTTCTTTTGGAGCTGCAGGAGACTCATCAATAACAACATCAATACATTCAACAATCTTCCGAAGTCTTTTATTGTAACATTTATATGCTCTACTCCTAGAGGAGTAACCAAGAAGTATTCCTTCATCTGCACTGGGTTCAAACTTGCCAATTTTTTCATCATTATTTTTGATAAAGCATTTGCTTCTAAAAACTCTAAAATGCTTCACAGTGGGAGGATTACCATACCAGAGTTCATATGGAATTTTATCACTATTTACACGAACATGTGCCTTGTTAAGAATATTTACCACTGTATGTGCTGCTTCTCCCCAAAATGTGTCAGGTGTTCCGAAATCATCAAGCATAGCTCTAGCCATTTGTTGAACTGTTCTATTCATTCTCTCTGCTACGCCATTTTTTTTTGGAGTGCCAGCTACAGAAAACTGTCTTTTTATGCCATGTTGTTCACAAAATTCAAGGAATTCATCTGATGTATATTCTCCTCCTCGATTAGATCTAAGAAACTTGATTTTTAGATCCAATTCATTTTCAACCAGTGCTTTGAAGATCTGAAATTTCTCAAATGCTTCATCTTTGTGTTTAATCAACACAATCCAACACATTCTAGAGAAATCATCAATAAATAAGATATAGTATTGTTCACCACGTGGTGAATTTTTCCTCATAGGTCCACATATGTCAGTATGAATGAGTTCAAGAGGCTTACTTGATGATCCTTCCTTGGCATTAATTTGCACTCTAATTTGCTTACCGAATTGGCAAGATTTGCATATGATACTTTCAGGTAGAGTAATATTGGGAAGATCACGAACAGCTTTAAGTCTGCTTGATTTGTTGATTTGAGAGAAGCTCAGATGCCCCAAACTTCTATGCCATAGCCAATTTTCTGAAGATTTACTCAAGTAACATTGTTCTTTGTAGTTCTTCAATACATACAGGTTGCTTGGAGTTCTGTTTCCTTTTATAATTGTTTTACCTGTATCAAGATCACGTACCACACATTCTTTTGAACTAAAGACAAATTCAGTTCCTTGATCACACATTTGACTTACACTTAACATGTTATGCTTTAATCCATCCACATACATGACGTTATTAGCTTTCACCTTTTCTTTTAGAAAAAAAGACCCTTTTCCCTTAGTGACAGCAGGAGTATCATTTCCAAATGTAACATTCTTTTCTTTTTCTAGAGCACTATATGCAAGAAGTTTGTTTTTGTCACCTGTCATGTGTTTTGAGCATCCACTATTAATGTACCATTGATTTTCTTCACCTTCTACAAATAAAGCTATGCCACAATTTTCAACCTGTAATTCCTTCTTTTTCCACACTTTGGATCTTGAAGGAAAATGCTCTTTTGGCTGGACTTTGCTCCTGCATTCAGATTCTTCATGGCCAAAGTTATTGCAATAGGCACATTCAACTTCATTTTGAAGAGGATAAAAGTTGTTATAGGTATTCTTCTTTGCTCCAATATCAATCATTTTCTTTCTTGCTTCTCTTGTCATGATGGTTTTATATGCAACACATTGAACAACTTTATGACCAAAATTGTGACATGAGAAACATTGTCCATTGAAGAAGAAATTTATGCGATCATGAAATCTTCTACTTGAATTTACCTGTTGGTTGGTGTTTCTTTGAAAGGTATTCTTGTTAGTGTTCTTTGAATTGAGATGGTCATGCTTTACCTGTGAAGATTCTTTATTCCCTTGCTGAGTGGCAGAATGTTTTATACTGGCTGTAGCTGCTTTTAGATAATTTGGTGCTGAAGTCTGAGAAGATTCTCTGATATATCCAAGACCTGCCTTTATAAAAGGAGAACTTTGTACCTTGATAATATCATCTAAGGTTTCAGATCCTTTAGCAAATCTAAGATTCAAAGTCTTTACTTTCTCAATTTCTTTTCTTAGACTTACTATTTCACATTCTAATTTCTCATTGTGTTTCACCTTTTCTTCAAGTTGATTTTTCAGAGTTTCTATGGATATTTTACTTTCTTCTAAGCATATTTTGAGTTGATTGATTTCATCAAGAAAATCATTGTCCTCTGAAGCATCCATAAAAGTATCCTTTTCTTCTCTAGATTCTTTTTCAAATGCCATGAGAAGTCTAAGATCTTGTTCTCATTCTTCCTCACTGTCAGATAACCCATCACTATCTTCATGAGTATAGCAACTTTTTCTAGTGCTAAGCCGATTCTTATTCCTTCTTGCTACTTCCTTCCCTTTTTCATGTGTTTCTTTATGAAAACACTTAGCAACATAATGACCAACTCTTCCACAAGAAAAACATTTGAAAGGAAGCTTACCTCTGAACCGTCCTGTGCCAAGTTGAAGTTTCTTTACAAAATTTACCTCATATTCTTCTGAGATATACCTTGATCCTTCTATCTCTTGTACTTCTTTCCCTTTTGTAGAAGCTCTAAAGATGGATTCTTTGACTTCAGATGGTCCTCCTCTTCTCATTTCACATGCAGTTAGTATGCCATGAAGTTGCACCACAGTAAGATTTTGAAGATCCTGCTTTTCTTCAAGAGCAGAAAAAATTGACTCAAATTTTGCCGTTAGTGATCTTAAAACTTTCTCAATCAAAGTAGATTTGGTTATTGTTTCTCCCAGATTTCTCATACGATTTACAATATCATCAAGACATAAAAATAAATTGGCAATGCTCTCCTGATTATGCATTTTTAGATTCTCATATTGAATTCTGAGAGTTTGGAGTTTAGCACTTTTTACCTTTGCATCACCTTCATAACTTAGAATGATTTTGTCCCATATTGCCTTTGCTGTATCCAGCTGCATGACTTTGACAAATTCTGATTTAGTTAGACTTCCCAATAGAGCATTGACCACCTTTGCATTTGTTTCATAATTCTTTCTTGCCGTTGGATCTGTTGGTACTGCGGCTGGATATTCATATCCTCCTTCAACAATAGCCCATACATCTACTCCCAGAGACTGAAGATAGGATCTCATCCTTGTTTTCCAGAAGATTAAATTGTTTCCGTTGAAGAGCGGAGGCCTGATAGATGTTGTTCCATCTTGATTGCTCATCTTGTTTGATCTTCCTTCTAGCGGCTAAGATTTTTCAGAAGGACCTGCTCTAATACCAATTATTGGGAAAAATACTGAGAGGGGGTGGTGAATCAGTATTTAGAGTTTATAAAATAAATTCAACCTTTTCTTTGAGCAGATTTCCATACGCAATTTTTATGAACTGAACTAGCGTATGCACGCAGAAATATAGAAGGAAACTAGCGTATACTGATTTACCTTTCAGATTTAGAGAGTTTCTCAGGAACAGTCTTTTAAACAAATTTATCAGTTATGAATAAGGCTAGATAATAAGAAGTTATGAGAAGTAATCAATAATATAAAGCATCACACACATGAACACCATTATTTAAGGTGGAAACCCAATTCGGGAGAAAACCACCGCTGCTGTCGTCTCTGTCTTCAATCTTTATTATATAGAAAACCTTTTACAACATTGTACTGATGCAGACTTATACTAGTATGCAGGCTTCTACCTGTAGAAGGCTGCAACCTTCTCTCATTTTCCAGATGCAACTGGAAGGGAGCTCCAACCCCCTGATCTCGTTTACCAGCCTCTCCTGGAAGGGAGCTTCGACCCCCTGATTTCAACACCAGCTTCTACTGGCTGAAAGCTTCTACTTCCATACTAAAGGCTTCAACCCTCAGACCCACTGCAGACCATGTTTCATCAATTTTCATACTAGATCTAAATAGCTTCAACACAACCCCTTAACATTAACAACCATACTTTGCCCAAAACTTCAATCAGTACAGTAAGACCACTGTAACCAGAATATCAAAAATAACCCAGAATTCAGAGTAGATAATCAGATACATATTCAACCTTGAACAACCATTAATTCAGATACCATACACTATTTTTCTTTATGTAACCCGCGTATATACGTGTCTTTCTTCACACCAACCTGCGTATGCTTCAGTGCATGCTAATTTTATATTCTTGAAATAATACACGACTTTTATTCACAGTTTTCGCGTATACACATGCTTTTCTTTTCACCAAATAGCGTATGCTTTCTTTCAGAATCTGTTTAGACTCATATTCATATCTGAAAATTTCAATTCAGACAATCTATCAGCAATGCAGAACTGTTTAGATAGTCACTCATCCTTCATCATGTTTTCTCAATCAGTGATTAGATTTGTTCATTATCAAATCAGCAGCATACTCCATATTCAATCAACCCAGAACTTCAAGAAGACTTCATTGACCGACAGCAGAGAGAAAACAGAAATCACAGAAGTAATATCTGTAAATAAGCTTCAGAAACCCTAACTTCCATACGTGCTTTTTATTAAGAGAACCCGCGTATACACGCACTTTTACCAAGACAAACTAGTGTATAGATCTGTAAATGGTAGAATTTGCAGAATATACCAGATCTATAAACTTACCCAGATTACTTCATTATCATCAGCAGACTTGCGCCAGTTCTTCATCATTTCTTTTGCAGATCAGCCTAGAGATTCATCATTTCTAGATCTAGAGATCTTGAACCTTCATCATATCCATGGGTGCATCATAAATTTAGATCTATCAGAAACAGAGTTCAACCATGCAGATATCTCTCAAAGAGATTTATTCCTCAATAGTTTTTTTTTTTTTTTTATGCTCACCTTGCACTATGATCCTCTTCTCCTTATATAGTTTTAGCCTTTATCAATACCATGAGTCAAAACCACTTAACCGCTGATGGTATTCCTGGATGGGATCAAATAGATAATCCAGTGCTCAATACTATGGGCCAATACCATGGTCATGTCCCCTGCTTTTATAAATTTAGAGCGCAAATAGGCATACACTACTTGGTACGTACTTTTACGCGTACATACGCTACTTTTCCTTTACAAACCCGCATATGCTTTGTGACATATCTTATTCATCATTACTCTGGCACTTACTGGAATTTCTTTATTTGTTACTTATGAACTGCTCTGTAGATACATCAGATTTACATCATTAACAAATAGGTTGCTATCCAAAGACAAATCATCAAGTCATTTTCCATCGAGGACAACTTCATCAAGTAGGTTGCCATCAAGGACAACACATTGCATCATATTGCCAACATGATCTATGTATTGGTCTGTCAATAATAGGATTTTCCTATCTAGGAGACCTCCTAAGGATGCTTTTAGGATTGTCAACTATTGGAGGAGGATTTGGGTCAAGATGGGATCTAGTATGGATTCTTATAGAAGCCATGATTTTGGACCCAACAAGTCAGAAAGTTTTTAGAGGTATAACAGTCTTAAGACACAAACCAAACTATAAAATAGATACTTAACTCACAAAGTATTCTTGACTGGGTATTGTTTAATGTTTGACGGTAGAGTAAGTTTCCCAGTGGAGTCAAAAGGAAAATCAGTGGAGTCACCAGGTGGAATATTTTTACTTGTTTTATGACTGATTGTTGTCCACCATCATCAATCAGAAACCATTTTAGACAATACTTGATTCATCTTAAACTAATGAGTTTTTCTAAGTTTTGAGTGAATCTAAAATGTTTATTACTCAACATTCACTAGTATGGTCGCCACTATGTTGGATCCCTATGATTTGCAAGAGTGGCAAGAAAAAACACAGTAGGGGCCACATCATAACCACTTTGGAATCCTAGGACCTAGCCTTCATGGATTCATAGAGGGATCTCTCTATAAAGGTGTTTTCAATTGATATGTCTTTGTGCTCTTTGTTTAAGATTTTAGGCTAGTTATGAAGTTATAAGGGCTTGTTTGTTTTTGGTTGGATTAATTGATAGATTGAAGGATCAATGGTGTGACTGATTGAGGGAATGTTTCTGCTGAACAAATAGACTGTGAGAAAACATCAATCCATTGGGCTATGGAGTCATAAAAGGATTTAATTTTTCATCAACTTTGCAAGGGTATTCATGGGGAAAGCTAACTATATCAAGTGGATTCTTTAGATTAGGTTGTGATATGAAACAATAATAAGTTGTGAAGGCAGCAAAGCTATAGTAAGTTAAGAATATTCTAGCTCTACTTAGACAAGAAAAGCCTTTTAAGGTAACTTTTTGGAGCAAGCCAAAGGACAGGGTAAACCATAGAATTCTTTGGACAAAATTTAATTCAGCAAACCTCTAAGAAAACAATTCAGTAATTCAAGAACTACTTTCAGATAAAGAAAACATATAAGATAATAGTGAGAATAGTCTAAGATCAAACAGAAATATTCTAATATTCTTTTGACTAACTCTTAAAAGACTCTTCAAAGCAACATTTCAAGGCAGAACAGAGGGCAGGGCATACCATAAACCTCTCTGGTTTAGAATTTAATAAGAATACCTTAAAGAAAGGTCCTAAAAACAATATCTCAAGTCTTACTCAAAGGAACATGGATTCACCATAATTTCCTTGGTTTCACTCTATTGAATCATTTCCAGGACAATAAGCTAGATGTAACTGAAAGGCAATTAAGAATATTCCAATCATACCTTGTAGAAGAAAACATGAATATAAAGAAAATAGACAAAAATAGGGTACTGGAACAACAAATCCTAATCTAAAACTTTTGTTTCTTTATCAGATAAAAATGGACATAATGGAAAAACATAAGGGAAAACAATGAAAATTTAGGAAAACTTCACTATTGATATAACTCAAGGATCCTGTGAACTTGCTTGTATTATTGATGATCAAACCAGTTACAATACTCTATGTACAATAGCTCTCTGCAACTCAGAGCTTTCTTCAGTTCAGTCTAGCATTCCTCAACTAGCTTAGCAACAGAAATTTGTCTAATAACCATCAAGTAACCAACATTTAAAATGAGGCTCATATGCAATATTTATATGAAAAATGAGGAGGTGTTGCCAAAATGGGGTGTTTAAATGTTATTTATTACAAATTTAATGATTTTTGACCTTTGAGACCATGCAAGGCCCAAGGAAAAAATATCTGAAAGAGTTACTCTGAAATAATAACTTTGTCTTAACATCTGAGTTATTTTCATTGAAATATTTGACTTTAAAGGCTTTGTAATAATTTTGTAATAATTGTTGAGCTGCTTCAAAATATCTTTGACTGTGTAATAACTACCTGATGCCTTTATTGAATGAAAACATGTTGTAGGTGGAAAATTTGCCTTTGGAGAAGTAATTGCTCCTTTGTTGAGTCATTTGAAGCTGTCTTCGGGTTGATCTGCCTTTGTTTTAATCATCAAACTCTGTTTAGGCCTTTTGATCCTTGATTTAGCTTTTATAATCTACTTTACTGTCTTTATCCTTCGTTCTGATTTATGATTGTTTGTTTATTCATCTTTTGTTTTTAAACCTTTAACTTTCATCCTTTAATCACTGTCTTCATGGCTAATCCTTTGTGTTTTTTCTTTTTCTTTTTCTTTGATTTAGGATTAGGCCATTAATTCTTCCAATATTCATTTCCTTCACTGTTTCACTATTTTTTTGCTTTTTCTATGTGCAGGGAGGCAATCTTCATGTGCCAGAGGGTTGAGTCCACCAAGGATCATGATTTCGGTGGTGGCAAGGCTTGAGTCTTCGCCTGATTTTATTTAAATTGGTATGAGACCCCTTGGATCGTTATCCGAGGCTTTAACTATCCTTTTTTGGGAAATTGGGATGCATTTTTGGGCATCCCTACCATTAAAACCTGCAAAAAACACAAACAAACGTTAATTTAAAAACCCGCGGGAGGGGTAAAACTGCTTTTTGGGGTTTGGAGCTATCGAGAGGTGTGTTGTAGAGGAGGAGGAAACGTAGGGGCATGTTTCCATATGTGGAACTAGGGAAAATTCAATCGGGGATGGACAGATTTGAATTTTGGCGCGAGGAGGAAGAAAGCGGTTTTGGAAAACCAGGGTGGTTTATTGCACGAGTGATGAGCAGTAAGTGGTTTTGATGAAACGTGTGTGATTCCACTGAGAAGTCAACGCGTGGTGAGGTAAATACCACCTATTTCACACGGGTTAGGGGTAATTAAAACCCATCGCAAAATTCTGCGCGATATGGGTTCTGGACCATCAAATCTCGAGTGATGAGATCTATGGTGTGGACATCATCCAAGAGCGGGGCGTAGGTTTGGGAAGATTGAACCCAATGGACAGATGGAACAAGGTGAATGGGCATTGGAGTTAGTGGAGAGCGGCACCCGCTTTAATATTTCAACAATTTGGGGGGCTATTATAAGGTTTGCGGGGTTTAAATAAAATGAAAGGGAAAAGGTGTAGTTATATGGGGGAAGGGGCCAAGAATAGGCAGAGGGAATGGTCTTGTGGGGGGTAAAGGGGACCGGGGGTTGAATCAAAAAAGGGCTTTAAGTGATAGCAGGGGGGGACGAGGTTATATGGGAGTGAAGGAGCTAGGGCTTAAGCAGAAAAGGGGCTTAAGGCCTATACTTATAAAAAGGGTGGTTTTTAACATTAAAAAAGAGTTTTTATAAGATTTTAAAGGTCCGATAGATTAAAAATGTTAATTTTAAACAATGTAAAAGGGACTTTTACTTTTTTTAAGGCTCTTTAGAGGAAAATGATGAATAATGGGGTTTATGAGAGTTTTTTAAGGGGAAGAAGGGGATGAATGAGGGCGTAAGTGGAGTGATGAAATGAGTCAAACAAGCCCAAAAGATGAAGTCTTTTTGGAACAACAAGGTAAAATTTGAGAAGGAAAAGATGGGAAAAGTTAGTGAATCAGTTAAACTTAGGATGATGAAGGCAGTGAGATAACTAAAGATAGTTGATAGGAAAATAATGCTATCTTTAGTTGCTTGTAAAACATCCACAGTCATCTAGTGAGATTTGTAAAATATAGGAGGATAACAGAGCGAAGATTTGGAAGCAATTTTACTTGATTTGGGTGATTAGATCACTTAGAAAGCCTCTTTGTCCAAGGGCGCAGCGCCAAGAGTTGAGGGCACAGTGCCAGGTTTTGAGCGTGCATCGCCTTTTTACAGAGGGAATTGGGAGGCCTTCCCGGTGTCCAAATTGGGCGCATGATAGCTCGTTGGAAAGCTTATCCTATATAATTTAAAAATTTACCTTTTTTTCTGATTGGAGTTGATTTAGCTTGTAAAACTTTTATCCTCCCAAGACTTGTAAAAAAGTGCTGAATGATGGTGCAGAAATGCAGAGTGCTAGTGCAGGAAAATTTTGGAGGCCTTCCTCAACTCCAAATTGATCTCATGATAGCTCCTTGGAAATATATTCCAGTCTAGTTGTCATTTGACTCATCAAGAAAGTCATTTGGGGACTCCAACTATGATAAAACTTAATTTTCCCAGGGTCACTCCAGAAGTGCAACAAACCTCTTGTAGCTCCTGTAAAGTTAACATTTCTCCCAAAACATGATTCCTGTTTAAAATATGAAGGAGGGTTTTCTTTCTTTACCTATGTTTGAAAAAAACCTCTCTCATGTTTTACAAATTCATCTTTTTTTGTTCAGAAACACAATTTGAAGTGAAACTGGCCTTGTGTGCTTCCTCTATGTCATTTCTGCAAGTGATCACTACTTTGGCACTCAAAAGGTCTAACTAGTTTACAAACCATAGTCATCTATAAGACCAAGTTTTTCCTCGTTCCCTTGTTGTAAGTTGTTTTCATTCAGGAGTATATAGTCTACCTCATTAGTACCTTTTGCTGACACAACCTTCAACACTCCTGCATAAGTGTTAAACTTTGTCCATTTTCCTCATTTGCAGATTCTGAACTGAAAAGGTGATCTTCTTTGGAAATCTCTTAGGCCCTTCTTGAATAAACATATCTTGACATTCTATTACATCTAAGCTAGATACTAGCAAAGGAAAATCAGTGCCTGAAACATCCAATGATGGTTTTAAACAATGAAAAAACCATAATGACCTAGTGGGGGTGTTCTTTGACCTGCTCTTGACTTAAATTTGACTTGGATATCATTAGGTGAAAACAAAGTATTGTTAAAGATTATTATGCCCAAAGGGACATTGGAATGATTCATCATTAGGAAACCCTAGAGGGAGGATGGAGTTTATTTGAGAAGGGAAAATAGATCAATGAGGTCATAGGTAGGAAAGAAGGATGAAGATGAGAGGCATAAGCCCATAAGGAGTCTTTTAGGAGCAATAGGGCGACCTCGAGATGGAAAAATGAGGAATAGTGAAATTTTTTTTATAAGGATAATGAAGGCAGTGAGATTTCTGAAAGTCACAATATTCAAGGAATGTTGTTTTCAGAAAACTATATCCATCCTATAGTCATCTACAAATAACGAAAAATGTTGATGACTAATAGTGGCTCCACTTGGGGAGGGAAAATTCTTTCAAGAGGTGTCAAGAACCTCAGATCTCAGATATCTGATTTTACAGATGAGGTGCCTTACATGCTCACTGATTTTCTTTATTTTGAAATAATGATATTGCTGCTGCTCCTTGGAAGCTATGATCTCTTAACATCTGAAAAAACATTTTTGCTTCCATATCAACTCTACCTACCCATCATACTTTTCCTAACATTGTTTCTTAATTTGGGTGCACTTGGACTGGCGAACCCTTGACATCATTTTTCTTTTGAAAGCATAAAAACTATCTACCTATACCCTTATAACATCCAAAGGATCAAATTAGGCTGATGAGCCCTTTTATTCTCTACCTAATCTACTTATCTGTCAAGGTTTAATTTTTTGATAGATCTTCATTCTCTAATATACTAACATGAAATTTAAAACATGACCAAATCAAGGTTGAGCAGTTTGGTTTGTCATGAGCTGTGGCATTTCAAACAAGATGCACACAGATTATTTTGCAAAAAAATTAAAACTAAAAACTGAGGGCTGTGATTAGGATTTTTTCATTCATCCCTCTCTTTTCCCTTTAGTTCATATTTGAACTTTGGGAACCAACATCTTTTCCTAATCTATTTTACTGATGAGCCAAGTTTAAATGGTTTGGAAAATCTTCATTTTCTAACTTATCAGCAGAAATTTAAAACATATTCAATCATGGTTAGGTTTTATGACTAAACAAGAATTTTCTTCCTCAAAAGTAGTGGCATTTGGACTTGCACACTTTCAGACATATTCTTTTTTGGTATCGGTCTTTACCTTTTCTTTTATCTTCCCTCTTTTTGTTCTTTTTCTCTCTTTTTGTTCTAAACAATCTAAAACTAAATATATTCTCATAGTGCTAAGCCTATTTTCAAACCTATCTATCCTAATCTAACTTGTATATGATATCTACATTAGGTGAACTCTCTTTTCCAATACAGGAAATCAAGTAAGTGACTATATGATTGATTTTCATTCAGCCCTTTGGGTATGCTAAAAAGACAAAAAGGCCACTCCCATCTCACTTTCTTTTGAACAACACTGCTCAAGACCTTATTTACACTCTACAACAAACCATTCTTGGAATAACATGTTCCTTCTTTAAATTCCTCTAAGAAAATAGCAAAGGGATCTTGAAATAATACCTGGCTCTGAGGATTTGAATAATCAATTGTATCCAGGACCATTCCTTGCTCCATTTGGTTGTGCTTGGGATGCTTTTGAGAAAAACACCCCACCTCTTCTTCATGATTATCTGACTTGGAAGCCTCATTACATACTAATGTTCTGTTTTTAAACAAACCTAATATGCTTTGATTGAATGTGTTGAATTCTATGTGGAGGTCCTTATCAGAAGCATTCTCTGACAATAAGACTTCCAGAGGAGGTAGCCCAACATTAGTATCAATATGTTCTATAATTTCTGCTTGAAGAAATGTTTCAATGGATAGGTCAGTAGTAGAATAAACATAAATATTTTCTCTATATAAAAATTTGGAGACTAGCTGCCTGTTCAGAATCTAATTGATTTCTTCTTTAGGAGGAGGAATTTTCTGTTTCTTTTGGATAGAACCACATCTGTTTTCTTCCTCTTGTGAATGATAATGAGGTTGAATGTCTTCTTTGTTTTCAATACTCAAATGCTGTTGATTGTTGATTGTATTAAGGTTGTCTTTGATGAACTGAAATGAAGCACAACAAAGAGGTAAATATCCTTCCATTTCTTCCAAATTTTATGCACTTTCTTCTTCACTCTCATAGCTTATTTGTATTTTTTGATCACTATATTTGAGTTTCTGAAAATTATTGCCTTTGTCCCACAAAATAATTACTGATTTTTTTGTAGTGTTAGCTTGAGTCTGGAGAACATAATCATCATCATATTGATCATACTTGGGTAGCTTATTCATAAAAGGAATGTCATCCAATATGCACAATAGATCAGTAGGTTTCTCCACCATATGTTGACCTATAAGTTTATTTTCTTATCTATGGTAGTTGTGATTAAAATGAGAGTGTTTATGGCCAATAGCTACTTCTTTTCCTGGGATTGAAACACAGTGGTTTTCTTTCTCTTGTGAAAGATCATAAGTCTGGATGTATTCTTGAGCCTTACACAAAAGAGATGATGAATCATCACTTGTCCCTTTAGAGAGATCTTGTGGATCTTCCTTTATTTCCTGATTGATTTCATCCTCAATCAACTCCTCTCAATTGTCATGACATTTAAATTCAGTATGAAATGAATGAATATCCTCTAATATATCTTGAGGATGCCAATTTCCCAAATATTCATCAATTTTTAGAAGGTATTGTATGATATCTTCACATTTATCACAACAATTTTCAGCTAATGATAAAGATGAACAATTTTCTTTATAATGCTCATAAAATACTTTGTGGAAATACTTTAAAGAAAACAAACTATCAGGGTCTAGGCCTTCATACCATTCCCTTGCTTTACCTTCTAATGTCCTGATGAACATTTTCATGAGGAAATCCTCATGCCATTCAACTTTTAACCTCCATGTATGTATATAAAATTTGATGAGATGTAACAAGGGGTCATCAAATTTTTCATATTGAAACATAGGCAGGTTTTTGTCCCAATTTATCTGAGGCATTTTATGTGGGAATCCAGGGATGTGATCTCTATTCATTGGAGCATACCTGCGTTGTATCCTTGGATTCATTTTTGTCAATCAGTCAAAGGAAAGGGATACTGCATCTTTATAACCAGCCTGGAGTCTCCTACCAATGGAGTCTTTAGGTCTATTAAGAGTTGTGGAGTTGCCAGGTGGATTATTTACAACTTTATTGAGGTTGGCTGTTGTCCACCATCAACAACCAGCTATTTTGCAATTTTTTAGATTTTCAGGTAGGGAACTTGCTTTGTGGATAGGTCTACTAACAATTGAGTTTTTAGATCTAGGAGTGTTGCATTGAAAATTGTCATCTTGACATTCTACTATCTGTATGAGCTCATTATCACTCATACTTCCTCCTTTGAAATTCTAACACATCAGTTCCTCATGTCAAGCCTTAAAAATAAGAGAAAAGTTCTCAAAAATCTCTTTAAATCTAGTATCGCACTTTCTCTTTGTCTTGCTTGTGGTCCCACACCTAATGTTCATGAATCCTGCATACCTGAATGCACTTTATATGTGTTATGGGTGTGGACCCCTATAAAAGATTAAAAAGGTGCAAGTAAACTCAAAAAGCTCACTTTCAGTAAATTCTAGAAGCCTCTGGAAGGAATCTTGCGGTGGAAAAACCGCTCTTTTGAGGTTCATGTATCCCTTACCTTAAGGAGCTAACCCCTTTATGTGAGGAGATTATCCCTTTGAAGGAGGATTCTATCCCTTCATAGTTGGAACTGCAACCTCCTCTTTTGCACTATAAAAAGAGGCATTGGGTAGCCTCAAAGGGAGTTCAAGTTTTAGAATTATTTGAGGTTAAGTGCTGTTGGGATTCAGACTCATTTAACTGAGATTTTGTGAGGAAAGATTACATACCTCTATCTGTCTTGGTTGGAGGAGTGCAAGGCTTGTAAGAGTAGAGGAGATTCCTGCTTCAGACCCTGAGAAGGCCTGTTCAACAACAAGGCTAAGGTTGTAAGGTTTTATTTATTCAAAGTTAATACAAATGAATTCATTTTTCTCAATAAGCTGTTAATTAACTATTTATTTCATGGATTACTTGATCACCATGATAGGCATGATTTATAATATTTACTATACAGGTGCTATTTCATGTTTGATTTTTGTGACTGCAGGTCTATAAGGATAACTCCTTCAAGTGATCGAGGGACAACTACTTTGAACAAGCATTGGATCTACGGTAAGACCTTAACACCTTTATAATATTCTTTTGTAAATCACATATGTCTAGAGAAAGATAGGTTTATTTGGCTGTTTGTTTCTAGATTACCTTTTGGTACTAGGGAGATCGATCTTGTCCGCAAGATTGATTTATCCGGTCAACAAATTGGCGACTCCGCTAGGGAAGGATTCTTGTTTTTTAGTTTTCCTTTATTTTGACTTAAGAGAATGATTTTTCTGGTTTTTTACTAATGGATACTTGCTTGGGTAGCTTAGGTTTACTTTGCTTCGAAAAGTTTTGAAATCTTTTGTGTTTTTCTTGGACTTTTCTAGGAACTGCACTTTGTTTTCCTGCACAGTGCGGGCAGTTTCGCACTTTCCTTAAGTAACTAGTGCTGGACCGCACCTATTACTTCTGGGGCCTACGGACCCTGTTAATTTTTTTTTAAAAATTCAGATTTCTCTTTCCAGTTTATGTTTAATTTGATTTAGGGTTTCTAGCATCTACCTAGATCTGTATTGTTCATGTCAAAAGCCTCTTGTGAGTGAGTTCCAACAGTATTTGTGTTTTGGGTGATTTTATAGAAGTTTTGCATACTTGGATTGGTTTTCACTTGGTCTCTGTAGTGACTCAAAGATTGAAAGCTTGAAATACCTCAAATCACACTGGTCTTTTTGTCTTCTTGATGAGTCTGACTTGGTTATGAAATCAATCATTTTCTGAGAAATAGATCTAGTTGTTTCTTTGCAAATCTTTGAACAAACTTTGTTATAAGTTCTGAATTTCATTTTTACAAAAGGAAACATATCTGGATGTTTTTTGATTTGTTTGTTATTCTGGAAAAATGAATCCTTAGTTTACTGAACAACTAAGTAAAACATTCTAAAAAAAAATTAAAGCTTTTATTCAATTAGATTTTCAAAGTTTGTAGATCTCAAAATTAGTTTTTTTTTTTTTTGTAGTTTTGAGTGCTTTTAAGAACTTGTAGATCTCTTTTGAAGGAAAGTTGTTTTTTGTAGTTTCGGGTCTTGAAAGTGAAAGGGATTTATTGTGAGCATTTATTATTTGTTTCGTTTTGAGTTCTTATTGAAAAGACAAAAATATTTTCTTCCATTTATTCTTCATGTTTAAAGAAAGAATTGTCTCTTAAAATAATTGCATTTTCGAACTCTTTCTTTAGCTAGAATTTCATTGAAAGAAAAATGAATTGATTATCATTTTTAGGTGCATTTTTTAGTGTTTTTGGAAGTCGAGTCTTCACACCATCAAAGTTTCATTTCCATACCTATTGACTTAAAGAACAGCCCATAAAAAAAACGCTTAATTAAAATTGAACTAGTAATATTTTTATTTCAAGGGCTCTTATCACCAATATAGCTTAGGCTAGTATCTTGGAGTAGGGAGTAATTAACTCTCCAAGATAGTAAAAAAAAACAAGTAGATAAATCTTGTGGTAGGAAATAAATCCAATTGTAATTGGTACAATCTGGGAAGCTTCTCTCAAAGGAGTTAATCACGAGATCATGTCTGAACCTTTGAGACAATCAATTCTGTTTCATTGGGAAAGATAGAAGATCTACGCGCATTAAAAATGGTAAACCTAAGTTTAACCATTGTCGAGGAGCCTAGGGTCACTTGTCGGTAAACCTCGGATTGACCATGTCAAGGAGCCTTCAAGGGGATTGAGCTTTGTTACTCTGCTCTTGTGCGTGGAATCGGATTATAGACTATTCCCCCAGTTGTATTTGTTACTGCTGGTAACCTTAGTGTCCATAAGCTTAAGATTATTTCCTAAGGTGATGTTGAAGGAAAGATCTCACTGTACCTGGAGCAGACGTCGACTAGACTCACTTGGACTCTCTAGGGGGTTCTCTTCACTCGAGATGGTTTTTTGAAGAAACTTATGCCAGTTTGTTTCATTAAGTAGGTTGTCAGGGTAGCTATTCCAAACGCTCTTTCTATATTAAACTTCTACTAAGTTGGATTTCATCACCAACTAGTGTTTTTAGTACGGGAAGTTATTGTTTTTGTGTGGTTTGAACTCTTAGATTTTTTAGGTGTGTGATTCAGCTGTTTGTTTCTTTAGATACTTTAGGTGTTTTATTGAAATTTTCTTTGTTTGCGTATGATTGATTAATATTTAATCGTGGCAGAATTAACGAGACAATCTCGGAGACTTCAGGGGAAGCCCCCTGAGTATACACTAAGTCAGCTTGAAGGGCTGCGTGCTCTAGTATCATCTAGTAGTGGTAGAATTAGATCAACATAAATCGGAATTTCATCTATATTTTTTCATCCTAATCATCAAATACCCACGACAGAACATATTCAAGAACCGATTTTAGATTCTGAAGTTACTGGTAGTATTTCTCCTTCCAGTGAACTAGCTGAAGAACCTGAAATTTATGAGCCTGACACTGAACCTTTTGTTTCGGAAACATCCTCAGGATTTATTACTCTAACTTCTAGCGATCCTGGTTCACCTAGGGTAAGAAATATTGTTACTGAAGATCTTCCATCTGGCCTCATTTCCATTTAAGAACTTGCTAGTCCAAACGCAGAGGTATCTCTTCCTGAATCCCCTCAATCTTTGAATCTTAGGGAGAGTGAATCCATTTTCTACAGCCCTATTAGGAGAGACGCTTGGTATTTATCTTTGAAATTTTTTTTAGAAAACCTGGGTCTTGCTTTTTCTCCACCTCGAATTCCATTTCATCCTACGCCCAGAGGTTACTATCCTTCATCTATAATGGCAGGAGAGTCATCTATGTTTTCCCAAACACCAGAAGCATTTTTACACGGTGGTACTTCTGTTCCTTTGGGGTACTAGGCTCTCTCTGGTACTTTCTCAAGAGCAGCTCCTCGACTGATTGAACAAGTATTATCACCTAGTCTTAATGGAATTAAAACTGAAACGTTGAACGCAGAGAAAATCTTTATGATGTCTGGTAATATTCCAAATCCTCAACCTCAAGGTGGTTAGTTACCACCTAAGGGGAAACATCAGGGTGGTTAGTTACCACCTAGGGGGCAATTTCAAGGTGGTCAGTTACTGCCTTGGGGGCAACCTCAAGGCAGTCAGTTACCACCTGGGGGGCAACCTCAAGGCAATCAATTACCGCCTGGGGGGAAATTTCAGGGTAACGTTTTCCCAGGACAAACTGTAGGACAATATTATTTTGGAGAAAAACCTCAAGGACAGTACATACCTCAAGGTTATCAACCTTCAAGACAGTACATACCCCAAGGTCAACCCCAGACTCAATATATTCCTCAAGGTACTTATCAACCCCAGACTCAGTACGCGCCTCAGGGTTATCAACCTCAAGGTCAGTACCTAACTCAAAGTTTTCAACCGCCTTCTGGTCAATCATTTGTACAAGGATTTGGAAATTTACCACTTAATTATCAACCTTACGTTCAACCAGGCTATGGTCCTTCATATGTACAACCTTCTACAGGAAAATACCCTGGAATAAAAATGGTGTGGGATCCGTCCCAAATTCAACAGACTATGCAACCTAATGTACAGTTATCTACTCAACCTGGATAGCCTTTGGTTTCTGGTCCAACCCAGCAACCTGTCCAGCCTACTGTTCAAATCCCTGCAGCTGGTTCTGTTCAGCAGTCTGGGCCTAGTACACCTCAGACTCCGCCTCAAACTGCTACAACTATTGCAACATCTGTTCAACCTATAACACCTATTTTTGGAGTATATATAGCTCCAGTTTCTTCTATCCCTGCATCCGTGCAAATCCCTCAAGTCTCTGTACCCCAGTCAGGACATATTGTTCAGACTTCAGTCCAGATACCTATAGGACAAGCTGGTATAATTACGATTGTCACAAGTCAACCATAATTCACATATCAACCGTACCAGGGAAAGTATCAATTCGGTCCCATTTCACAAAACCCAGTTTATTAGTACCAATCGTACCCTATCTATACTTATCAACAGCCTCAACAACCACAGTTCAGTCTAGTTAATCCTGGTTTCCTAGGGGGTTATACCATTCCTAATGCAAATCCAATTCCCAGTTATCCTGGGTATCCTCCTCCCGAAACTGCTTTTGTTACTCAAGGTTTTCGCGACCCTAACTGTCAGTTACCATTTATTGCAACTTTGGATTTACCTGATTTGTCGCGCCTTACGAATGATCCAATTTTCTGTCATCTGTATTGGCCGCCAATGCCGCATAAGTTTCCCAGTGATATACCAAAATTTGAAGGTAAGTCAGGAGAGGATCCGTCAAATCACATTATGACTTATCACCTCTGGTGCGTGTCTAATTCGATAATTGATGATTCAATTCACTTACGTCTTTTTCAACGAACTCTTATTGGTCTTGCCACCAAATGGTACATTGAGTTACCACGAGGCTCTTTTAATAATTTCAGTCAATTAGCAACTGATTTCTTAACCCATTTTCAATTGCCTATCAGATACGAAAATGGCACGAAACTATTGACTTCGCTAAAACAATCCACATCCACATATATTTCTGATCATATTCACGAATGGCGACGTAGAAGGCGTTTAGTGAAAGTTTTCATTCCAGATCAAATTTTGGCGGAATGGTTTGTTAAATCATTATTACCCAAAATCACTGAAGATGTAGCTAGGGCAGGAGTTGTTACTAAGGAGCAAGTCATAGCTCAAGCTCAGTATCTTGACCTCGTCTATACGCAGTCAAGTACTTTACATGAAAAAATCCTCGATCTTCCAAAACAAGGTCAAATAACTGCAACTCCTTTAGGGTATCATGCCGCTGATGGTATGATTGGTACATTTAATACTAAAAGCAAGAAAAAATCTTCAAATAATTCTTCTCCTATAATAACTTTACCTGATTCCCCGAAAGGAGAGGCTTCCGCTGAAATTTCTGCCGACATTCATGTCGTAGAGAAATCTATGACCAAATCTAAATCTGGCGGTAAAAAGAAGGGGAAGAATAAAAACAAAAATAATTCAAAAGATAAAACAGATAAAACTGAATCTAATGACGAAAAACACAAGCCTCGCTATCCTTGTTTCATTTGTGACGAGGATCATTTTACTAAAGAATGCCCACATCGAGCAGAGGTTTCGAAATTCATTAAAGGTTCTCAACAGCCTGCTGTCTTGAAGGATCCTTTTCCCACTCAAGAAAGTAAGATGATTGGTTCCACCTCGAATGCCTCAGAAGAACCTGTTATGATGATGTCTCATGTCAGGATTGCGATGCGATCGCAAGATTATGGTAGTAAAAGTTCTGTTGGTGGTAAAGAAGAAGAATCTTCTAATTCAAACACATCAACTACACCTCCTCCCATTTCTGATCCGCTACAGATCGAGATACCCAATCCAGACTTAGTAATCAAACCGCTTGTTAAAGGTGTACTTTGTAAATCAGCTTTCAATCCACATGCGAGAGCTGCTCAGAATTACAACATTGTTGAGGACTTAGCTATTTCCCCTTCAGCAATGTCAGCTTTGGAAGTGCTGCAATCATTCCCAGCATAGCATAAATTACTTTTTTCTACCATAGGAGTTGTCGATATTCAAGATTAAAAATTAATAATCTTTGATTTAGAGAATAGTACACCCTGCCTACCTCATCAAATGGCTTTCCAGATTCTAGTATTAGTCAAAAACAGACTGGTCTTCCAGACTGTGATTGATGAAGGGGCTTCTACGTGTATTATGTCGATCCAGTGTTGGAAAACGCTTGGTTCTCCTACACTCAATCAGTCTCCGAAAATTCTAAAGGCTTTTGATGGTCGATGGTTCCATCCTTTCGGTATTTTGTAGGATTTACCTATAGGGGTCGAAGGAAAAACCATAAATCTAGATGTGGAAGTGGTTGATGCCCCTCTAGATTACAACCTTCTCCTGGGTCATAGTTGGTGTTATGCTATGACTGTTGTTGTTTCATCGGTCTTTCGGCTTATCAAGTTTCCACATCAAGGAAAGATCGTTACAATAGACCAGTTGACTTATTTCTCATCCGATCCAGCCTCTATAGAAACTATCCAGCACGTCAGTAAAATGGCTATCCCTTACAAGGATGTTGGGGTAGGTTTAATTAAAGATTATGGTTTAATAGGAAATTTTTCCTTTCCTCCTCCTAACGTATCGCCTCCTATTGCCAATATTCATATGATTTCATCGAATACCATTTTGAAGATCCTTGGATCATACCTTCTGATTCCGAGTTGGATTCATTTGATGGCGCGATGCCTTTGAGTCCCTTTGAAATTGCATATCAGGCTGTACAGTTGCTTTCCGATCCTTCTTCAACTGAAACTGATCCAATGAATGTGATCCACGAGGAATCAGTTTCTATATCTAGCTCAGCCACAATGACATTTCCCAATCTTGTTCATACTGATGAGAAGATTCGTGAACTTTTGTTTGTTGACGATTTACCATGGGAAGATCTACATCATCGATCTTCATTTTTACCTGAGTTGGATCATTTTGAAAATGATTTCTCTTCTATTTTTACTGCTGAATATGTCAAAGAACCGCAGAATCCATTACAAAATCCTGATTCTGAGTTAAATTTGGAAAATATCTCTTGAAATATTCCTATTGATATTTCAGTTAAGCTAGGAATAATTGAAAACATTCATATAGATGCTTGCTATACGGATGAAGAACTCCAATCTTAGAAATCCCCATTTCAAGAATTTCGTGATGTGTTTGCCTGGTCATATGAATAAATGCCAGGAATCGATCCGTCAATTGTTGGACATGAAATCAAGACTTACCCGGATGCCAAACCTGTCCGTCAACGCTTACTTCAAATACATCTGAGAAAATTTGCTACTATCAAAGCTGAAGTTGAGAAATTACTTCGTGCAGGTTTCATTTATCCAATTCCTTTAACCGATTGGGTATCGAATATTGTTCCTGTTAACAAAAAACAAGGAACGATAAGAGTATGTATCTACTATAGGGATATTAATCGAGCTAGTCCTAAAGACAATTATCCTACCCCCTATGTAGATCAAATCATTGATGATTGTGCCGGAAGTGAAATGTTATCCTTTATGGATAGTTTTTCTGGTTACAATCAAATAAACATACTCCTTGTTGATGAGCCAAAAACAGCTTTCATTTGTCCATGGGGGACATTTTCTTATTGCAAACTACCCTTTGGATTAAAGAACGCTGGGGCAACTTTTCAAAGGGCTATTTCTTACGCATTTCATGACATTAAGAACATTGTGCAGCCTTATCTCGATGATTTACCTGCTCATTCATCGCGTAGGGCTGACCATCTCACTCATTTATGAGCGATCTTTATGAGATGTAGGCATTATCAAATTCGGCTGAATCCACATAAATGTGTTTTCTGTGTAGAATCGGGTCGCTTACTAGGATTTATTGTTTCAAAAGTAGGCATTCGCGTTGATCCGTCGAAGGTCGAAGCTATTGTCAATCTACCTCCTCCTTCGACTTTGTGCAAACTCCAAAGTTTGCAGGGGAAAGAAAAATTTTTACATCGGTTCATTCCTAACTACGCTGAGTTAACAAAGGGTTTTACCAGGTTGTTAAAACAGAACATTCCATTCTTTTGGGATGAGATCGCTAATCGATCTTTTGATGCACTCAAACACGCGTTGACCCATGCACCATTACTGCATCCTCCCAATTACAACCAGGACTAGTTTTTGTACCTCGCCGCCTCTCATTCCACCATTGGGATGGTTTTAGTTCAGGAAGATGAATTCAAAAATGAACATGTGATTTATTATCTTAGTCAAAATCTGCATCTAACTAAGATCAAATACACGCATGTGGAGAAATTGGCCTTGGCAGCTATCCAAGTTGTCCAAAGATTTCGACACTACATCTTATTATGTAAAACCACAGTAATTTCTGACTGTAACCCTATGATGTACATCTTGACCAAAAAATTTCTAGGGGGCAAGTATTCCAAATGGATAGTTATCCTACAGGAATTTGACTTGGAATTTGAAAAATCCAAGGCAAAGAAATCTTTGGTTTTCTCCGAACTGATGCGTGATTTCCCGTCTACTGATACTGAAACTGTGGCGGAACAGCCCATTGCGAACGAATCCTTGTTTCTTATCAGGACTCTTGATCTTTGGTATGGGGATATTATTATTTATCTCCAAACCCAATATTTTCAGCTTGAAATTTCACTATCTCAGCGAGGGAAAATATGTTTCCAATCCCAACAATACAATATTATTTGTGATACACTCTATCGTCGTGGAGCGGATTCTGTTTTCCGATACTATCTTACTCATGAAGAAGCTGAGAAGGTTCTAAATGACTGTCATTATGGAGCATGTGGTGGTCATATGTCTGGGTATGCCACAACCCAAAATATATTGCGTGCTGGTTATTTCTGGCCATCGTTATTCAAAGATTATATCTATGTAGTCTGGAAATGCCACAATTGTCAGGTCTTTGATTGTAAAATGCGTGCACCACCCACTCCTCTTCACCATATAATTGTTGTCGGTCCTTTCGAAAAGTGGGGTATTGACTTTATTACATGTAACCCTCACTCGGCCAGGGGGCATGCATATATTATCCTAGCGGTAGATTATTTTACTAAGTGGGCTGAGGCGATGCCTAGATTTTCGGCAGACGGCAAGACTGCTACTAATTTCATGTTCAATCATATAATTTCTAGATTCGGTGTTCCTCAAGCCATTATTACGAATCATGGAAGTCATTTTCAAAATATCATGATGACTTAAATGACAGATCAACTTGGCCTGTGCCATGCTAGTTATACTCCATATTACCCGTAGGCTAATGGTTTGGTTGAAGCTATCAATAAATTTTTAGTCACTATGATCAAACGAATTATTGGTATTCATAATTCAAATTGGCATTCCATGTTATTTTCAACACTTTGGGCATATCGGACCTCAGTAAAAACATCAACTATTTTCACTCCCTTTCAACTGGTTTATGGTTTGGAAGCTGTGTTGCCAATTGAATGCAAAATTCCGTCATTGAAATTAGCCATAGAATTACTTCCAGCTACGTCTGAAGAGGAGAACCATTTTTTGTACTTGGCTCAGTTACATGAGAATCGAAGAAATTCTGCATTAGCAAACGAGGCTCATGTCAAACAAATAAAGGCTCAGTACGATAGAAATGTTACACCTCGTAATTTTTCAGAAGGAGACCTAGTTCTAGTGTACGATCAAGCCAACGATAAGCTAGGGGCTGGAAAATTTGTGCCTATGTGGCATGGTCCTTTCATTGTTAAGCAAAAGATGGAAAAAGGGGCCTATGAGCTGATAGATTTTGACGGTGTCCCTTTAGATAAACCCATAAATGGGCTTTATCTGAAGAGATATTATGCTTAAATTTTGTGTGGAGATTTTTTATTAGATTAGATTCTTTACTGTTGGTGTGTCTTAGATTAGAAAAGCGTGCCTAGTTTAGAATGTGTTCTTATCACTATTCCTGCTTATCTGAGTTTTACTCTTGATATTGCAAATGTCGATGTCTCTTCAAACCTACATTGGTTTTGCTGATGGTGCTTGTCATAGTACACGGAACATTTTTTCTGCAGCTTGGGTTATCTATTCACCCTCTGACGAGTTAGTATCCATGCATGGGGTTAGCCTCGGTCAAACAACGAATAACATTGCAGAGTATAGTGTAGTGATTGAGTTATTATCTGAATCCATATCGTTTGGAATTCGGAGTTTGATTGTTAGGTTGGATTCTGAAGTTGTTGTATTACAACTTAACAAGGTTTATTCCATTAGAAATCCGATGTTATTATGGTTATTTTAAAGAGTTCGTCTCTTGGAACGTGAATTTGATTACATTGAATATCAGCATATTCCAAGACATTTAAATACATTAGCAGATGTAGTTGCTTCTAGTATGATAAATAGACATTTGCAATAAACAAAAGTAAATTAAACAACATTCGATAACATGTACATAGATAGCCAGTAATAGTGATATATCATAGCATAAAAGTTTGTTTCAAAATATACATCTTCTTTGATCATAGGTTGAAAAACACCTTATGATTGGAAAAAATGATAGTACAAAAGGTAAAAAATGTTATGAGTCTACAAAACGATCATCCTATCCCTGATGATGATCATGATAAGAGACCACTGCCCGGGCCACCCTACACAGGAACCTCCTAAAAGGTCCTGGGACACCAATCACATATCTCTGTAATCTAAGTGGAATATCATCTATGTCAATCTCTGGAATTTCTAGAGTCAGGCGCTCTAGGTGATGCTCTAAATTAGATAGGATCTCTGCTGATTGGCCCTCTGGGGCTGGTGCCGCGGAAACTGGATGCCTCCTCTCATAAGGCTGGAGATTGGCTGGTCGCCTTGGGCCCACATCTGCATTTAAACTTTTTATTATTAGTTTGGGGACGATTAAAATACAAAAAAAAAATTATTAGAACTTAGAAATTGTCGAAAATTATTTTTACCTAATTCATCCCACTGTTTCCCTACTGGGAGAGCCATCTCTCGGTCGCCGCGGAAATCTATCCTGGCGTATGGAAAGTCCTCTATAACAAAATTTTTTTGTTACAGCCAACGAAAATATGAATAAGGAAATGGAACAACCTCGATGCCCTCAATATGACAGGCCATCAAAGCAACCCAACAAACCATCCTAGGTTCTTGAGGTCGACCAGCATCAACAGGAATGTTCTGCGGAGCTAACATGGGGATCCTATCTAGAGCAAAGGTGGCTACAATGGATCCATATCCAAAAATTTTTAGCTTTCCATTCTTTTCTCTGGTTAGTTGGCCTTTTACATTGGCCAACATAGCTTCGCACCAGTTGAAAATTGTGCCTCGAAAACAGTCTACAGCAATGCGCATCTGGGAATCGGTAGCCACATGCAACGCTGTGCTCCCACACAGTCTGGTGATAGTAAATGCAATAAATTTAAGCTTGGGATGGATGATAGTTTTTATGTCAATCCGTTTGTCTCGGGGGTCTGCCTGATCATCACATAACTCTAGTCAAAGACTAGCAACAGACTGGCCACCTGGCCTAGTCCCAAACAGAGAAATTTGTTCGCCCCTCTTGGAAAAACTAGTCAAAAAACATATATCCTCCAGATCAATTTCGAGCCGGTGGCCGCCAATAACAAAGCACTGGTCCTGTACATTCCATCTATTCACCAACCACGTCAGGAGGTCTACCTATGCCCTCATGCCCTGAATGGCCCAGAATTTATACAAACTGCATGCTCTCAATGCCTGCATTATAGGCAAATGATTCATTGCGGCATCATCTACGTCTTCATGCTCGCATTTTCTCCAAACAAGCATCTTGTATGTCCTACAATGCATAAAAAGACATATTAAAACAAGATTTTTTGAAATTTTTTGGGCGGAAATTGAGAAAAATGTGTTTGAAATTTCATTGCGCGAGGTTCGCACCCTATTTTCATACACAGTGCGTACGTACGCACGGGAGTTGTGAAACAGGTGTGGATCCAAGACTTTTTTCTATGTAGAAAAAAGTCGGAGTCCGCAGGGCCCGCGTGTTGCACCTGCGAACCCCCGCGAGCAATTTTTTCAACCTATTTTTCCTTAAAAAATGAAATCTAAAGCCTAAAAATGAAATGTAAATGGATGAAATGCAAGATAATAAGGTCGTGGATTACCTGGAGCTGACGGTTCTCGATTTCGCTGGACGGATTTTCCAAAATCTTCGCAGGAACGTTTTTACCCAAAAGCTCTCACTTTTCACTCTAAACTCAAATGGTAAAAATGAAGTTAGAAAAGTCCTTTTTATAATTTTTTTCGAATAAATGAATTTTTAATTTGTTCATTTTTCACTTTAAAAAGGTAATTTTTGAAAACATTTTTATTTATCTTAAACAGGTATGTGTAATGTTTCGAGTTTTTGTGCAACAAATTGGATTTTTCGGGTAAAATTGATCTTTTTTCAACAAAGAGCATACTTTTATCACTTTTTCAGAATCTTTCAAAAATTTATGAAAAAACAAAAGCTTGGAGTGCTCTTTTAAGCTCTTTTCAGACTCTCGAAAATTGAAAAGATTGTCGAGCACTTGATTATTCGAACTCGTTAAAATAAATGAATGATCGTCCTTTCAGTATAAGTTTACCCCTTTTATGGACTGAGATGGACTATTTACGAAAAAGGTATACGTTGAATAATTACGGTCAATAGAGTTCTCTCCTGCATTATTTTAACCTTTTTTGGGCTCGAGAGACTAAATTTATGAAAAAGTACCCCCATGGAGTCTTCTTAAATTTTTTTCTTCTGACTCCCTAAAATTGAAAAAACACCGAGTTTCTCCTATACTGGACTCATTAAAATTTAACAGTAAAGGACCTGTTAAATTTCAAAACAGGAACGAACCACTCCTTCTTAGGGTTCGAATCTTAAACTAAGTTGGAATCATCCAAAGAATGAGCTTATAAACAAGCAAATGTTATCCTCCTCAAGCTTGTCAAAAATAAAGAGGTACTTTCCATAATGGTGGGGGAAAAGAGAGGAAAATGAACCTGTTTGTTGTATTTTGATTATTCGAAAAGCTGTTAACCACTCTTGAACATGACACTTTCATTCACCTGGGTTGGGAAATTCTTTTCCTAACAATTAATCAAACCATATTGAAAGTCTTCAGCTGGTTTATGGGTATTAGCTTTGGGTCAATTATCACCAAACCATCTACAGTGTCGTTATGTGTTCAAGAGAACAGTTCAAATAAACCATTCATCTACAAAATATCTATCATCCATTTTGACCATCCCTCATTCAGTCTTTGCCAATATATTTCTTCAAAACTTGATCTATGATTTCGTGTTGTGGGCTTGCCTACAACAGATCAATTTCTATCGACGACAGCTCATTATCTAGAAAGTTGATCTAGAAATCGTCAGTACCTTGAAATCTGCATGCCTCAATGGCAGGTTTCTCGCCTTTGACGACAAGTTGCATCATTGACTTTCGATCGAATGATTCCGTGACATGTTCGACTTCAACTCATTCATTCACATTTCATGGATTGTACTGAGTACTTTGAAGGCCATTGACATTACTAGTGGTTACTCTCACACTTGTTAACATTCTACATCATTGACTGGTAATCAAGTGGTTTCTACCATGTTCGACTTCGACACATTTATTCACATGGATAGAATTGTATTGGTTCGAGAAACGGAAATCAAGACCCTGGATCTAGTTTCTACCATCCAGGCTACGAGGAATTTTTTTATTCATTTATATAGTGGACTATTCATAAACAGATGGTTGTGTCCATACTGTGTCTGCACATGTATATACTATTGATATATTGAAAATCATTCCTGTATCAGAACAGTTTAAATCAGTTTTCTAGTTAGTTTTGATCTAAGTATGGGAATGCCTACCTCAGCGATGATATGTTTACATATATATATGTATATATATATATATATATATATATATATATATATATATATATATATATATTTTGCATTGAATGTTTTTACAGGTTCCAACTGGGGTGTCCACAGGATGATCCTTGAAATGATAAAGTACTTCACTCTTCATATATGACAGACTTCATCTTCATCTATTCCAGACTTTGCACTTTAGGGGGCAATCTGTTGCACTAAAAATTTTCACCTTGACATTATGCTATCTGTATGAGCTCATTATCACTCATACTTCCTCCTTTGCAAGTCTAACACATCATTTCCTTATGTCAAGCTTTAAAAATAAGAGAAAAGTTCTCAAAAATCTCTTTAACTCTGGTATCGCACTTTCTCTTTGTCTTTCCTATGGTCCTGCACCTAATGTTCATGACTCCTGCATACCTGAACGCACTTTCTCTGTGTTATGGGTGCGGACCCCTATAAATATTAAAAAGGCACAAGTAAACTCAAAAATCTCACTTTCAGTAAATTCTAGAAGCCTCTGGAAGGAATCTTGCGGTGGCAGAATCACTCTTTTGAGGTTCATGTATCCCTTACCTTAAGGAGCTAACCCCTTGATGTGAGGAGCTTATCCCTTTGAAGGAGGATTCTATCCCTTCATAGTTGGAACTGAAACCTCCTCTTTTGCACTATAAAAAGAGGAAATGGGTAGCCTCAAAGGGAGTTCAAGATTTAGAATTATTTGAGGTTAAGTGCTGTTGGGATTCAAACTCATTTAACTAAGATTTTGTGAGGAAAGATTACATACCTCTATCTGTCTTGGTTGGAAGAGTGCAAGGCTTATCAGAGTAGAGGAGATTCCTGCTTCGGACCCCGGGAAGGCCTGTTCAACATCAAGGCTAAGGTTGTAAGGTTTTATTTATTCAAAGTTAATACAAATGAATTAAGTTTTCTCAATAAGTTGTTAATTAACTGTTTATTTCATGGATTCCTTGATCACCATGATAGGCATGATTTATAATATTTACTATACAGGTGCTATTTAATGTTTGCTTGTTTGTGACTTCAGGTCTATAAAGATAACTTCTTCAAGTGACCGAGGGACAACTACTTCGAACAAGCATTGGATCTACGGTAAGACCTTAACACCTTTATAGTATTGTTTTGTAAATCACATATGCCTAGAGAAAGATAGGTTTATTTGGCTGTTTGTTGCTAGATTACCTTTTGGTACTAGGGAGATTGATCTTGTCCGCAAGATTGATTTATCCGGTCAACAAGTATACTTTCTAAGGATGCTTTCAGGATTTTCAACTGTTGCAGGAGGGTTTGGGTCAGGATGTGATCTGGTGCAGATTTTTCTAAAAGCCATAATTGGGACCCAATAGATCAGAAAAGGTTGAGAGTTTATAATAGTTTTGAAAAACAGAACTAACTGTAAGAATACTGATTTCACACAGTGTGTAACTGGACTTTATAGTGTTCAGATTGATTAGTGCATTTGTAGGGGAGTCTGCGAGAAACAGTGGAGTCACCAAGTCTACTGGAAAGACAGTGGAGTCACCAGGTGGATGATGCTAAGTGTTTTGAAGATTTGTTCGTTGTCCACCATCAACAATTGGATACCAATCTAGAGATATTTTTGGGTTTTCTGAGTTCTCTATGGAACCCTAATATTTTTAATGAGATTTCCTTACTATGTTTGCCATGATGCTAGTATGGTGAGTCAACCAGATATCATTCTTTGCTAACACTTGATTTATCTAAGTTTGATAGGGGATTTGTGAGTTCTTAAGGAGTATTTGGGCTATTACTTAGTCAGAGTCCCCAGTGGAGTCGCCATTATGTTAGGTCCTTGTAATTTGTTAGATTGGAAAGACCAAATTGAAAAAGGGTAACATCAAACCAACTTTGGAGCCCTAGGACCTAACCTTCCTAGACTTAGAGAGGGCTCTCTCTATATTTGTATAAAACATGTAAAATTGATTGATTTTAGGGTTTTGATTTTAGCCTAGTTATAATGATAGGGTTTGTTTGTTTGTTTTGTTTGGTTGGGTAGGTTGTCAAGAAGAACAGATAGAGTAAGAGAAATAAAAACATTGGGCTATGGGGTCTGCAAAAGGTCTTGGAAAGTACTACAATAGGTCAAGGGTGTTTCATAGGGCAAGTTTAACAAATCCAAATGGATCTAAATAGGTTTAGTGAGTGTGAAATGAACATCAAGTTGTGACTGTTGTAGGTTTAAAGGGCAGTTAATAATACTTTAACGTAAACTATAACAATAAGAGTCTATAAGAGTACTATGAATAAAGAAAGAATCAAATGATAGGGCACACCATAAACTTCTTTGACCTAGCTCTATCAAGAAAAATTCTAAAACAACTATCTAGCAAACCCTAAAGAGTAGGGAACTCCTAACCTCTTTAGCTATCTACCTTCAGAGAAAGAAAACATTCAAGATAGCACATAAGTAATGATTAAAGAGCAGGGAACTCCTAAATTCCTTAATCAAACTATAAATACCTTCAAAGTAACCATTTCAAGATAGACTAAAGGACAAGGCAAACCATAAACTTCTTTAGCATAAACCCTAATTAGTACACTTCAAAGAAATCCTTGAGAACAACATTTCAAGAAAAACCAAAGGACAGGGAAAACCATAAACTTATGTAGCCATACTCCACTGATTTAATCTCAAGGAAACAAACTATATGGACATCGAGAAATAGGGAACTCCTAATTTCTCCAAGCAAACATAGTAGAGGAAAACATTTAAACAATAGAAAGCAGAAAGAGTTAAGGTGCCTCTAAACAACATGTATTAACCTAAACTTTATGTTCTACTGCAAGAGAAAAGATGGAAAATATGTAAACATAAGGAAACAAATACAAGGTTAGAAACACATCACCATTCAAAAATTTCATGAATCCTATGAAAGAGCTTGCTCCATGGCATTCAATCCAAAACAGTCACAAATATCCAAAACAAATTTCTTCAAAAACTCCAAGTCTGTGTATTCATCTCCATAAAAAAACCAACCCACAATAAACATGAAGCCTCCATGCAGTATTTAACTTGAAAATGAGGAGGTGGAAACCCTAGCTAGGGTTTTAGAAGTCATTTATTACATATTTAAGGCATTTTGACCTTTGAGACCATGCAAGGCCTAAGGAAAAATATCAGAGCCTCATTCATTACAAAAATAACTTCCAACGTAAATTCTAAGCTAAATTTGTAGATGTTTGTCCTTAAAGCCATCAAAAATATATTTTTAATAAATTCTTGTGTCTTTTTTTGAATTTCAGGCAAGGGCGCAATGCTAAGGTGCAAGATCGTAACGCAAGGCCAAGGGCGCAGTGCCAAATATGGAAAAATTACCTCTTTTGCAGCTGAGATTTGGAGGCCTTCCCAGTTTCCCAATGAGCTCCATGATAGCTCATTGGAAATCATGTCCTGTCTAGTTTCAAAATATGCCTTTAGTTTCCAATTTTGTGCCCATTTTCCTAGTCAAAAACCCATTCTTCCAAGACTGCTCAGGGCACAGTGCCAGTGCTGAAAATAGGGCAGGAAGGTGATTTTTAGGTGGTTTTTGGCACTTTTGGAGGACCAGTTTTGCTTCAAATGAGAGAAATATTCTGTGGGTGATGTCCTTGCCATGAAAAACCTGAAAATGTAAATTTTTACCTATTTCAGTGCTCCAAAAAAGAGTACAGCGCCAGTGGCGCTACGCATTTGGCCCTTTTTTCTGCAAACCAACTGTCAAAATTTCAAAATTTGCACCAAAGTGCCAAAAATGGATTTTACTTTGTTGATCATGTTGGGAGGCCTGCAAGGACACATAAGAAAGAAAATTGAGCTTATCCCCTACATTTTTTTTGGTTAGGGTTTCAAGTCTTGATTTGGCCTTTTGAAGCTTTGAGCTTGCAATTTGGTTTTTCTTGAAGTAGCTCTTGGTATTTGTTCCTCAGCACCACTGTATTCACCCTTGTGATCATGTCTCTTTGGAATTTTTGCCTCACTACACTGGATTCACCCTCTAGCATCTTGAAAAATCTATTTTTGAAACCCTAGGGATGATGTGAAATGAGATGAAGGGAGGGTAATGAAATGGTAGCTTTGCAACTGAACGAAATGAGTGTATGAAGGGAATGGATGTAGGGACAAGATCAGATGAATGAAAAATATCTAAGCACTATAATAACCCTTTGCTTTTACTGATACTCTTTATAGGAAGATGAGTTAATGGAAAAAAAATTATTTCAAGCTTGATTACCTAGGGTTTGATTTAGGGTTCCATTCCATTCATTTAATGATGATAAAAAATAGCTTCACAGTGGGTTATGGCATGCACTTACCTCTTATCAATTCATTCAAAGACTTGAGCCAAGATTTGGAAGAAATTTGACTTGATTTGGGTGATTGAATTACTTAGAAAGCCTCTCTGTCCAAGGGCATAGTGCCAGTGCTGAGGGCATGGCACCAGTTTCTGAGCACGCAATGCCAGTTTCTGAGGGCACAACGCCATTTTTCAAAGTTCATTTGAAGGCCTTTCTACTGTCAAAATTGGACCCATGATAGCTCGTTGGAAATCATATCCTGTTGAATTTCCAAATCTACCATTTTTTTGTTGATTGGAGTTGATTTGTCTTGTCAAAAGTTGATTCTCCCAAGACATGTAAAAAAGTGTTGAATGATGGTGCAGAAATGCAGAGTGTTGGTGTAGGAAACCTTTCAAGGCCTTCATCAACTAAAAATTGAGCTCATGATAGCTCATTGGAACTCTCTTCAAGTCAAGTTTTCATTTGACTCATCAAGCAAGTCATTTGGACACTCCATCTATGAGAAAAAATCATTTTCCCAAGGTCACTCCAGAAGTGTAGCAAACCTCTTGTAGGTCCTGTAAATTTAACATTTCTCCCAAACCATGATACCTGTGTAAAATATCAAGGAGGTTTTTCTTACTGTACCTATGGTTGACAAAAACCTCTCTCATTTTTTTCAAATTCATCTTTTTTTTTTCAGAAACAAAATTTGAAGAAAAATTGGCCTTGTGTGCTTCCTCCATGTCATTTCTACAAGTGATCACTACTTTGGCACTCAAAAGGACTAACTAGTTTACAAACCCTAATAATCTATAAGACCATTTTTTTCCTCTTTCTATTGCTATAAGTTGTTTTCATTCAGGAGTAGATAGTCTACCTCATTAGTACCTTCTGCTGACACAGCCTTCAACACTCTTGCAGAAGTGTTAAAATTTGTCCATTTTCCTCATTTGCAGATTCTGAACTGAAAAGGTGATCTTCTTTGGAAATATCTTAGGCCCTTCTTGAATAACCATGTCTTGACATTCTATTACATCTAAGCCAAATTCTATCAAAGGAAAAGCAATTCCTGAAACATCCAATGATGACCTTAAATAATGCAAAAACCCTAATGACCTAGTTGGGTTGTTCTTTGACCTGATCTTGACTGAAATTTGACTTGTTGATCATAAAGTGAAAATAGAGTATTGTTACAGCTTATTATGCCCAAAGGGACATTGGAATGAGTCATCAATAAGAAACCCTAGTGGGAGGATGGAGTCTATTTGACAAGGGAAAATAGATCAATGAGGTTATATTTAGGAAAGAAGGATGAAGATGAGAGGCATAAGCCCATAAGGAGTTTTTTAGGAGAAATAGGGTGACCTTGAGATGGAAAACTGAGGAATAGTGAAATTTTTTTTATAAGGATAATGAAGGAAATGAGATTTCTGAAAGTCACAATATTCAAGGAATGTTGTTTTCAGAAAACTAGAACCATCCTATAGTCATCTACAAATAGTGAAAAATACTGATGACTAACAATAACAAAGAGAATGTTGCACCACCTAAGAAGTTCAATACATCTGGCAGAGGGTAGGGACTTTAGTCTGAGGTCCAGAATAAGAGTGAAAATAGGGAGCCCGTGTGGTGTTGGACTTGTGGAGGAGATCATCGTAGGAGGTATTTTCCACAACATTAGGGTGGTAGACTACATATATAGAGTTCTCAGGAGGCATAGACAATGAGAGATGTTGGAAAAAGTATTCCCAGGATCTATGTATCACTGGATATCATGCAGGAAAATCACCAAGCATCTATTATTGAAATGGACAGTAAGCTTTGTGATCAATTTGTTTCTATTTTGATTGACCCTAGATCTAATTATTGTTATGTCCTGACCTAGTGGATAAGTGTGGTTTGAATACATAAGTGCATGCAGAGTCTTGTTTAATGCAGTTGGCTACAAGGGCCAAGAAGAGAGATAAACATTGGTATATTATAAAAATGAAGAAGAGCATGTCGAAAATTTAGAAGAAGTGTTGAGATTGCTAAGAGAGCATCAGTTGTATGTTAAGCCTATTGTTACACAGTAATTCTGTTACACAATAATTTGTCACCGTCCCTGCAATCCCCCGTCCCGAACATTGGAGGGCTTATTTTCTGACCTGTGAGTAGTGAAATTACCTGAAACCACTTTTATGGCATCCCCCTTTACAAGGAAAATCATTCCCCTGAAGACAATTTCCTGTGAAAAGCCCTAAAAATAGACCTTTTGGCCTTAGCACGACTAGCTAGTTCAGCCCTCGCACCAATGGGGGAAATCCACCAAAGAGGGCACACCAACTGGCGCTCTAGCCCAGTGTATCACCCGCGCCAGGCTTAATAAGGATTGTTTTTTAAAAATAAATTGTGGAAGTTTGATCCCAATAAACTCCTGAACGAGTCTGTAAAATGAGTTGGGAGGTTTGGCTCTGGGTCTCCATGTAGGGGAAGTAGTTTTCCACTTATCATGGAAGCTTCCTTGAGGATATGGCCAATCCCACCATTGTAGGGATCCCAACTCCCCTTCCACCATCTATATAAGCTTGTCATTTTCCCTTTGCAAGCTAGCCTGAATAGAGCTGAATCAATAGTAAGGAGATTATCGTCAGACAGCCGAAGAGACAGAGAATTGTCCTATTCCCGACGAGCTTTACCAAGACGTACTCCTCTGTTGACCCGCTGAAGGAAGATCCAGCGTCAGAGCTCAAGTTGTATCTTTATTTGTTCTGATTAATAATAAATGACTTCAATTATGGTTCCACTCAAATTTCTATGTTTTATGTTATGAGTTGTATCTTCTTTGACTGATACATAATTGCATGTATTAGGTTTTACGCTTGTGTGTTTGTTGTTTCTTCTTGTACGTGTAGGTGTTCGATCAAATCGAGTGGGAGAATTGTGATCTGCCAAAGCAAGGGAACAAAGTGCCATCTTCTCCACAAACAACAATATCGTAGGAATTAAGGTAGGAATTTTGTCGCATCTTGGTATTTTGCAATTAGGAACTTGTGTCTTAGCGTGACTCGATTGTTGCTAGACCTGATCTGGGCTAGTAGGGATCGCCTCTGTCCGCAGAGGGGATTTACCTCTCCAAAAAACTAGCAAATCCACTGGGGAGACATTGATTGGAGTTTGTCTTGTCTTTTCGGTTGATTTTTGTCTTTGCCTGCTTGATCAACTCTTTTGGCTCGATCTTTTCCAGTGTTAAAATTTTGTTTAGCTTCACCATTCCTGATCTTCTCCTAGATTGCTCTTTTTCATATTTTGCATTAGTAAACTCAACTGGCACGGTTTTTTCCCTGATAGTCACGCCCGCTGGCACATTTTTCCAGTTTATCCCCCGCGCCAATCCTATTCTGGCGCTAGTTCCAGCCTGACATTCACGCCAATCCTATAAGGTGCTAGGGTTTGCTCCTTTTTTAGCTTTCTGAGATTGGTCTGTGGTTTTGGTGTCACTTTTTTGACTGCTTGAGTGTTATGGAACCTTGTTTGACTGAGTGTGACCTTCGTCCTCTGGTTGTTTGCCCTCTTCTATCAATTTTACATTCTATCCCTAGGGCATCTAGGTGCTATAGTGTGTCGAGCCTCCCGTGGGAGTTTTTGGTCCTCGTTTGATCAGTCAATTTAATTATTGCTTCTCTGCATTCGTTTGGTGGTTTTCCATTGTTTTATTGCATTTTTTGAGTGATTGGTTTATTTCTCATTCAAATTCCGCTTTGTCTCATTTTGACCCTAGATTACACAGTTCATTTGAGTCTTTGGGATTCCTCTTTGATTTGAGGGACTTCTTTGTCAATTTGAGGTCTGATTGTGTGTTTGGAATTAAGTGAAACTTGTTTGTCTTTGCTATTTTCCTATCACTTCTCAAATTGTTCCTTTCATTAGTTTTCATTGTGTTTAGTGCACTTTTCTCTTAAACATTGAAAATACAAAAAATCTCTTTTTCTCTTGATTAGTTAATGTAAATTGAATCTTTTCTGTGTTATTAGTGATTTGTAACTCTGAAAGAAAAGCTTTTCATTTTCATTAGCATGCATTAGAGACACTAGTGGTTTTTTTTTGGTAATTTTGTTATTATGTGAAAGCTCTCAACCTTCCCGTAGTTAGATATTCATCGAACGAAATGATACATTGTGGCATGTAGTGTGCATTTAGGATATTTTGAGACATAACATTCGGTAGGGCCTGGAAATTGAGAAATAATTGAAGATCAACATTAAAATTTATTCAATTTACCTTAAGGCAGCATTGAAACATTAACGAAATATTTGGAGGTCTAGGCTAGTGACGTGTTTCGGCGTCGTTAAACCTAGTAGTTGTCATTCACCTCTTGGTTTTAGATAGCACTAGTACAGACTTGTGCTCCCTGTACCGTCGCGTATATAAAGGGAGACCCCACTAGGTTGCTACCCTTTATTCGTAGGAAGCCGAGTCTGCCGCCTTATACCTATGATACACCAGACACAACATTCGGGGATATTGCCTACACGTACGTCAAGTCCTTGATTGATTTCTCTTTCATTTTGAAACCAAGGTGTATATTGCAGTTCACGGATATCTGGTACACCCTTTGCCTAGATTACCTGAGTAGTAATTTTGATCTTTTTTTACTCTTTAAATTTGAAAGGATCATCAAGCGCTTGTCCTTTCAAGCTTGTTTCAAAACTGAAAGAGATAGAGTCACCTTTCATCCATTTCTCGACTCTTAAAACATGAAGTGGTGAATTTTCTAAGTTTCAAAGTGGTAAAATAGATCACCTGTGGTCACACGCCCTTTTAGAGTTTGCTTGTTGGCCGTTTGATTGTGTGCCTCGTTTTTTTTAGCCCGTGTGTTTTTATTTGGTCTCTTCCTCTTGTCATTACTGTCACAGTGGTGGAACCCTCAGTTTCGTCTACTGGTAGTCCATAAACGAATGATTCATCAGAGGTCTCTCAATCCTCTACTAAACCTCAGCAGCCCATCATCTCTGAGTTTCCCGATGGGGGACCGGTTCTATCTGAGCTTCCCTTTGGAGGACCAGTTGAGTTCAATTGGCCCTTGTCCAACGCTTGGTTTGGATTTGGAGTAGGGGAATATTTCCCTCCTCTTACATCGGGTTCACCTTTTCTAGCTGTTGTTATTCCTCCTAGTCCACGTCATCTTCTCGAAGATCTAGCAGTAGGTTCAAACATGGGCTCCTCTAGGTCTTCTCCTAGTGAGGAAATTCCCATGTCTGGTGAAGATTACTAGTTGTTCCCAGAAGACAACCCCGAGTTATCTATCATGTCTTCGCCAAGTCCTTCACTTCTAGTAGGGTATAGATCCTTAAGTCAAATTATGACCACTGTTGCCTCTATGGGAATATAAACTCCTTCTACGAGGCCGGTTATTCCTTTGTTAGAAATGTCTCCAAGGACACCCCTCACGTCGTCCCCTCAGGTCACTTCAGTACCTGTCAGGCCCACTGTCTATGTGGTCGCATCTACACCCGCTGTTACCACTCAGTCCGTAAGGACTGTGTCACTTCCCGAAGATGTCTATATAGCATCTGTTATTCCAGAGAACATTTCTCCTGAAGAGTATCGGTTTTCCCTACAACTATCGAACTCCGAGGTCAGTCAATCCTCCCAAGATCCCAACCGTCCGTATTTTTCACATTATGCGCAGGATGGCACACCCATCTACATATTTCCATATCAATACGATGAGCAAGGAAACCCTTTGCGTTTTCCTGCTCCAGAGGCTTATCATTATGTTCAAGGTTTTATGTCTAACCAGGCTGGGCAACCTTCCAACCCACAAGGACAACCCTTTCAAGGCCAACCTTCGGGCCAGCCTGGTTATCCTTATGACCTGCAAGGACAACCCTTACAGGGCCAACCTTCGGGCTAGCCAAGGTTGTTATACTGTCTGCAAGGACAGTCCTACAATCCTCAAGGTCAACCTATACAGCCTCACCCTGTGGTCCAACCAGGGCAACCTCAAAGACCCACAGGTCAACCAGGGTACCATCCGGGGTCATTGTATGGTCTTAGGGGGCAAATCCAACCGTCTCAACCCATGGTGCAACCTTTGCAACCTCAATTTGCTATTGGTCTGAATGTTGCACAGCTAGGGCACTCTTATGGTCCTGTTGCAGGTCAAACTGGTTATTAGGCACAACCTGGCCCTATTCCACCACCAGACCAACCGGCCCACCTGGCATAGCTTGGTGTCCCTCACCAGCCAAGTCAACCCATTCAACCAGTGCAACCTGTTCACCCGGGTCAACCTGTTCAACCAGGGTAGCCCATTCAGCCAAGTCAACCTGTCCAACCAGGCCAGCCGCACATCCTGTCAACCCTGCTCAACAGCCGATTTACTTGATGCCGCAACCGAATCAGCCGGTGCACCGTACTTATTAGGTTCAGCAGGGCCCCACTTATCAGCAGCCTGCTCAACCCCAAGGTGGTTATTATCTTCAAGGTCAATATCGACTGATTTACAACCCGCCCCAAGGGTCTAATTATTATCTTCAACAACCAGGCTATACCTATACTCTGCAGTCAAATCCACATACTGCTCAAACGGGGCCGACATACAATCAGGGTCCATACCCCAGTTATGAACCCCCATACACTGGTTACCAGCAACTGTATCAGACTGGTTATACAACCTATAGCCCCTATGGTTAGAATCCTTCGGGACAGAACCAATGGGGGCAAGGATATGCTAAAATAGGGTGGAGTATAGGTACAGGTCCTTATCGAGGGCCTGACATGCCTTTCAATCCGCAGTTGTCATTTTTGGCCACCTTGGAATTACCGGACGTTTCTAAATTAACCAATGATTCGATTATTCACAATCCTTATTGGCCTCCAGTTCTAACCAAGGTACCCAGTGACTGTCCTAAGTTTGAAGGTAAAGCTGGAGAGGACCCCCAAGCTCATGTAATGACCTACCATCTATGGTGTTCATCCAACTCTTGGGTGGATGATTCAATTCGTCTACGTCTCTTCTAGCGCACCCTTACTGGTGCTGCTGCTAAGTGGTATATAGAATTACCCCGTGGCATATTTCAAGAATTCAACGCGTTAGCTATGGATTTTCTGACTCACTTCCAGTTACTGTTTCATTATGAGGCCGGGACGCATCTCCTGACTTCTTTGAAGCAAGATAAAGCCACCCACATATCTAATCACATTCATGAGTGGCGACTCGTCGTAGATTGATCAAGTTTGATATACTTGATCAGCTACTAACTCATTGGTTCACCACCTCCTTCGTTAAAAAAATCATTCAATATATTTCTATGGGGGCATGTGTGACTGAAGAACAAGCCATTGCGCGTGCCTAGTACCTTGATCTGGTGTACTCTCATTCTGGCACGCTTTATGATATTTTGACTGATGCTCCATGGCCGGGAACCTCTAAAGCACCACCTACCCCAGAAGTGGATGGTGTTATTGGTTCCGTTGCTCAAAATTCTCGGAAATCCTCAAATGGGAAGCATAAGTCCAATTCTTCCCATAATTCTGCTCTTCCCGCCCCTCCAGATTCTGGCAAGACTGCGGAGGTCAACGCCGTCTAGGATAATCCTATGGAAAAGGCCTCTAAAGGAAAGAATAAGGGCAAAGGAAAATCCAAACCCGATGCCCCAAAATCAAAGTCTTCTAAACCTCATACTGATGATGGTTCCCAACATAAACCGAAGTACCCTTGCCTTATCTGTGAAGGAGACCATTATACCAAAGATTGTCCCCAACGATCTAAATTTAGTCAACTTCTAAAAGGCTCCAAAGGGACTCCGACAGTTCTCAAAGAACAGTTCCCATCTCAGCAGACCCAGATGGTTGAGCAGCCTTCACCATCTGTACCGTTTTGGTCCCAGGTCTTTATGATGAATGGTGCTGCACCTGTCTCAATTGCTACGTGTTTGAAGGATTATGCTGGATCACGCCAGGCGGGTGGGAAGGAAGTCGTGGATGGCCCACCTCCCCCACTTGTCTCTGGTCCTTTAGAAATTTAGAAGGCCAACGTTGAACCCGTTTTGAGGCCACTGTCTAAAGGTGTTCTACGAAAATCTTCCTACAACCCAAACGCCCATGCCGCTTAGCACTACAGTATTGTTGAGGATTTGGCACAAGCGCCTTCTGCAATATCTGCATTGGAAGTGCTTCAAAGTTTCCCATCGCAATGGAAAGCTCTATTGTCTGCAATTGGTGGAATCGATCCTGCCGATTCTAATCTTCTCACCTTCGACCTAGAAAATTTTTCCCCCTGACTTCCACATCAAATTTCTCTTGTTATTCAAGTCAGGATTAATGGCCTCAACATCCATAGGGTCGTTGTTGATGAAGGTGCTTCCACTTGTGTTATGTCATCCGCCTGCTGGAAGGCCATTGGCTCTCCAGCTCTTACATCGTCTCCCAATGCCTTAGAGGCATTCGATGGTCGGGAATCGAAACCCCTGGGTGTTCTCGAGAGTTTTCTAATCACGTTATAGAGGAATACAATCAACGTAGAAGCAGAAGTGGTTGATGCCAAGCTTAACTAAAATCTTCTTCTTGGCCGCAGTTCGACTCACGCCATGCTGTGCATGCCATCCACCCTCTTCCAGCTTCTCAAGTTCCCTCATGAGGGTAAAATCGTCACTGTGGACCAGTTGTCTTTCTTCACCTCATCCTCTCAGAACAACATTCCTTACATGGATCAGATCCCCAATCCCCCCGATAGTGTAGGACCCGGTCTCTTTAAAGACCCCATCCTCATGGGTATTTTTCCTGTGCCACCACCACACACCGTTCAAGTTAATATGGTCTCTAGGCCTGACAACCCTTGGATCATCAATTCGCCTGAACAGGTGACCTCTTTCGGAGAATCGATGCCGTTAACTCCAGTTGAGATTAATTATTGCAAAATCATCGCCGCATCTGATCCTCCTCCCAAATATGCTCCTTCGAGCATGGGTCTGGATATATATTCTCAATCCCCCTGGCTCGGCGATGCAGATTTTCCTGACCCTTTAAGAGAAGTTTTCCCTTCCGACGAAGCTATTGTTGAAACCATGTCTCTTGAAGATCTGTCGTGGAGCGATGGACATCATCGTTCCTCGTTCATGCCTAGCCTAAGGGAAATGTCTGATTGTCTAGAGCGCTTCACATCTCAGGTTCCCACTCCACCTCTTCAAACCCTAATGTTGACTCATGAGGTCCTTTCAGAGGAAAACATGAGTAATATCACTCAAACCATGCCGATCGACATCTCCGTCAAACCGGGGGTAGTTGAGAATATTCATGTGGGAGTGACTTGTTATCCTAAAGAGATACAAGTTTATACAAACCTTTTTCGCTAATTTAGAGATGTTTTCATGTGGTCCTATGAAGATATGCCTGGGATTGATCCCCATATAGTCGTGCACGAGATTCCTACCTATCCGGGTGTGAAACCCGTGTGTCAACGCCTACGCCCAGTGCATCCCCGGAAAGCCATAGCTATTAAGGCAGAAGTTGAAAAACTTCTTAACGCGGGCTTTATCTATCCTATTCCCCTCACAGAATGGGTTTCAAATATTGTACCTGTAGATAAGAAGTAGGGCACTATACACATCTGTGTTGATTACCGAGACATCAATCGGGCCTGTCCTAAGGACAATTACCCCACTCCCTTTATAGATAAAATTATTGATTAATGTGTGGGGAGTGAGATTTATTCCCTTATGGACGGCTTCTCTGGGTACAATAAAATCAATATTTTACCTGCTGATCAACACAAGACTTCCTTTATCTGTCCGTGGGGAACCTTGGCTTACAAAAAGCTCCCGTTCGGTTTAAAAAACGCTGGAGCCACCTTCCAGCATGCTATGTCTTATGCTTTCCATGACATACGCCATATTTTTCAGCCATATCTGGATGATTTTTCGACCCATTCAACTCAGCGTGAGGACCACCCCGAACACCTCCACCAGATTTTCCTCCGTTGCAGGCGCTACAATATTAGGCTCAATCCTCATAAGTGCGTCTTCTGTGTGGATTCTGGCCGTCTTTTGGGATTCATCGTCTCTAAATATGGAATTAACCTTGACCCCCGGGGCCATCGTTAACCTCCCACCCCCTTCCTCATTACATCAACTGCAAAGTCTACAGGGGAAAGCTAATTTCCTATGACGCTTCATTCCGAACTATGCGGAAGTGGCCAAGGGCTTTACGCAACTTTTGAAATAGGACGTTCCCTTCCATTGGGACGAGATTTCCCAACAATATTTTGATAAGCTTAAAACATTTCTCGTCAACGCTCCGCTCATACGTCCTCCCAACTATCATCACGATTTCACCCTTTATTTGGCCGCTGCGTTTAGTACGATAGCTATGGTTTTAGTACAGGATGACGACAATGGAAATGAACACGTGGTTTACTATCTATCTCAGAATATTCTCGACATGGAAACATGCTATGCTCATGTTGAGAAGTTGGCTCTCGCCGCGTTTCAGGTCGTTCGGCAATTCCGCCATTACATCCTGTTGCGTACCGTAACCATGGTTTTGGACTGCAACCCCATGACATATATCGTGTCTCAACAATTGCTCGGGGTAAGTACTCCAAGTGGATTGTAATACTTCAGGATTTCGATTTAGATTTCACCATTGCTAAGTCGATGAAGTCATTGGTTTTCGCTGATCTGATTTTCTCTCTCCCAACAGACTCTGTTCCATCGAAATCCGAGGATCATATCCTAGATGAAACACTCTTTCTTATCAGCACTCGTGACCCATCGTACAGTGACATTATCATGTGTCTTCAAACATCCACGTTCCGGTCTGAATTGACAAAGGATGCTCAACGTCGAATTCGGCATCAATCTCAACCATACCGCATTCTAGGAGATACCTTGTACCGTGTCAGAGTTGATTCTGTGCTCCGCCGGTGCTTGAACCTGGAAGAGGCCGAAAGAGTCTTGAATGACTGTCACAGTGGTGCCTGTGGTAGTCACATGTCCGGATATGCTACCACCCAGAATATTCTACGCGTGGGTTACTTCTGGTCGTCTATATTCAAAGACTGTATTGTTGCAGTCCGATAATGTCATGCGTGCCAGGTCTTTCAACGCAATATGTGCGCGCCACCCCTACCCTTGCATCCTGTCATTACTGTGGGCCCTTGCGCTAAATGGGGTGTAGATTTTATGACATTTAACCCTCACTCAGCCGGGGGGCATGCTTATATAATCATTGTCGTAGACTACTTCACTAAGTGGGCCGAAGCAATGCCTACATTAGCTGCCGATGGTAAGACAACTTCCCAACCATGTTATTATGCATTTCGAAGTCCCTCAGGCCATTTTTACTGATCATGGCACCCATTTTCAGGATTACATGATGGCTGAGCTGACATCAAAGTTGGGCTTACGCCATGATAGCTCAACGCCATACTACCCCTAGGCGAATGGCTAGGTTGAGGCTGTGAACAAGGTTTTGGTCACAATGCTTCAACAAACTATTGGTATCCATAAATCCAACTGGCATCTCCAATTGTTATCATCTCTTTGGGCTTATCAAATATCTGTAAAGAGTGCAACCGAAATCACACCTTTCCAATTGGTATATGGTTTGGAAGAGACTCTCCCAGTTGAATGCGAAATTTTTTCCCTGAAGTTGGTTGTGGAACTATTGCCTGACACTACTCCGGACAAAGAACGTCTCTTGTATCTAGAACAATTGGATGAAACCTACCGCTTAGCTGCCTTGGTCATTGAGGCACAGTAAAATCGGGTCAAAGCCCACTTTGATTAATCGGTTTCTCCACGTTCTTTAATTGAAGGGGACCTCGTCTCTTTCAGTGAAGGGGACCTCATCCTCCTATATGACCAAGCACATGATAAACTTGGAGCAAGAAAATTACAGCCCATGTGGTATGGGCCCTATATAGTTAAATGAGTCTTAAAAAATGGGGCCTATGAGCTTATCGACTATGAAGGAGTTCCCTTGGCGCAACCTAGGAATGGGCTGTACCTCAAAAAGTACTACACTTGAGTTATTCTTGTGTGGTGTGTGTGTACATAAGTGAGTGTTTTAATTTTTGTACATGTGTGGTGTGGTGTGATTTGTAAGCGTATTTCTGTTGATTGGGTCTTCCTGATTGTGCAGATGTCTATTACTCCTTTTGTCGGTTTCACAGATGGTGCCTCCCACAGTACTAGGAATCTGTCTTCGGCAACCTGGGTAATCTACAATCCTGATGGTGAGTTGGTTAAATTTCAAGGTGTTTGTCTAGGGCCTACAACAAATAATGTCGTGGAGTATAGTGCCATTTTAGAATTATTAAACGAGGCTGTTAACCTTGGTATTCGTGCATTACTTGTGTATCTGGACTCACAGCTTGTAGTACTAAAACTTAACGGTCATTATTCAGTTAGAAACCAATCCATTTTACGTCTGTATCTACGTATTCATTTACTGGAAAGAAATTTTGATTACATTACATATCAACATATACCCAGACACATGAATGCGTTAACATATGCAGTAGCTAATTTGGTTTTAGATAGACATTTGCGCAACTTGTAAAAAAAACATCATCACATGTAAAAAGATCCATCCATAAATAGATATATATATATATATATATATATATATTGAATAGTTTGGAGTTTTTGTACATCACATAAAATAAAAAATATACATGTATGTTTAATAATATCCGAAGACAACATGTCTCTCAAAAAATATGCATATAAAATCCCTATATGGCTAATCAGCGTGGTGCTCATGATAACATGTCACCGCGCGCACCAATTGCCTCAGCAATAGATGGAGGCGACTAGGCACCCCCACAGTGTGTCTCTGGTCAGCCAACAGGACGTCTGCTAGCCGTGCATAGTCTGGGATTCTCTGGGTGATACCCTCCAGGTTCTGGATCAGCTCACTCCCTTCGCTGCCCTCAGCTTGAGGGTCATATGCGAGAGGGGTCCTCTGTGCAATGGGCGACATGCCCGCGGGCCTCTCTGGGCCAACATCTACATATATATAGAAATTTTGTTAGAATAGGCATGTATTACAAAATAAAAAATCATAAATACATAAAAAAAAAAAAAATGAGTCATACCCAGCTCCTCGTCCCAGTCCTCCCCCTCCGGAAGTGGAAGATCTGGGTCTCCCATGAACTCGGTACCTGCGTAGGGCCAATCCTTAACTACAATCAGCTGACTCCATAGCCATACAAAAAACTCGGGCCTCCAGGACATCTGTTGACCCCCTCCTAATCTGGGCATAAGTGCTGCCCGTCGAGCCATCCTCAGCTCCCTCAATGACGGCTCGATGACTATTGCCCCTTAGAAAATTGGTAATCGTTCCAGAATGAATGACACCAGAACGGAACTGTACCCAAACTGTTTCAACTTGGCCTTCTTGCACTTTGTCAGCTGCTGTTTGATGTTTGTTGTCACAGCAGTGGACCAATCAAAAAGTGTAGGATTCATGCATTCGGAGGCTAGTAGGAGCTGTGCTTTGGTTGCCTCGTGCGGCGCCTGCGATCCCGCAGCCCGCGTAATGGTGTGAAGCACTACTCGAAGTGCTAGATCACGGACGGTGTGGATGTCTACTTTCCCACTTCCCGATCCTATTTTTTCCCCTAAGCACACTCTCGCCATTACCATCTCCATTTTCTCCCCAGAAGGTCTACTGCCCGTCATGATTGGCACTGGTCCTCGGCGCAACAATCCGGTTATGAAATAAACATCAGAGACTTCAAGTGCTAGTACTTGGTCTAAGATCTTGAACACTTCTTCATTCTCATCCCATATGCTAACCAAATATTTCAATAGCTCAGGTTGAGCTCTTAAACATGGTGTGAGGAAGAACTTCTTGAAACCACAGTCTTGGAGGGCATTCATGCAAGCTTCATTTTGCATGGCCATTTCGTCCTCTTCCCCATGTTCCCTCTCCTTCCACTCAATCACCATTATGGCTGGATATCTGCACCAACATGGTCAAAAATACCTTATTAGATCTTTGCAACACTTAAAAATTCATTTGAGTGGCTTACCTTTTGATGAACTAAGGCATAAATTTGAGTTGTGCCATTTCCGCGACTGTTTTGCTAACAATCATGCCAATTGGTGCGACCCCTTTGCAAAAAGGAGCCAATTGGTGCGGGTTCGTGCCCAATACCCGCGCCAATTGGCCGAGCCCTAGATTTGCAAAGGGTTCCCTCAGAGATCAAATACAAAATGGAAATTTACAAAAAATGAATCAAAACAAAGCTAAGGGGAGCGCCTCTTACCTGGAATGAATAAGAATCAGAATGATGTACTGGATTGGTCACAATCATCGCCGCAAGTTCACACACCAAAAGCTCACTGTTGCTCTCCAAATGAGGTAAAAAGTAAAAGTGAATATGTTTTACTATTTTTGGCATATTTATAACTTTTCAAAGTCAAATTAGGTTTTGAAAGTCATTTTTCCCAATGCTTTAATATATTTTGTTGAAAAATGGATTTTACGCTCACTTTCATGTGCAGTAATAGGTTTTTATGCAGCTTGGATGATGATACAAGTTGTATTTTATACTTTTTCAGACTCGGTAAAAACATGAAAAAGTCATTTTTGGAGTCATCTTTCAGCTCTTTTCTGACTCTATAAACATGAAAATATTGCTGAGTCCCTTGTCATTTCAATCTTGTTAAAGTGGCTGTGAAACGACATCTACCCAGTATACGTTTACCCCTTTTTTGAGCTGGGATAGATTATTTATGAAAAAGGAATACCCTAGCTTATCGCGACTAGGAGGTTTTCTCAGACATAGTTTTCTACCTTTTCGGATCCGAGGAACTATTTACGAAAAGGGAATGCTAGAGTTTACTTTTCTGCTATCTTTTCAAACTCTCTAAACATGAAAAGACGCCGTGTTCTTCCTTTGTCAGACTCGTTAAACCCTGATGACATCGGATTCAATCATAATGACGATATTCGAGTTCCTCCTTCCTAGGGCTCGTTAAACGTACTAGGATGGATTCATCTGAAGGATGAAATTATATTACAAGAATATGCTATCCCCTTCAAGCTTTTCTTCAAAAATAATTGAGGTACTCGCTAGAAATGGTGGGGAAAATGGAACCAGTATCGTCGTCGTGTCGGCAGTATGTCGCTCTTGAACATGGCACTTGTCTGCATTCGTGTCGGGTTGGGGACATCTCATCTCACTCTCTGTTTTCCTCCGTGGGTTTGGGTAATCCTTTTTGACCTCTCATTTTCACTTTGCCTTGTCATCATGACCTCTGATCTTTTGATTTCAAATGCTGCCAAATCCACTGTCGTGCCGCTGATATGTTCAAGAGGAGTTGACCTCTATAGTTTCAACCTTCCTCTGATTCTCATCTAATTCTGATTCACAAACATTATTTTCCTCTATCTCACGTCGATGATGTGGGAAACACTATGGTCCACCTTCGATCAAGGTCACTTCCTGTCGACTTCAGCTCATTATCTAGGAAGGTTATGTAGAGACTCCCTTCCGGTACCTTGGAGCTTGCATGCCTCAATGGCAAGTTCTTCTCATTCGATGCAAGGTTTTCATCATTGACCTTCGATCGGATGATTCTGCAGGTGTTTGATGCCAGCTCACTATTCACACTTTGTGGATTGTACCTATAGTAACTTAAGAGACATTGTCATTATTGGTGGTTCCTCTCGCGTCTGTTAATAGCTTTCATCATTGGTTGGTAATCAGACGATGTTCCTGCATGTTCGACTTCAGATCACTTATTCACATGCCTGAACTTGTACTTTGTTCAGGTCGAGATGGAGCACAAGACCCTGGGTTTTGTCTGTTAAAATCTGGGCTGCAATTTTTTGGATTATTATGATTTGTTACATGACTCATTGATTGGATGGCTGTGACCATGCCTGAGTCTATTTATCGATCCTTACTGGATGGCTGCGTCCATGCCTTGGATCTTTATTATTTTATACTCTGTTTTGGATGGCTACGCCCATACCATATATATCATGTATTTGAGATATTATTTGTACTTGTCTACGCAGGTTTTCCGACGACAGTGTTTTCAGTTGGACACGTTTTCGTAAAGCATTTAACCCCTCTCTCTTTTGGGCCTCATGATTTAGGGGGCATCTGTTATACAGTAATTTGTCACCGTCCCTGAAATCCCCCATCCCACACATTGGAGGGCTTATTCCATGACCTGTGAGCAGTGACATGACCTGAAACCACTTTCATGGCATCCCCCTTTACAAGGACAATCATTCCCCTGAAGACAATTTCCTATGAAAAGCCCTAAAAATAGACCTTTTTGCCTTGGTGCGACTAGCTAGTTCAGCCCTCGCGCCAATGTGGGAAATCCACCAAAGAGGGTGCGCCAACTGGCGCTCTGTCCCAGTGTATCACCCATTCCAAGCTTAATAAGGATTGTTTTTTAAAAATAAATGGCGGAAGTTTGATTTCAACAAACTCTTGAACGAGTCTCTAAAATGAGTTGGGAGGTTTGGCTCTGGGTCTCCATGTAGGGGAAGTATTTTTCCACCTATCATGGAAGCTTCCTTGAGGATAGGGCCAATCCCACCATTGTAGGGATCCCAACTCCCCTTCCACCATCTATATCAGCTTGTCATTTTCCCTTTGCAAGCTAGCCTGAATAGAGCTGAATCAATAGTAAGGAGATTATCGTCAGATAGCCGGAGAGAGAGAGACTTGTCATATTCCTGACGAGCTTTACCGAGACGTACTCCTCTGTTGACCCGCTGAAGGAAGATCCAGCGTCAGAGCTCAAGTTGTATCTTTCTTTATTCTTATTAATAGTAAACGACTTCGATTATGGTTCTACTTAGATGTCTATGTTTTATGTTATGAGTTGTAACTTCTCTGACTGATACATAATTTCTTGTATTAGGTTTTACGCTTGTGTGTTTGTTGTTTCTTCTTGTACGTGTAGGTGTTCGATCACATCGAGCGGGAGAATTGTGATCTGCCAAAGCAATGGATGTAAGCGCCATCTTCTCCACAAACGACAGCGCAGAACTTAAGGTAGGAATTTTGTCGCATCTTGTTCTTTTGCAATTAAGAACTTGTGTCTTAGCGTGACTCGGTTGTTGCTAGACCAAATCTGGGCCAGTAGGGATCACCTCTATCTGCAGAAGGGATTTACCTCTCCAACACCTATAAAATTCAGTTTATTTCAAACAAAGGTACATTACTTGGGACATGTTGTCTTCAAGGAGGGCATAACAATGGATCTAGAAAGGGTGAGAGCTATCATGGAGTGGGAAGCTCCTAGGAATGTCGATGAGGTAACGTCCTTCATGGGGTTAGTAGGTTATTACAAGAGGTTCATAAGTAACTTCTCATAGATTTTCTATCCTATCACATCATTTCAAAGGAAAGGCAATAAGTTCAAATAGATAGAATACTGTGCAACTAGTTTTGAGGAATTGAAGCAATTTTTGACACGTGCTCCAGTGCTAAAGATCACAGATCTAGAAAAATATTTTGTGGTATGCACAGATGCTTGCAAGAGATGTCTTGGTGGATTCCTTATGCAGGAAGGACATGTGCTATGTTATGATTCACGGAAACTAAATGAGCACAAGCAGAACTATCTGACACATGATCTTGAGTTGGCAATGATCATTCATGCATTGAAAATGTGGATGCATTATCTTCTAGGAAGACAATTTGTATTGATGAGTTATCAAATTGGATTGTGGTATATATTTGACCAACTAAATCTGAACACCAAGCAAGCTAGATGGTTGACCACGATTAGTGGGTTCGACTTTGGGATTAGGTATATTAAAGGTAAATATAATAGGGTTGTAGATGATCTTATCAGGAAGATACAGGTGAATCGTATAACAACTACAAGTTCCTATGGGAAATATCTACAGGATAGGATCTTTCAGGTAGGTTGTCTGCTCAACTTAGTGTTCCTAAATTGATGTCATAAATTGTCAACCAGGGCTAGTAAACTATTGAAGTGAAGTGCACTATATGTGCCGAGGTATCTGTTTCTCAATTCGTTGTGTTTAGTATTTTTCCAATGTTTTTGGTTTTGTGTTTTTGTGCTAAAAAGGAAAAGAACTAAGTGTTGGTAAAGAGCAGTTGTTGGTCACACTGAAACAGAGCAAAACCTATTCTAAACTATGTATGGCACTTAGAAAATGCAAAAATTTGACAAGAAAATAACTCACAACATGAACTCAATAACTCACAACATAAACTCAGTCCAATTCATTCATTAGAAATATGTTGGAATAGCTTGAGAAAAGGATAAGTTAGTGCCATGAGGTTCTTCTAAGTAAACAACCACCTACAAGATCACAGAGAAAATCTTATCCATGGCTAGAAATTTGTTGGAACATCTTTGGAAAAGATAGTCTGCAACACAGTGAGGAACTCTACTCTAAATTAACCTATGACACTGAAATTAATCCATTCTGCAACTTAAATTGTCACTACTAAGCCTTAGTCGGATGTTAGAAGTCTTTTGGAATAGTTTGGGAAAAAGGCTATTTGTACAATTATAAGAGTTTGCAGAACAGTCAAGGGCTTGAACTGATATCACTAATTCTTGTCCATATGATGATGTGTTGGAAGAGATTAATAACAAGAGTAGTTTGTAAATAATGAATGCCTTGAAGTCTAATAGAACAGAATTAGCATACAACTAACTAATCAAACTTGAAATGCATTAAACAAAACTGAACAAGAATGCAATCAATCAAACTTGAAATACAGTGACAGAGCTGAACTAGAGTGCAATTAATCAAACTTGAAATACAATGAACACAACTGAACTAGAGTGCCATTAATCTCCGGAATGTTATAGCTAAACTAAAATGCAACTAATCTCTAAAGAACTACATCCCTTTCTTGTTCAGCATTAGTGATATTTTAGAATAATTTCATAAAAACAAGGCAGGTTGTAACACTTGGTGTGAGTGAGCATAAAAGCATAAAGTTCAGAAAAAAAATGCAACTAAGCTCTAAAATACCACAGCTATATCTCATCCAGTGTTAGTGATATGTTGGAATAATTCGTAAAAATAAGACTGGCTGTAGCATCCAATGCAAGTGAAGATAAAACGTAAAGTGCAGAAAATTGCTTGAGCTAAGAATGAAACAAGGCTAAAATTACTTATCTAAACAAGGTGCACGGAGCTTCTCGAGCAGTAGGGGCCCTATACCATCGGATTAGCATACAAATCTCCTCAATATTGCCTCATATCTTGCAATAAAGTGGTACTTCTTTCATTAAAGGAAAAATACTTTAAAAACAGAGTATTACGGTCTTATGAGATCTAGCAACAAAACATAAATATAGCTAGCTGTTTCTCGGTCTCCCGAGTCATTCTTATAAGAAAATTACATAACTGCCCTTGAGATAAAATAGGAATAAATGTCTTTCCCAACTAAAATTAAATTAGAACTCTGGTCGAGGTCTCGTACTATGAGTAAAGACATTTGTACAGTCCTTGTCCTATTAGAAGTCTATCTCTTAGTTTTGGTTTCCCACGTGCATAACCACCTGTAGAATTCTACTCAGACTTCGTAGGGAGCAAGGAATGACGTGGATGAAGTCTGGAATTCACCCATATGTGTTTTTCTTTGAGGTGACACCTGGAACCTGTGAGAACATGAAGACAGCTGCAGAATCGGCAACTAGCTACAGAATGGCTACATTCTGTAGCTAAGTCTAGTAAAAAATTACTACAACAACAAAACCATGAAAATATAGCAAGTTAGTCATTGTATTCATTCCTAAAGTGTCTTTAACCAATCCTATTGACCATTTAAGCCTGTAATTGATAAGGGGCAAAGGAAATGAAGTGAAATTTGGTGAAGGGAAAGGACATCTTTGGGGCTCAACACAGGTCACTAGGATGTGAGGTATAAGAATATTAGGCACCGATTATAGTAGAGTACTAGTACAAGTAGTGGTATAGGAACAGGTACATCTACCGGTAGTGGTACATGTATAGGTAAATGTACCAGTAGTGTTAAAGGTACATGTAGTGATACAGGTACATGTACGTGAAGTGATACAAGTACATGTACAATTACAAGAGCACATGATGTGGAATATTGTCTCACAGGAGATGGCTTGATCACATTTTTTAGAGACAGGGTAAATGTGCCAGACAATAGTGAAATCAAGAAGGCGATATTAAGGGAGTTTCATGTGAAACCATATTCATGTCACCTAGCCTATTATAAGATGCTGAAAACAGTGAAGAAGTTTTAAGATTGGCTAAATTTGAAGAGAGACATAACATATTTTGTGGCTACGTGCTTATATTTTCAACATGCCAACGCATAGTATAAGCATCCAGGTGGACTATTGCAGCCGATTCTGATTCTGGAGTGGAAATGGGAGGTAATTTCCATGGAATTTATCACAATTTTACCAAGGAGATCTAGACAACATGATTCCATCATGGTTTTTTTGAACTGGTTGATGAAGGTAGCACACTTCATTTTAGTGAAGTCTACATAATCTACAAATGATGTAGCACATGTATTTATTAGGGACATGGTCAGATTACATGGTCTTCGGCAGAAGATTGTGTTAAGTAGGAATGTGAATTTCATTTTCAAGTTTTGGAAGGAGTTGTTTGTAGGTTTGGGAACAGATTTGGCCTTAAATACAACTTCTCATCCACATAAATATGGACAGAAAAAGAGGGTCAATAGGATATTGGAGGATATGTTGAGGATGTATGTGATGAATCAACAATGAAAGTGGGAAGAGTATCTTCCACTGGTAGAGTTTACTTATAAAATGGGGTACCATGTATCATTGAGGATGAGTCTATTTGAGGCATTGTATGGGAGGATTTGTGATAATCCCATTAGTTGGAGTGATTTAGTTAACATGGTGTTGATTGGACCAAACATATTGGAAAAGATGCAAATGCAGGTAATAAAGAAGAATTTGAAATCAACACAGGATAGGCAAAAGAGATATGAAGATCGTAACAAGTTGTTTAATGAGTTGCAGGTTGGGGAACAAGTGTACTTGCACATCAAACCCAAGAATACCTCCTTTCATATTGGATCACGTGCCAAGCTGGCACCTTGGTTTTGTGGACCTTTCAAGATTCTTGAGAGGATTGGGCCAATAGGTTATCAACTTGCACTGCCTTGTACAATGAAATTCCATTATGTTTTCAATGTGTCACTGCTAAAGAACCATGCTAAATATGTTGATCATGTGATTGATTGGTTTGTATTGCAGGTGGATCAAGAAGAAGAATTCCAGCCAGAACCTCAGTGCATTTGTAGAGAGATGCTCATGCTCTAGAACCGAGAAATCGAGCAGGTTAAAATTCAGTGGAAGCACTTTGGGCCCGATGAA
>CM076581.1:1317338842-1317482865 GCA_034641835.2 Pinus albicaulis | reverse complement strand
TCTTGCTCTTCTCCTTCCAGTTCTAAGGAACACATTCCAGACGATACTTTTTTTCTGATTAGCACCCTCGATCCATGGTATGGAGATATTATCATTTATCTCTAAACTTCTACTTTCCAGTCCGAGTTGACAAAATATGCTCGTCGATGTATCCGTCATCATTCATAACCCTATCGCAGAGTCGAAGATACTTCATACCGCATCAAATTTGATTTCGTCCTTAGTTGGTGTTTAACCCTCGAGGAAGCTGTAAAAGTCCTTAATCACTGCCATTCTGGCACATGTGGTGGTCACATTTCTGGGTATGCTACTACTCAAAAAAATTCTTTGTGCTGGGTATTTATGGCCTACCATCTTCAAATATTGTATCCTCGCTATCTCTAAATGTCACAAGTTCCATATATACTGGCGTAAGATGAGCGTGCCACCCGCTCACCTCCATCCAGTCATTACCGTTGATCCTTTTTTGAAGTGGGGTATCGATTTTATGACATGTAACCCGTGCTCGGATGGGGGGCATGCTTATATTATTGTAGCCATAGACTACTTCACCAAATGGGCCGAAGTAATGCCTACATTCACAGTTGACGGTAAGACGACTGCTCAATTTCTCTTCAATTGCGTGATTACCAGGATTGGAGTCCCTCAAGCCATTATCACTGACCATGGCTCCCATTTTTGCCATTATATTATGGTTGAGGCGACTACTCAGTCGGGTCTACATCACGACAACTCAATGTCGTACTACCCCCAGGCCAATGGTCAGGTCGAAGCTGTGAACAAATTTTTAGTCACTATGCTTCAACGTACTATTGGGATACACAAGTCCAATTGGTATCTCATGTTGCTCTCATCTCTCTAGGCTTACCGAACCTCGGTGAAGGATCCAACCAGATTCACACCATTTCTACTTGTTTATGGTTAGAAGCTACCCTTTCGATTGAATGTGAAATTCCTTCATTCAAGATAGCTTTCGAATTACTGTCGAATACTTCGCCAGAGGAGTAACATCTTCTATATTTGGAGAGGCTTGATGAAACTCGTCGCTTTGCTCTAGTCATAGAAGTACAGAAAAATTGGGTCAAAGCCCACTTTGACCAAACGATTTCCCCTTGTACCTTCATAGAAGGAGACTTGGTCCTCTTGTATGACCAAGCCCATGATAAGTTGGGGGCAGGTAAATTCAAACCCATGTGGGATGGGCCCTACATTGTTAAACGTGTTTTGAAAAAAGGGGCCTATGAGCTTATTGATTATGAAGGCCATCCCCTAGATCAGCCCCGAAACGAGATGTATCTCAAAAAATATTATGCATGAGTTTTCTCGTGCATTTCTTTTATACATAAGTGAGTTTTTTAATTTTTGTACATTTTGGCTTGGTGTACTTTGCGAGCAGTTTTTTCCTGCTTATTATGTCTTTGCTTACTGTGTATATGTTTGTCACTCCTTATGTTGGTTTCGCTGACAGTGCTTCCTGCAGTACCCAGAGCCTATCCTCCGCGGATTGGGTAATTTATGATCCTAACGGTGAGTTAGTAGACCTTCAAGGTATTTCTTTAGGACATACAACTAACAATATCCCTAAATATAATGAAGTTATCAAACTTCTAACTGAAGTTATTGCACTCGACATTCGTGAATTAATTGTAAACCTAGACTTTCAGTTTGTTGTTCTCTAGCTCAATGGGCGTTATTCTATCAGGAACCCTGATATTTTAAGGATGTATTTACGTGTTCATTTTTTAGAAAGGAATTTTGATTATATTGCATATCAGAATATTCCCAGAAGAATGAATACGTTAACTGATGCAGTATCTAATCTTGTGTTAGATAGACATTTGCGGAATTTGTAAAATCATCATTACATAGTAATATTTAGACAAGAAAATAAGAATATGTGCATATATATATATATATATATTATATATATATATATATATATATATATATATATATATATATATATATATATATTGTTTGTTTGTTTGTTTGCATCAGCTTGTGCATCATAGTTCAAAAAATATGTGTGTTTCAGTTACATCCTGAGATGCCATGTCTCTAAAAAAAAAAATGCAGAAATAAAACCTAGGAGTCTAATCAACATGGTGCTCATGATAGCATGCCACTGCCCATATGACACATCTCAGCAGTCGATGAATGCGGTTATAATCTCCCGCAGTGTGTTGCTGGTAAGCACGAGGAATGTCCTCAAATCTCACATACTCTGGGATCCCACTCATGAGTCCCTCCAAGTTATGTGAAATTTCTTCCTCGTTATCAACTCCCTTGCCATTAGGTGCCACTTTAAACTTTCTTTTGACCCTCCGAGCTATCAGAGAAATACTCGTGGGTCTCTCTAGTCCAACATCTGCAACACATGAGAAAATATCATAACACATATATATTAAAACCAAAAGAATCACAATACTCATAAAAATCCAAAAAGTGAGTTTTTAGCTATGTCCTCGTCCTTGTGGTCCCCCTATAGAAGTGGAACATTTGGATCACCCCTGTAATCGGTACCGGTATATGGCCATTCGTCCATCACAATGAGTTTTCGGCTCAACAAGTCAAAGAACTCTGGTCTCCACAACATATGCTTCCCACCCCCCGATCGAGGCATCAACACAACCCAACATACCATCTGGGGCTCTTGTGGTGATGACCTAGTTACATCTACCTCCTAACATTGGAATATCGGTAACTGTTCTACGATGAACGGTATCAAAATGGACTGATACCCAAAATTCTTTAGCTTACTATTTTTGCACTTGGTCAGCTAACATTTCATATTTATTATCACTGCTTTCGCTCAATTGAATATTGTCGGAGACATGCAATATATGGCTAATTGGAGTTGAGTCTTTGTGGCTTTATGAGGAGCCTGAGATCCAGCAGCCCAAGTAATGGTATGCAACACTACCTTCTAATGTAATTTGTGCATTGTCTAGATGTCTAGTTTACCACTCTTATGTGATTTCCTTGCTTGAGGAGAAGCTCTCTCTATCAGCATGGCCATGCTCTCTCCAAGGATTTGAGTACTTGTCATTCGTTCTCTCTCTCTCGCCTCCATGAAAATCCTGTCAAGAAGTACATATCAGAGACTTCTATATCCAATTCCTGGTCATGGATGATGAATTTCTCTTGGTCAATGTTCCATACACTAATCAAGTATTGCAACAACTCTGATTGAGCTCTCAGACATGGGGCCATGAAAATTTTAAGAACCCACAATTCCTCAGAGCATCTAATCATGCATCGTCCCCCATGGCCTATGCATATTCTTCCCCATGTTCCCACTAATTAGGGGAAATTTGAGGTCTAAAATGGGCCTCCTAAGGAAAATGTACAATCAAAGTTCACTTAATGAGAACCAATCACATTTTAGGAGATGACATCATCCCTAACGGTTGAGGTGGCATTTCTTGAGTTAAAGGTACTTACTTGTCACATTCTCAATGGTGGATAAAAACTCATGGTTAACCATGGTAGTGCTCTAAGTATTTTTAAATTCAAAGTAAAGTACTCATAATAAATGTCATTTCACACTTTTTGAGTAAAAATATATTATTGTCATTTCATATTTCTTGAAAGAAACAATGCATATCCCTATACATTTATTATATTATATTATTTTTATATAATATATTAATTACATGTTATTGTACAATTTAAATAATATAAATTTTAATTAATAGCATATAATGTAATTAAGAATTTATAAATTTATATTTATATTTTATTTTAAGGTATTTAAGTACAAAGGACAGATGCATTAGTTTTTCAATGATAATGAATTTTTCTTGAAAATTTCTTTCTTATTTATAGTCACATCAATACAATTTTTTTATTAATTTTATTTTTGTACAAATTTTGAATTGAATTTAACTATGGTTACATTGATTGTGGTGCAAAATGTGAATTGAAAATTCATAAATATTATTTTAATGGTTTAGCTCTTATTTTATTATTTCCTTGGGAGGCCCATTTTAGACCTCAAAATTCCCCTAATTCTTTCCATTCTATTACCATTACAACTGCTGATTCTTTCGGAAAAACAAAATACAAATCTCCATAAGCCATATTTTTTAGAATTAAATTGATTTTGGCAAGCATTTTTGGAGGAGATTATGAAAAAAGCTTATGCGGGGTGCTCGGCGTAGCTGTTTTTCAAACAATAGCACCGAGTGGCGCTTTCCCTATATAAAAATCATGGAGGTCGGCGCAAATCCATGCCAAGAACCAACGCCGACCACCACTGATATGAGTTTTAAAAACCCTTCCAAAAAATTCATCAAGACATGAGAACATATGAAAAATGGAAGAAATTGCAGGGGAAGTTCATGTCTCTTACCTGGAAGGAGTAGATTCATCAATGGACACATGGATTTCCTGCAGTCAGCTCTCCAAATTCACAGTGAGAACTGGTAAAAGTGCTCACAAGAAAGTGAAAAGGTAAAAGTGAATTTTTTTCTTACTATTGAGTTATTTTATAACCTTTTCTAACTCTAAATAGGTTTTTGGACACATTTTCGATTATTTTTTATTATTTTTTCTTGAAAATGGTTTTTACTTTTGTTTGTTCAGTAACAGGTCCTAAAACTAGAAACGATGAGGAAATGAGTTGTATTTTATTACTTTTTCGAACTCGGTAAAAACAAGAAAAATTCAACCCCTGGAGTTATCTTTTAGCTATTTTCTGACTCTCAAAATATAAAAATATTGTTGAGCTCTTGTCATTTTTAACTCCCTAAAGGATACAAAACGTCATCTTCCCAGTATACGTTTTCCCCTTTCTCGGGCTGGAACGGATTATTTACGAAAAAGGAATACCTTAGTCGAACATGGCTAAGATTTTCTCTTAGATATTGTTTTCTACCTTTTCGGATCTGAGAGACAACCTATGAAAAGGGACCTTTCGGAGTTTTCTTTTCTGCCTCTTTTCAAACTCTCTAAACATGAAAAGATGTTGAGTTTTACCTTTGTCAGACTTGTTAAAACTAAATTACATTGGAGCTGCCACCATGACGTTACTGAATTCCTCCTTCCTAGGGCTCATAAAATGTACTAGGATGCATTTGTCTGAAACACAAACTTACATAGCAAGCATATGTTATCCCCTTGAAGCTTGTTTCCAAAAATAATTGGGTTACTCATGAGAAATGGTGGGGGAAAATGGAACTAGTGGACAGTTGTGTCGACAGTATGTCACTCTTGAACAAGACATTTGTATGCAGTTTGCGTCAGCTTGGGAACATCTCACATTCGTTATTTTTCCTCCATGGGTTTGGGTTATCATTTTTTACCTCTCATCTACTTTTTGCATCGTCACCATGATATCAGATCCCTTGATGTCAAATACTCTGAGATTTGAGAGTCGTGTTGCCAATATTTTTAGGAGAAGTCCCTTCTACAGTTTTCAACCCCTGATTCTTTGTTCATTCTTAATTCAATATCATTTTATTCCTCTGTCTCGTGTCAATGATGTGGGAAACACTATAGCCCTCCTTCGACTGGTCACTTCCTATCGACTTCAACTCATTATCCAAGAAGTTGTTCTAGAGACTCCCTTTTGGTACCTTAGACCGTGCATACCTCAATGGAAAGTTATTCGCACTCGACGAAAGATTCTCATCATTGGAATTCGATCAGGTGATTTCGTGGATGTTCGAATCTAGTTCATTTTTCACATTCCGTGGATTTTACTAGCAATACCTTGAGAACCATTGTCATTATTGGCATTTTCTCTTACGCATGTTAACAAATTCCATCATCGGCTGGTAATCAGGTGATTTTATTGCATGTTCAACTTTGGCTCATTCATTCACATGCTTTAATTTGTACTTGTTTAGGTCGGGACAGAGCACAAGACCCTGGGTTTTGTCTGATAAAATCTAGGCCATGGGACGATTTGGTTTTTCATGACTGTATACATGAATCTTTCGATTGGATGGATGCAACCATACCTGAGTCTATTTTATGATCCTTCTCACTGGATGGTTGTGTCCATACCATGGATCTTATTACATGTTCTCTATTATGGATGGTTGCAATCCTACCCCGTACTCATGTATCAGAGATATCAGTCGTACTTGATCTTTCAAGTCCTCCGACGACGGAGTTTTGGTTTGGCCATGTTCTCGTAAATCATTTTACCCCTCCCTCTCTCTCAGACTTCATGCTTTATGGGGCATCTGTTACACATCATTTTGTCACCGTCCCTGCATTCCCTATTCCGAATACTGGAGGACCATCATAGTGACCCCTATGTACTGTCACACATAATAATAAATTTCATTGCATCCCTTAGCATGCAAGGAACAAAATCTATTTGGACCATTCCTGAAGTAGACCCTTAAAAACATGTAATTTTCAGTCGGGGCTGGAGTATGGTTATGTCCTCATGCCGATGGCCATATTTTCACTAGGTCTTGCGTCGTGGTCGCTCTGTCTTTGAAGGACCCCTACGTCGAGCTACTTTTAGAAGGTTTTTTAATATGGAAATGAAGCTTCTAAGAGCTAAGAGCTTTGTGAGTGGAATCATGGATGTTTTCACGACTGGATGTGGTTGTGTTTCTCCCTTTGGCCTTCTAGTTCCTACAAAAATGCAACTTCCTAAAGGGATAGACCTTTCTTCTGCCATAATTGGATCCCAAAGCTCTTCCTCCACTCCTATAAATTCCTCTTCATCATATTGATTCTGCTAGCCAGACATAGCGAGAATAGACCAAGAGCTAAAGTGCATAAGATAGTAGAGAATAGTCCATAGCTGTGAGAGAGAGAGTGTGAGCCTATCGCCTCTTTGAGCCGAACCAATAAATGAATGCTTTGACATGTGCCCTAATGAACCGGTCAAAGGAGGTCTACAACATCAAGGTGTAGGTTGTAAACTCCCTTTTATAAATTAATATGCCATGACTGATTTCTAGTTCCATCCTTTTCTATGTTTATATTTAAAGTTTCTGACTCTCCTTAACTAGTTGGATAGTCGTAAATGAATATTTATGCTTGTATGCTTTTATTTTTTGCTTGATTTTTGTGCAGGTGTGTGGATATCGCCACCAATGGAGTGCAAGTTTTGAAGGACAAATATTGAGGGATCACTGCAACGTACTACGTCAAGAGCATTGGATTGAGGTAGGACATCTATTCCAATCCGCATTTCGCTTATGAACTAGGAATTTAGAAACCAACATGTTCTCTTGTTACTAGACCCACACTAGGGCTAGAGGGATTGCCTCTGTCCATAGAGGGTATTTTCCTACACAACAATAACTCATTGGAAAAATCCCACAATTGAAGACGGAGGACTGGGAATTCAATGATCAAATTAAGTACCCACAATTCAAGTCGATCAGGTACCTACACCAAGTATATTATCCAAACAGCGAAGTCACCAAGTTGGAGCCACACCAGTGGGTTGAAGGATTGCAGAGAGCATGCTTCCTCAATATGTTAAATGTCCCACTCTTTGGTAGAAGTACAATCAAAACAATCTTTGTTCGATAGTTTCTTGTATTTGTGCATTACAGATACCTCTGGCTGGGAGAGAGGACCCCAATTGATGAAATGTTGAAAACGAGGATTACCAAGCTACCTTACCAGGGAAAGGACCCCGCTAAAGAGTTCATTGGAAAAACAAAAGACAAGGGAGTACCACAAAATATGAAAGACACATACGTGATATTCAAAATTCATGTGGTTACGACATTAACTCTATCAGCGACCAAGAAGTGCACTTCATTGCACACATTTTAGCAGGAAAGATTATGCGGAAGTGCAAAGCCAATAAATTCCCTGTGATCATGATTTCCTTAGTTGTGAAATTTAGTAAAGGGGTTAAGTTTAATTGGGTTGGATATTTATGCAAGGAGTTTTTGGAGGATTGCAGTGAAGCACAAGAAGAAGGCAAGACATTTCATTACGCATGGTTGATCTTGGTCATTGCACTATTAGCATGGAAGGAACCAGGGTATTCAAAAATTCCTACAATTGAACTAGAAGTATGTGAATCTGCATGGTATTCCTCACTCTGATTTACCAAGGGGTTGATGCACGCACAGGAAAACAACAATTTCTAAGTATTGATGGAAATGGACTTGCGCTTGGTGGTGAATCAACATCCCAAGCTATCACCAAGTTTGTTTGAGTGGTATTGCAATATCACATACTTCAAGGTATATTTTCACAAGCTATATGTTAAGGCTAGGAAGGATGTGATGGAAAAATGGCATCCTTTGTCATATCTGGTCACTGAAGATGACCTTGTCATAATAATACAACATTGGTCAGTGTATTGGATGACTCCAACCATAGGAGACAGAGAAGAAGAAGAAGACACCACACAATATGTGGGTACAAGTGGAACGGATAAAGACGCAGAAGAGACAGAGTCATAGCATGACCAGGGTGGTCAAGACTCTCCCAGCAACTTAGAGCTGGAAGATTCACCATTCATTGACATATGGAAGAGGGTCCTAACAATAATTACGATGAGAAGAAGGATGAAGAAGAAGGTGGAAAAATATACGAGTGCAACACTAGTTGTTCTCACTGAGGGGGAGATCGACGAGATTGGGGAAAAATTTCAAGAAGTGACAATAGAGTCATGGAACAGGATAGAGGATCACTACAACGTGCTCCTAACTGGTGTCAAGGAAAGAATGGTATAATTAAAGGCATTGGCACAAGCATCCATACAACTGGAACAACCAACCATACAACAAGAACAAACAGCTCAATGAGCGCAGCCAAAGTGTTGAATAGAGACAACATTTGGATTAAGAATTTTTCAAGTACGAGGAGGAGCGCTAAAGTTTGAAGCTGCAGAAGATAAAGAGTACGTGAAAGGATGGAAAAATTTTAGTATGAACATCGTCGCACTACCCACTCAGAAATTGCATGAATTCCACCAAAGCATAACCGATGAATTAAATGGGCAAGAAAAACACACCTCACAATTAAACATACAAGTGGAGAAGGAAAGAGCTTTGATGAACAGGGAGCTCGATCAGATGATTAAGGAGATATATGAAGCACGCCGACAACATCAACACCTAGAGGAAACAATTAGAAATAATTGCAGTGACGTGTCAGACATACAAGTTTTTGAAGAAGAAGCACTAGTAGAGAAGGTCGCGAAGCTCACCCTCATGATAAAGGATTCAAAGAATAAGATTGTAGAGCTGAAATTTGAGTACGAAGTGAAGATTACTAAGCTGCAAATAAGGATTTATCCAGTCACACCATCAGAAGTCCAAGAAAAAGGGGAGATGGACCTCAAAGCTAAAGTGAAAGGCATCTCCGACACTGTGGCAGAATGTGGAACATTACTTGATGACACCATGGAGATTTGGACCTCATTGCAGGAGTATCCAAATGTTCAGAGGATTGGAAAAGAGATACAAATGAAGAAGAAGTAGCTGGAAAAAATTTGGAAAACTGCAAGGACCTTAGCAGTATCGTAGAGGCTTTCCAATATCACTGAAGGGAAGACTCTTCAAATGCGGATTGAAGACCTTTGGAGGAAAGATAAAATTTTTATAGCAAGGACACAACCATAGCAATATGAGTCCCTCCAGGTTTCGCAGGCAGTAAATGGTAAGCTCAAGGAGCTACGATAGAGGCAAAAATAAGTGTTGTAGAATACCGCCAGACCAACAATAGAGAAACTATTGGAAGAAGTGCGCCAAGAAGAAAATCAGATTTCAAAGATACTTTAGCAATTTAATGATTCCTACAACAACATAGGAGTAAATATTCTGGGCACAATAGCTGAGTGCCTCAGGACGAGTCACATGTGAGTGTCGGGGGCCTCTTGGGTGCAACCCAACTTGGTCTAATTTTGGTCAAAAGACTCTGCGTCTAGAGGAGCAAAGTGTGTGGTACTACGAAGCTCAATCTATCGCGCGTTTTCTAGGGACTTCGTGGTCGGTTGAAGCCCCTCATTTTGTAATGGGTATCATGTTTTAGTTAATTGTTTTTTCGAGCCCATGATATGTGGGCTATGGTTTTGTAATAATGTAAAGATATATAAATCAATGTAATGTTATGTCAAAGTCATAAGAAGTTGATAGTTGATGAGCACAAGTGATTGTATTTTCTGTATTTATTATGTTTTGGGCTTTAAGAGAAAGCTATGCAAGTGAGTGCGTGAAGACCTTGGAAGATTGTACAGCTTAGTGCGCAGACCACTTGCAGTTGTGTGCACAGGTCGGAGAATATGAATGTATTGAACATATCCATCTTAGTAAATAAGAAGAATTTTGGGCCATATTATGTATCTATATGTGCTATGTTGTTGTTTATATGTTTATGCGAAGTAATGGTTACAAGTATATGTTGTAGTAGTGCAACTTATCTTATTCTATAATGGGTTTATGTTTATATGAATGTGATGAAGTAAGTAATTAGAATGCACAATGCAGTAGTAATATACATGTTAGAATATTAGTTAAACACATAGAAGCGAAGTAAATCCAGCTCGTGCAGTCCCTCAAAGCTGCAGAAATTTGGTTCTGCAACCACCTATAGCCACCTCGGGTGAGACTGTGATCTACTTGCAGGTCTTTACCGAAAGGGTCTGTGTATGATGGTTTTTTTGGTGCGAAGTCCAAGCCAAACCTGGGTCAAGCCCAAACAAACCAACAATTATTAGTTCCTGGAATCCTTGGTTAGACAAGCGCTTTGGAAGCCTAGCGAACAACTCTCGGTTGTGTTACTAGTCATAGAGGCTTCGGTTGTACAAACGCTTTGGAAGCCCTAAATGGGTTGAATTACTAGTCCTAGAAGCCCATAAAAATTCTCATATATAATTATGATAAATCCTAAATTTTATATAATTAATTTAAATAATTGAACTAATTTATTTAGTTAAATTTAATGTAATATTTAATAATTTATTTTTATTTCTTTATAAAGTACTAGCTATTTTCAATTAAATTTTATTTTAAGTAACAAAATTTATCACTAATAATGAAAATTATAATTATTAAAATTTTAAAGCTAATATAAGCTCATTTGTTATTTTATATAGAATAAAACTTTAATAGTTAAAATAATTTTTCATAATCTTAAAAAAATATAGTCTTTCTTCTAACTAATTATAAATTTATTATCACATTCAAAAAATTATATTTTAAAGTTAAAATATAAATTTCATATCAAACAAAATTAATTTAGAAATATTATTATAATCTAAAATTTATATTCAATAACACAATTTTATTTTAGAAAAAACAATATACAAAATAAAGGAATATGCAAAAGAAAAAATGAATATGAGAGAGTCACTTGAGAGATAATCATGAATGAAGTATAATCATGAATGGGGTAAGCATGATGATAATTAAAAGAGGGCGACTCATCATAAAAGAAAGTAAGCATGAATGAAGTATAATCATGAATGGGGTAAGCATGATGATAATTAAAAGAAGGCGATTCATGATAAGAGAAAGCAAGCATGAATGAAGTATAATTATGAATGGAGTAAGCATGATCAAATAGTGTGCTTGAATGAAGTTCATGGACATAATGTGTTTACTGGTAAGTCACTTGAGAGATAATTTAAAGAAGGTTATTCATTATAAGAGAAATTAAGCATGAATGAAGTATAACCATAAATGGAGTAAGTATGATTAAATAGTGTGTTTAAATGAAGCTCATGGATATAATGTGTTTACTGCAGAGCTACCAAAGGATATCTATTGCGAATGAACTTTTTAGGATCCCATTTTAAATGACACTACAATATCTTATCAAAATAAAAATTGATTTTAGTGGTTATTTTATTTTTTTCTTTGTTTAGAAGTTAACTCTACTCTATGTTCAATTGTTCATCCTCTTGGTTTCTCTTTCTAAAATATGTTCCACTTCATAAATTCTCTTTCTCTATCTCTCCTTACCATGCTATTCATGAATTATCCCACACAATATTTAGTTCTCTAACCTTTATGTCATTCAAATATGCATATTTTTATAACAAGAGTTGCTCACTATTTCAATTTCCTGTAGAAATTTGAAATGAGGAGTTATGGCTTGGTTTTCTAAGGTTGTTCACAATCCTCCTATTCATTTCCAAATCTAAAATTAAGGTCAAGACAAATACTCCACAAATTGTGAATTGAGGAGTTATGGCTTGGTCTTCTAAGGTTGTTCACAATCTTCCTATTGATTTCCAAATCTAAAATACTCCACAAATTGTTTGGAACACTGAAAACTTGGGATGGGGTTCAATATCAATGATTGCAAAAGAAAAAGCTTGATTTTTCAATCCACACATATATTCCTAAGATTATGTGGCAAAATCTTATGTGTGATATTTTCATTTTGATAGTAATCCAAATATCAAAATAATGAATAGAATAATTAACAAATTGCATTTAACAATGATTGACACATCATATTGCTTTAATCAACCTTTATCAAATAGCAATCAATGATAGTTAACTTTTGAGTTCTTTAAATCCGCCTTAAATCTTCTAACATAACATTGTGCAACATCAAACACATAATCATACCCATTTAGTGGTTATTTTATTTTTTTCTTTGTTTAGAAGTTAACTCTACTCCATGTTCAATTGTTTATCCTCTTGGTTTCTCTTTCTAAAATATGTTCTAAAATATTTTAATCATAATAAAATAATAATAAAAAATAATACAAAATAAAATAAAAATAAAAATAGATAATATAGATAAAATATTATTTAGAAAAAAATTATGAAAGTAATTGAAAAAATAAATTATTTTAAATGAACTTACTATTATTGTTATGCATTTTAGATTTGTATTTTCAACTATTTTTTAAGTAATATGTATTTGGAACTGCAAATCTTAATTGTGTACTTTCCACTATCAAAGTGTCAAAAGAAATTTAAAAATACAATTTTAAACAACTAAAAATTATAAAATTAAATTTCAAATTTTACACTGAAAATAATCTAGGTGTGAAAAAATTCAACCCGAAATGATCTCCGTATTCAATGCACTTGAATGATTGGACATTAAAAGACTAACACCCGAAGATGGGGATAATGATATTAATATTCCATCAACGAACGTATTGCGATGTAAGTAAACAAATACAAAAGATACGGCTTAAAGCCATGTTATTCTCGTCTATGGTGACCCAAACAGAAACTCGGAACTTTTAAAGGTATGATACACATTTACTGAAATACAGACCTATATATGTTTGATCGATAATATTCCATCCATGTAAGTCCATGGATGTTCCTATATTTATACACTAACTAACTGTGTGCAACGGATCAGAGAATCCGCTTACAATTCTCTTCTCACTAAACTTCTCTGCCATCTTTCAGAAAGGGGAATTCTGGGCTTCATTTTCCATTTGCTCACGGAAGGAGTTTCTCCGTGCAGCCTTGAGAATCGTTTTATCTGCTACAACGAAATAAGCCGAACCGCTGACTGCAATGTATGTGTCCAATCAAAGTACACAACAATACAACATCAACAGGCGAATTAAGCAGATGATGTATCAAAATGATTTGTAAATAAAACATTTTTCAGAAGGAATTTGTAAATAAAACATATATCATCGTTCTTTCAAACAAAACACTGTCAACAATATATAATTCATAATTCAGTAGATCAATTGACTTTTTGCTTATTTTGTTTTAACGATGAACCATAGTTCAAAAAGTCCACCCAATTCTAATGATATAATTAATTCTAAAAACTTTTACAATGTATTATGAAAAAATACACACCTACAACGAAACATTTGGGAATGGCACCACAGCATATTTAACTCTTTAATTTCTTAATTACTGACTTACTTGTAGAGATGATAAGTGCCTGTGCAGCATGATTAAGGTTAGCCCTTGCCCAAGGAATAGCCCTCGCTCCCAGTATCTGCACATTATTGTAAGGCATTGTTATCCATTAATCCGCCCAGTGGTTAACAAACAGCCCCAGTTACATTAAATGAATTGAATTGAATTGGTGCATTAACAGTAAGACTCACTGTGGGGATGGCAGAAGCTAAGCATGCAATTGCAGCTGCCTTGGTCCCCGCTTTCACTGCTTCTGTATTCACATACATGCATTCATCAGTTTCATCGTGCTCACCAAATGAAAGAAATGGATGGATTTAGCTACGCATATGCTCATAGCCATAGCCATAGCCATAGCCATTAATTCCAGTACAAGATTGATAATGCAGTTTCATTAATTACCCTTACCCTTGGAGCACTGCTGTGCTTTCAGAATTTTCATGTCAGCCTGTTGCTTTGGACTCGCCATCTCCCCTTCCGCGCTGCTATGATAGTCCTCTCCCCTCAATACTTTCAGATCAGACATCAATTTATGGGATGAAACTGAATGCTCGATACTGGAAACTCAAAACACGGTGGTGGTATATATAGGGCAAAAAGTGGGGAGTGGAAGCAGTAAGCGTGGAATCGAAATCAATGGGTAAAGTAGGTAGCCCGGTGGAAGAAATCAACGGGTAAAGCAGGTAGCCTGGTATAAGAGAGAAAAGTGTTGGTTAGGATGGTGAATTTGTGGTTTTGAGATTGTGATTGAGTATGCATAATGCATGTGGGAGTTGTTTAAATTAGGTAAATAAAACTTCAAAAAATTAGGTATTTGGAGTGTTTGAATAGTTTTTATCACCATCTAAAATCACAAAGCACACAAAATTTAACACCTTCTGTGTACTGCTTCCCTCGCAAATAAATATCATTGTCGCCGTTCCAACAACAAAATCAAATGCGCTTTTTCTTAATTAGATGGGAAAAGTTGGAAACTACGCACTCGTGAGAGCCGCTGCCCGGATTTGGATTTGGGTTTGGGTTTGGATTTGCGCGAACAATTTGCAGCTGCTTCTCTGCTATTTGTCGCGCTAGTGGGTAGCGAATGAGACAGTTATCCGTTTCCGTATGCCTTCTTTTTTCGGTTTGCATTCAGGTGCATGCGCAAGCGCAAGTTTTTTTTTTTTTTACAATACAGATATCTGACTTTCTACTTAATAATAATTTATTTTTACGATGACACAGGGTCCGAATGAATAAATAAATGCTTGGTGATACCAAATCCGGAACAAGCTATTGTGCTGAAAAATAAATAATAAATTTACACCAAGAATTTAGTGATGTGGTTAGTCAAACATTATTATTAAAAAGTAAATTGACGAATGTATAAAACATTTACAATGGATGATTCAACATCCCATCATAACCCTCGAACAAGCTCTTGTGCTGAAAATTAAATAATAAATTTGCACCAAATTTACTGATGTGGTTAGTCAAATGTTATTATTAAAAAGTAAATTGACGAATGTATAAAACATTTACAAGGGATGATTCAACATCCCATCCTCGAGACCTTTTTCTTCCACATTAGTCTTCTATCCTTTGTAAACATATCGACTTAGTTCTTCAAACCTTTTCTTCCACATCATTTTTTTTATCACTTGTAAATATATCTTGTGCAAATTTGATAAAGTTCCAAACTAATGTTTTTTCCTTCATTGTGTATCTCTCCTTCCTTCATGGGGTATATTTGAATTGCAAGGAGTTTGGATATTGTAGCAAGAAAATTGGATCTTCAATCTATATATATAACTTTTCATAGAAATCATTTTCATTTTTAATTTATTTTCTTTTCCAACTTCTTACTATTTTTGTATTATTCTGTTTTAGGGAATGCCTTTTACTAATGCCCTATGTCCTATCTATAAGCACAACCATAAGTTTTAACATGATAACTTTACCAATATCCTTATCTTTCAGGAATTATTTTTAACCTTTTATGTTTTTCCACAATCATTTTATGGTTTTTTTAATATTTTTTTATAATTATTTTAGGGTTTTTTAAAATTTATTTCTTGTGAGTCTTTCTTATATATTTTTAACTTTGTTTATGTCAATAAATTTTAAATTTAGTCATATTTTTGTTAGTGAAATTTAGAAGTTATTTTGAAATTAAATAACATGGAAACATCAACATTTGTCCATGTATAAATATAGTTAACTCTTCCTTCCACTTTCTATTAGTTTTTTTTTTTCATACTCCTTTTTTTAATAGCTAAGAGCTTCTTAACCTAATCCATTATATTCCATATGCATAAAATGGCTTCAATTTAAAGACATTAATCTAATTAATATAAATAAAATTTCTAACTTGATGAATTTATTCTCGTACAACATTTTCTATTCAGTTGGTCAAGTTCTCGTTGCTAAGTACTTCACTAGTTGGGAGTTCACGGGGTCAAATCTCCTCGACGCCCTTGGGATTATGCCCTGCTTGTTGTGCCAATGGATAGATCCCTTCGGGTTGATCTGCCTAGATTTTCAAATTGATGTAGCAACCACCCAGTGTCTTTGAACCACCCTTAAAAAAAACATCTTTTTACTTATATGATGATAGTCATTCATAATTTAGTTTTTATATATTTTATCATTTTTTGTGTATATAAAATTAATGAGTTTTAAGTAGAGCCATATGGGAAAAAATTTAAAATAAATGAAAAAAACATGTTGAACACATTCTTTTCATGTATTTTCAATTTTTTCATTATGGGACTACTCACAAGTATGTAGAGTGGCTCGTTGGATGTGGAAATGACTCGTTGGATGTGGAAATGAATTATGTATCCAACGAGTGACTACACTTGATATTTGATAAACCTATAAGAAGATAAGCAAAAAATACAATAGAAAAATATTTTTCTTCTTTTCCCTCCAAAATATTTTTCCGTGGGGATGACATGATCTTGAATCCTATTGGTTCTTTAAAAGTTAATTTTTTTAGTACAATTTTTGTTTTGAGACCCATTTTTTACCTCAAAATTTCCGTGATGTTCATTTATGATAATAACTACTTGGAGGAAGTTTCTTCATACAATTATCGGGGAATCAACATTCATAATTAGTTCAATTAGAATTATAGCATTAAGAAAAGGATAATTGGAGGTTGGAAAGCTTATTAGGGGATTGAAAACAATTTTTAGTCGACATACCTTTGGTCATAGAAAAAAAAAAAAAATCCTCTTTGAGATTCTCATCACCCCTATAATTTTAAATGGATGTGAGGTTTGGGCTTGTAATATATCTAGATTATCTTGGAGGAATATTGAGCTTATCCAAAAGAAATTGAGAAAACATATAACCTCAAGATTAAAGGAAATACTCCCTAAATTATCCTCTTGATTGAAGCTAGTCCTTCCCTCATTGAAAGAACGACTATGAATAGGTATCTCATATATAAGAAGAAGCTATACAACATGGAAGCCAAGAGGTTTTCTAAAATTGATTCTAACTCTAGCCAAAAGTCCCACCTCTGGCTCAAGCAAGACTCGCATAAGGATGCCCAATCTTGGCTAGACCATTTGGGGGTAAAGCAAGAGATCATCTTGAAGAATAAGGATAATATTAAAAATATTATTACTTAAAAATTTAAGGATAAGTTGTGGGATGATAAGAAGTTGGAGGGATAATGGAAGCTAAGGTATTATAAGGAAGTGATCAACCCAATGTCTAAAACCAGAATTATATTTCTATCTTGACCAGTGTAAGAAGAAAATGAGCATTGCCAAGATAAGAACTAATTCTCATGAGCTTCAAAATGAAACCAGGCATTGGTTAATTCCCAAACACCTTGGGATGAAAGAGTCTGTCACTTTCGTGATACTAAGAGGGTTGAATATGAAAAGCACTTTCTCTTGGATCACTCGGCTCTTATTCACATTCGTTCAAATTTTCAAAATATTTCCCAAACTACCAACCTTCTTTACTTGTTAAGTGAGAAAAAGTATGGTGATCTAGGAACATTTTCTCTTCTTTCTTTTCGATCATAGAAATAAAATATTAAAGAATATCAAGTAATCTATTACTTTCTTAAGATTTGATAGACCATATTAATCTTGATCGACATTAATCATTATCATCATCATCATCATCATTAGTTTTGGATAATTTGGATGGAATCATTAGTTTTAGATACTTTGGATGGAATAAAAATATCTATGTAGATAGATATATTTAATTTGGAAAAATATTTTTAAAATTTTAATTTAATTACTAATAATTATTAGATGGATGGTAAGGATTTAACTTTTATATAATATTCTTGAATATTTTTAATAGTAATTAAAAATTAAAGATTGAGATGTATTTCAAAAGTAGTTATGTCCCTTTTGTAGTTTTAATTAGATTTAATAATTAAAAAAATGACATATGAAAATGATTTATGATTTTTTGAGCATGTGATATTAGTAAGTTATGGTATTGGTATGTGACCTTACAAAACCTATTTACATTAGGATGAATCTCCATGGTTAACAAATTTTTTACATGTCTTTTTAAATATATGCATGTTTATTTATTTATTAGTTTTTTTTATAATTATGCCAAGAGGCTCTTCAAACTTAATTTGGAAGAGATGTAATGGCGTGCCTTGTAAACATTTTGAGTCTGTCTAATTACATAAAGAATAAAATAAAATATTAAAATTAATAGTTTATTGTTAGCTATTTTTAGACTCCATGTTTTGACAACCCATAGTTTTACCATGATATTTTTTTTCTTTCTACCATATTTATATGCATTTATATAGGTTATTCGACGATTTCTTATCGATGAGTTTTTATGGCTACTCTGCACTCAACTATGGAAAGACCAAACATTTGGCGAACAAAACAATGACAGTTCTTGACAAGTTCCTCTGAACACGATGAGCTTCAATCTTTGACCCCCTCTACATGATAAAATTTCATGTTTTATTTAATCTTATAAAGGGAGAACTAAATTTTGATACAAAACCCTAGTCGCGTGGAAGGAAGGGAGTGTTAATATTAAAAACCCATAGGATTTTAAATGTTCAAAATATTTTTAGTCATATGTAAAGGAGGAAGATTAAGATTTTGTACAAAATTGTAGGAGTCAAAGCATTAAAAATATTATTCATTGTACATGGTATCACTCCGTAATTTCTTAACGTTGTAAAAGAAACCAAAGGTAACCACAAAACCACTTTCAAAACTGGAATCTAGCCCTTCTAGCTTTAGAGGTGGATCTCTCTTATTATTTAGATGTTTTGATCAAGGTATTAGGCTAGTTCTTAAGCTTTGATTTGGGTTTTTTGAAGGATTTGGTTGAAAGTACAAGAAATGCCATTGGGTAATGGAGTCAAAAACCTTAAGTAGATCAAGTGCAGAAAAAGTAGATGAAGTGTAACAGGGAAAGGTAGGCATGCTATTGGATCTTTGGAGATTTTGTGAGGTGGATTAGAGGAAACTTCTTAGATTCAATTAGACATAGAGCATTTGATAATGAATTATATACTTATTCTCAGTTTGAAAACATAAATATTGTTTATAGGTCAAAGCTGAGTGTAATTAAACCAATTCAACACTTAATTTTCCTCAAAAAATACAAATAACAAAAATACATGGAAACAGAGCAATCATAAGTTTACAAGTAGAATAAACATCACCAAGTAAGCTTGACACATGAATCCAAGAACATTTTTTTGTATCACTTAAAATGATCACTTTTAGCTCAATGAACAACTTTTACATCAGAGGTCTAACTTCTTCATACAAGTCCCAACAATATTACTTCAAATTTTGAAGTATTTATACAAATTCTAAGAAAAATATCTCGATTTACAATATCTCGATTTACTACAAATATCTCAAAATTGTTTTTATAGAAATAGAATAGAAAAATAGGACATCCAAAACTGTTGAAGCTACTGACACTATTTTAAGGGTTGTTGTTGATGACTTGGCCTAAAAAATTGTTATTTTGCTGCAGAAAACCAGAACCTCATTTTACTCCAAAATCTGACATGAATCATCCCATAGATCCTCACCTAAGATGGTAATTTAAAACAATTTTCTATAGGTTTGATCTACCTCAGTATATTTATGAAAAGTTTTCTTAACCATAAATAAATGTTTGATTTCAGATCTGATGTATAAGTCAAAATCCAGAGCTTCTAGGAGAGATTTTCCTTTAACTGTTCCTTTGATAACAGTAAATTTGGATTTATCCAGGGCTATTGTGTACAACTTCTTCTGATAATCTGTCAAAATTATTAACTTTTCCCCAATCCCTTTCAGCCCTCACAATCCCTTTAAATGTAAAACATTAATTTTCCTGTTAAATTTCGGAATGTCGACTTCCATATTATGGCATTTATTCTCCAACTGAAACATCAAATTCTTCTTTTTGGTTACTCTTCTAACCTCAAGAATAGTCTTGGTCCTGTCTGTAATCTCGAGCTCTTCTAACTCATCCTTAGTTTTTGAATTTAGGACCTTTATTAATGTATTGGCCTCTTCAGGCTTCCCTCTTAAACTACCTTTGACTTTTTCAATTAGTTCCTTTGATCTTTGTACTAGGTCCTCCTGCTCAAAAATTATTTATATTGAGGGAAAAATTTCCGTGATAGCTTCATTGAACTCAACCCACATATTTTCCTTGGCATATGCTAGTGTTTGAGCTATTGCAGACTCCTTCTCTAACTGATCAATTCTTTGTGTCAACCTATGAGATTTTTGTAGCTCTGCTACATTTGTATTATCTACTCTTAATTTTTTATCCTCGAAAGTTTTTAGTTGTGCTTTTAATTTCTTAATTTCATGTCCTCTAATGGACAAGTCATCCATGGCTTTAATTAAATATTTTGATGCATCCTTTAATTAGGTCTTTGTTGTGATTGCTGATGAAGTAGATGCCTTTGTTGTTCCTGTACCTGTAATGTGAATTGTTCCTGCAATAGGAACTACTGTCAATGGAACAACTACCAACTGAGAATATTGTTCATTTTCCTTTAATAGTTTCTCCATCTCAATATCCATTTTCTTGATCTGACCCTTTTGTTCAATAATGATTGTAAATGTGTCTTCTTTTTCTTTTCTCTAAATTCCCAACTTCCTTTTCTAGAGGGTCTTTTGCGGATGGAAGTTTTAGTTTCTTTCTGAGTGTTGGAATGTCTATAGTTTTTTCTCTTTACAATCTCTTCGACTACCTTTACATATTTGTGATCATATCCTATCTTAATTACCAAATCCTATAGATATTTTATTTTTGTGTCTTTGGCCAATGAGGATATCTTCTAAAGTTTCATCTGAGATTGTATATTGTTGAATGATACCTACAATTTTGAAGTTGTCACAGCAGTGTTTATCAATGTTGAGTATAACATTTCACCTGTTTGTTTGTGAATATCCATCTCATCAATTGGATGAATTTTATTAGCATCAAAGGTGAAGATGAGATTCTATAATCATTTGTTGTCTTCGAAAAAGGAATTATTTCTTGAAGGAAAGAAATCTGCATTTGTTATTTTTATTTGACAAAAGCTAAAATAAGCCTATGCTTAGAAGCTATTGTTTTCTACCAAAATTATGCATAAGTAGTAGCCTTAAGCATTTCATTCCTTTTCTTGATCTCTTTGTACTTAGCAAAAATATTTGGTTCAACTTTGTCATGAACCAACTTTATTGTTTGAGTAGTATCTAGAGGGCTTTGGGAGGCCGAGGAGGATGGATATTCTCTGAAAATATGCTCAGTCCTTGGGAAAGTTGTAGCACAGGTTCTTGTTAGAATTATAGTCAACTGTTGATCACCTTCCTGTAGAAAATCTGATGGTATACCGGTCTTTTGCTTCTTTTTGTAGATTTGAAATTCCTTTGCTGCAATTTCTGTGAGTGAAGGAGAGACATCATCTCTTGGTATTTTATCTTGTTTATATTGAGGATTTGGAGTCTGTGAAGTTGTTGTAGATAATACCTGCTCTTCTACCTCTTGTAGAGTGTCTTCTTCCCACTGCTCTTGATTAATGAATTTCTCTATCTCTGGTCTTAGAGTGTGAGTGTAAGGAGTAGTTTTATGTTCTACTCTAAGCTTGGAAATGATACCAAATGGGTCATATGACCAAGTGAAACCGAGCTTCAAATTAATTTTCTTCAATAGTAAGTTAGCTTCCTTTCCTAATACCCTAGTATTACAAATGAAGGGTCCAATCTATGTTTTTTATTTTGAATTGAGACTTCTTCTTCGCTTGCACAAAGTGGATATCATCCATATTGATCATCTGGCTTATGTTCTAATGAGAAGATCATTACAAGGACAACCTTTGGTAGCCTATATCGGGGAAGTTCACACCCATACACCCTTATTTCTATGTAGTTCTAGTATAAGTACCAATTCCCTGTTTTGGTTTTCTCAGTAAGGTGAGAATTTCTTCTTATCTCTGACCATATTCTTGGATGAATATCATTGTTCAACAAGCAAGCAATTGTGTATAGGAACTGGTCAAAAAAATCACTGTATATGAATTCCGTGGTGTGCTCCCTCACTAGGGAAGTCCAATGAATTAATGATTGAGTTGCTCCTTGCTCATCTAACTTATGTAATTAAAATTGAAACATGTTTGCTTGATAAAATACAAATAAATAGACTAATACTGAGGCATATTTGAATCTTTCTTCTGTAGAAAGTTTTAACAATTGTTCATATATCACATTAGTGAGGAATTCGTTGTAATTGAATAGAATGGAAGGCTTCTCATCCTTTGAGAAGATTGATGGGAAGCCCATGATGACTTAATTTACCCATTGATCAAATTGATAACCTAAGAGACAAGAAACTATGGAGAAGATTTCTTTTTCTTCTCAGGAAATATAAAGGTAGGGTATGGGGGATTCTTTTTGGGTAACTGGGCATCTCCAGGTAGGAAAATTTCAAAAATTTGGCTCTATTGGGGAAAGTGAGGTTTTTATACAAATCCATGAGGGTTTCTTCTCAGAATTTCATAAGGGATTCATTATTTTATATTTGCAGGATTTGGTTTCTTCTCAAAATTTCTTAAGGGATTCATTATTTGATATTTTCAGTTGGGGATGTACTTGGAGTGGCAACAAGTTACAAATTATGGAAAGTGGTGGGTTTGGGGAACAATAATTGGGGTAGGAAGGAGTCCCACAGCCCCAATTGATCACTTTGGTCATTATGATTTTGTTTTAGGCAATTATGCAACTCATATAAATCAAATTCGTAGGAAGTCTCGAGGATTTTATATTCCTCATCTGCCAGGGGTAAAGGTCTAGGTCGAAAAATGGTGGTAGCATAGGGTTTTACTCAATTCGCTTCGATTTTATTTTAGGGGCCATGATTAAATATAAAATGAACAGATTTATTGAGTTAATCAGGAAAACTTAGGTGATTTTCTATACTTTTGATAATATGGTTGGTTGTATGTGATTGACTCTATTGCAATAGACTAGGTGTCGTGATGGATGAAATTTAGCTGATGGGTCCCTGCAACAATTCTGGGAACAAAATGCAGAAGGGGGGCCATGGGTCAGGTTTTTCGTTTTTTATAAGAAAAAAAATTGTTTATCGTTGAGTTGAGGTCATTAGGGAATGGGTCCGTTGAGGAGGGGTAATGTTCACATGGTGAATGGGTAGTTTAACGGGTAAGTGTAATGGACAGGAAGTGTGGCAGGATAGTGTTGGTGTAATAGCGGGTGAGAAGTTATGTTAGGCAAGAGCAGGAAGGGTACGTGGCAGCTATGGATTGAATGAGAGTGGGAGATGTGGCGAGGGGAAATAGAGTGGAGGTGGATTAGTGGTTTTTAGGCAGAGGGGATGGGGTTTGGGGGGGGGGGGGGGGGGTTGTATGCAGTATTAGGATTGGGTGGTGCGAAGCACCTGGGTGATTTCCATGTCACAAAGTCATAAACCATTTTTTGACCCCCCCGGTTAAATGTCAAAGGGGCTGGGGGGTCCCAAAGTGGATGGCCTGCCGTTGATCCGGGTGGGCCATATCTTAATCGTCGATTGATGCACGATCTTATCGCTAGTTCAAAAAAGGTCATTATGGTGAGAGTTATTCCACTTAACATAAAAATTCGTGCTTGGACTATATAAAAAGAACTTTACAACATAATTTTGAATCTATTTCATAATTAAACCACAGTTAAAGAATGTGGCTAATCAAATTGATATAACTTAAATAATTTAACCATGATTACATTGTGTGATAAAAAAATCACTTATTATAAGCTAATTAAATATTTAATCAAACATAATCACGTTTAAACAGTGTGGTTAAACTATTAAATCCTATTTATCAAATTCCAATGTGGCATTTTAACTAGAAACACATTATTCAAACTTTCCTAAGGTATTACTGATATATTTTTCCATTTTTTGAGTCGCATTCAGACTTGCTCACTGATTTTTTGGGGTATTTTCATTTTTTATTTTTCTCATATTTGTTTTTATATTTTCATATTTTCTTCTATTTTTGTATCCCCTTTTATATTTTCTTTTGTTTTTCTTTGGAAATAATTTATAGGATGGAATATTATTTACAACATCCTATACAATAAAATTTATAGATAATCAAAAATTTATCCTATGTAACATACGACCCAAACATAGGCTCTAATGGGGATGGCATCCTCCCTATGAGGTGCCAAGAACACCGTAGACTAGTAGCCTGATCCATTGGGTTGATCCCAAGCCTTCAAAATTCTCTTCCATGAAACAACTACAATTGAAAACCAATTGATAATCTATTCTAATCCTCAAACTGAATCAAATCCTTTCTTCAAACTGAGATCTGAGCTGCACACTGAAAACTGAAAACTCTACTGCAAACTGAAACTGAAAAGAATGTTGAAAGAGTGAAGCTTATTCATCACACTTACTCAGTCTAATATACTGAAATGAATAAAATATCAAGTAATAACAAACTTCCAATGCATCCAGTCAAGCAAATGGCTACTTAATTGAAGCTTGCATTCCACTCCTTGAGGCATACAAATAAAATCAGAAAATGGAAACTCAAACATCCCATTGAAACCGTCTTCATAATCCATAACCAACACAAAATTTAGATTTGCTGAAGATTCCAATAGTTTTTCCAAAGGATTCTCAAAATCACAGAGAATTTCCCTTTGTTGTTCAATTCCTGTAAACTTTTCAATAGAAAACTCATGGTTATTATCAAGAGGAAAACCAACAGTTTCCTTTGTAAAATCTGTATTCATATAATTCCAAAGACAAGACTTTAGATGTTGATGAAAAACTTCAAATAGGGTAATTGATATTTGTACACTTGAAAATGACTTCTCATAATCTTCAATAAAAATGTCTTTGTACTTTTTAAAAGTTTTTGGCTTTGTGTTTACAAGGGATGTAAGATTATAAATATATCATTCATCATACGAAGGATATAAAACAACTTTATCTTCTTGAACATCTCCTTGGAACTCAATGATATAATTCTCTTGTATTGAAGAGTTGATTGGCAAAATTTGTTGGCTATTATGCTCATCCTCATGTGACTTTGTTTGAATACTTCCCTGTTTAGGCTCAGTATATAAATTTCCATACATACAACTTCATAAATCTGAACTTGAAAAACTTTTGTTTGAAATGAAAATTTAAAAAATGAGAAGTCTGAACAAAAAATCGAATGACCATCCTCGTCCATATGTTGATTTTTTAAAATATTTACATTTTCATTAGACCCAAGGAATAAAGCATGATTTTCCACATCAATATCCTGACTATCTTCATTCATATCATGATCACATAAAATCTTGCAAGGTTGTTGCAAATTTTCATCAATTGCACGGGATCAAACATGAATGTCATCATTAAATCTCAATTCTCTTTCATCTTCAGCCAAAGAAGAATCTACAACCTGATGAAAATTTTCTTGAATGTCAAAGCAGTCAGCTTCTACATCTTCTTCATGGTTGAAATGTCTCTCTTGAATATCCTATATAATCTCATAATCCATAAATTGATCATCTTCATAGAAACTTTCCAATTCTTCAATAAAATTGTCAAAATGTGTTTGAAAACCTTTGACCAGCAATAAAGAAGGATTATTTTCATTATATTTCTCATAAAATATTGTATGAAAACCTATAAGAGAATATAAACAATCATTTGGCAATCATTCATACCATGATTTGCATTTCCCTCCAGGGATACCATGAACATATTCATAAGAAAATATTTGTGAATTTAACTTTAAACATACGGATGTACCTATGAAACCTAATCAGGTCCAAAGTAGCATCATCTCCTTTTTTATCTTTAAATAATGGAAGATAAGTTAACAAACCAACACGGGGCATAGGATTTGGAAAACTAGGAATACTAGATCTGTCCATAGGAGCATACCTGTGTTCCTTTCTTGAACTCATCTTGATTTTTGGATCTTGTTGCTAGTGCAATATTTAGATCATATTGCAGTTGTTTGGAGTCGTCAGATGAATGTTTCAACCTTCTTGTGTCTAATATTTAGATCTAAAACTTGATAATCTTTCCTGAGGAAGATGAAACCTTTTCCCCAGTATGGTCTCCACTATTTTATCGCTTTGTAATTTCTTAAGGTTGTAAAAGAAACCTAGAGGTAACCACAAAACCACTTTGGAAATTGGAATATAGCCCTTCCAACTTCAGAGAGGGATCTCTCTTTATGATTTAGATTTTTTGATCAAGGTATTAGTTTATTTCTTAAGTTTTGATTTAGGATTTTTAAAGGATTTGGTTGAAACTACAAGAAAACCCATTGGGAAATGGAGTCAAAAACCTTAATTAGATCAAGTGTAGAAATAATAGATGAAGTGTAACAAGCCAAGGTAGGCAGGCTATTCGATCTTTGGAGCTTTGGTGGGGTAGATTGGAGGAAATATTTAATATATAATTAAAAATAGAGAATTTGAGAATGAATTATATGCTTAATCTCAGCTTGAAAACATAAATATTTTTTATAGGTCAGAGCTGAGTGTAATTAAAAAAATTCAACACTTAATTTTCCTTAAACAATATAGATAAGAAAAACATATGGAAATGGAGCAATCACAAGTTTACAAGTAGAATAAACATCACCAATTAAGCTTGACACATGAATCCTGGAACAAATTTATCTATTACTGAAAATGATCACTTTTAGCATAGTGAAAAGCTTTTACATCAGAGATCTACTTTCCTCATAAAACTCCCAACAATATTACTTTGAACTGTGAAATATTTATAGAAATTCCAAGAAAAATATCTTGATTTAAAATATCAAAATTTATTACAAATATCTCAAAATTGTTTTTACAGAAATAGAACAGAAATATAGGACATCCAAAAATGTTGAAGCCGATGGCACCATTTTGAGGGTTGATGTTGATGACTCGACTTAAAAAACTGATATTTACTCGAAAATCTGACACAATTTATCCCACCAATCCTCACCTTAGATGGGAACTTTAACCAAATTTCTATAGGTTTCATCTACCTTGGTATATTTCTGAAACGTTGGTTGAACCAGAAATAAATGTTTGATTTTGGATCTGATGTATAAGTCAAAATACAGAGCTTTTAGGAGAGCTTTTCCTATAATTGTGTCTTTGATAGCAGTAAATTTGAATTTATCTTTGGTTGTTTTGTACAACTTCTGTTGATGATCTTTAAATTTATTAACTTCTCCCCAATCCCTTTCAACCTTGGCATTCCCTTTAAATATAAAACATTAAATTTCCTGTGAAATTTATGAATGATGGCTTATAAATTATCGCATTTATTCTCTAGCTGAAACATCAAATTCTTCTTCATGGTTACTCTTATAATGTTAAGGATAGTATCGGTCTTGTCTATAATCTCGAACTCTTCTAACTCATCCTTAGTCTTTTAATTTAGGACCTTTATTATTTTGTTGGCCTCTCCTAGTGTTGTCACTCCGTAATTTGTGAGATTGGAAAGAATAAACAACAGAGGACAACATCAAACCACTTTGGAGTCCAGGACCTAGCCTTCCTAGACTCAGGGAGGGCTCTCTCTATTTTTATGATTGAACTTGATGATTATAAGTGATGATACTAGGCTAGTTACAACGATGGGGGTTGTTTGTTTGATTGATGGTATGGTTGGAAAGATAGGGCTGCAGGGACTAATCCATTGGGCTATAGAATCAAAAGGTTTGAATGGCACATCAACATTCAAGAAAATCACAGGGCAAGATAACTGTGCTAAATGGATCTTAAGAGTTGTATGAATTATGAGGTGAAAGATAGAGTGAGGTTTAGTAGTGAGTAAAGAGAAGTTAAGAATTATTTAATCAAACTTCAGTAGAAAACATTCAGGTTGTAAATGCAGACTGAATTAAGGTGCTCTAACAACAAATATTAATCTAAAATTTCTGATTTACAATTAGATGAACAAAAGCACAATAGAGAAAACAACGGAAACATTTAAACAAAGAAGTAGCACATCACCATTTCAACACAACTCAATAATCCTGTAAACGGTCTTTGATATTGATGTCGAGCTCCAAAATTATAGTGCTCTAATATAGTAGTTCTTACAATGTAGGGGCCAACATTATCCAACCCTTGATTATGAAATTCAAGAAGTATTTAACTAGAACTTGAGTCGGTTGCCCTAATCTACTTTGGAAAACTTCAATTATTACAAACAATTGAAAATTAAACAGGTATGGCCATGCAAGGGCCGAACAAATAAAATATTTGACAAAACACTTCTTGTGGAATTACTTTTAGTAACTCTTCAAGAATGAAAAACTCAGGTGGCTCTTCGTAAATAAAAATTAGGCTTGAAGATGGCATGTGATGATCCCGAAGAGGCAACGAATGATGGCTCAGACATCTGGCCCTGTTTTTCAAAATATCAACGTTGGGTAATTAAATATGGTGTAGGGCTAGCCACTTTTCATCGATTAGTAACTGTGTTGATGTGCCTTGCTTCCTTTTCCATTTCTGCCATTATAACATAAAAATTCTACATTAATTCTCTTTGATTCCTGAATTGACCTTTGATGTTTATTTTCCACCCAAATCCTTATTTGTCGCATTTTAACCCTTTTTCTAAACAAAACAGCCTAAAAATTCCTTTACCGAGACCTAAAAATGTTTAGATTTTATCTTAGAGCTGCATCGCATCCACGACATCATCGCATTTCACAAGTTTTGCAATTTATGATATAAGAAATGGAATCGGCGATGCGATACGAAGTGGAAGGTGAGTGGAGGGAAGGTGGGACCCGACCACAGCCCGCAATCACAATTCTTTAATATGAAGAAGTAGATGTAAACTCTAGAATATGTGAATTGCGAAGCACGGGAAGGAAGGAGGTGACGTGGAGGGAAGGTGGGACCCGACCATAGCCTGTAGATCGCAAAATTTAAGTGTTTATTATAAGTATCGGAGGTTAACTATGTGAAATGCGATTTGCATTGTCATAGGATGATGTGGCAACGAGGATAGAGCCCACTGTATTGGCAGAGTTATAAAGCAGCGAATGATTTCAGTGGTAAGGTAAGTTTATGATGTTTCATATGATATGTCAATGTATTTCAATGTATTTGAAATGGCTGTGAAGTGGGGGGCGAAGCTACTACGGTGGGGCTAACCACATCGCAAATTAAACAAAACATATTGTGGGCGCTTCAAATGGTAAGTTAAAAAATCTGCGATGCGATAAGTTGTATTTTTCGATATGCGATGGATGGTGGGGGGAAAGCTTGATGTGGATTGATGGCCCCACTTTAATCGCAATCGTATAAATCGGGAAAGTGGAAGGTAAAACCATGATATAATGGTGAAAAGGTAAAGTAGAAAGATATAGCAGAAAAAGGAGGAAAAGGTAAAGTTTAATGATATTTTAAGGGAAATGGAGTGAAAAGGAAGTGTGGCGGGTGAATAGGTCCCATTTCATCGCATCGGCGAAAAAAAAAGATTTTGCATAAGTATTAAAAGGTAAGGTTAAAAACCTGTGGGCTGTGAAGTGAGGGAAATAAGTAAGGCTTATTTGTGCACCACGGTGAATGGGTCCCACTTCATCACAAATCACATTTCGCTGACTTTAACATTTACCCTTACACCCATCCTGAAAAAATTGTGATCTGTGATTGTGATTGAATCTCTGTTGTTGATCATTTCTCAGATTCAACAGTCCTCACTACTCCCTTGTTGTGGTTTACTGACCTTGTTTCCTTGGTTGTGCCCGTTCGTTTCTTAGCTGTTCGTAGAATACTTGCCCCACGTTCACGACTTGACCTGCTTTAGCATTCACGACTCGACCGAAACGTGTGCACGACTTGACCCAATCATGTTCAAGACTCTTCCCTTGGTTTTTTTCTTCCGTAACTTCTTCTTTGCCACCTTTTCTTCCTTTGATTCTAATGTTGCTCCTTTTTTAACTATAGAACTTGGGTTTTAATAGTTGAAGAAGGGGTTTGAATGAAATAAGGTGTAGAACTTTTAAACATGGAAGAAATTAGGGGCATAGAGGGGGAATGAAATGGAATGAGGGCATAAATTAAGTTTGATCACCATCACACCTTATGAGCAACACTTTCTTCCTTCTTTTCTAAAAATAAATGACAATCATGGAATATCATTTTCATTCATGACAAAATCTAAGCAATAAAATATCACCTGGTGATACCGTGAAATACAAGGGTCTAACAATGGCTCCAGCTGGGAATGGAAGCTCCTCTAAGAGGTGTCAAGAACATTGTAGACTAGTGGCCTGATCCATAGGACTAATCCTAAAACTTGTATCTTGATCTGTCGGGAAAATTAGTGACTAGAAATTAGCTGATTGTTTCTCCTGACTTTGACTAATAAAAATAGACCACATGCTTAGCTAGCCAACTTATTAGCATACTGAAATATGAACCAAAACTACAATTTAACTTATCCACTGCAATCCTCCAAGCTGAACATATTGTTGCACCTTAAAAACTTAAATGGTGAAACCAAAACTGAGCTAAAACTAAAGTTTGAAACACACTGATCTAAAAAATGAAAAGAAATCTAAAACTAAAATTTGAAAGATGCTTAGAGTGCTAAACTTATTTGTACGCCTACCTAGCCTAATCTAACTTGGAGATGATATATACACTAAGTGAACTCCTTTCTCCAATGCAACCAATCAAGTAAATAACTACATGATTAATTCTTCTTCACTTTTTTGAGTAGGCTAAAAAAACAAAAGGTCCACTCCCACCTTACTTTCCTTTGAAAAAACAATGCTCAAAATTTTCCTTAAACTCTACAACAAACCATTCCTGGCATAACATACTCCTTCTTTAGATGATTCTAATAAACCAACAAAAGGATCTTGGAACAATACCTGGCCCTAAGGATTTAAATAACAGACTTCATCTAGGGCTACTCCTTGTTCCACTTTGTCATGCTCAGGATCCTTCTGAAAGAGAATATATACATATTCTTCATGGTCATCAGAAAATGCATCCTGATTATATACCATTGTGTTGTCCTCAAGAAAACTTGATATGTCTTCACTGAGTTGGCTGAATTTTGTTGGAAGGCCATAATTCTGATGAATAGGAGCACTTTATGGCAATAGGCCTTCTTGAGAAGGTAGAATAACATCATTATCAATCTGTTCTTCTGTTTCTTCTTGAGGAAATGCTTTAGTACATAAATCAGCAGTAGAACAAATAGAAATAATCTCTTCATTACATAAAAATTCAGAGGTTGGATGCATGCTTAGAATCAGATTGATTTATTCTTCAGTTAAAGGAGGAGGGAGTCTTTGTTTTCTTTGTATTGAACAACAATTGTTTTCTTTCTCATGTGAAGACTGATTATGAGGCTTGATCTAAAAGTGGGACAAGATCTTTCTAATTCTTCAAAAAAATGAGAATGGAAAGAAGAATAACTGAAACAATTGCTTGTATGTTAACCAAACTTCTTAAGACATAGTGTTTTAGATATAAGTCGTTAATTTTAATGTTAAAGTTCAAAACTTAAGAATCATGCATAACATCAAAATATAATGATTGCAATAATTAATGATGGAGTTCATCCCTCATGGACTACGTCTCTGGGCCTGCTTCAAAGGTGTGCGACCATTGTATTAAGATAGCTAAGAGAAAAGGTTACATTGAATTGTCATCTAATAAGCACCAAACAACACTACTGACAATGTGGAAGGCAATTATCCTGAATAGGCTTTTCGAATACTGTCTCTCTACTTGAATAGGCCTTTAGTTGTCCAAGAAAAGTTAGTGATGGAAAACACACGTTGTCTGATGAATTGAAGCGTTTGGACCTCTGCACACAAGTAGATGGACTGATTTTGATGTTTGAAGTTGAACTCGATGCACCACAACGAAATTCAAATATAAATGTATGCAAGAATTGGAGCTCTCCTTCTCCACAATTTCCTGCAAAAATAAAACTATCTACAATGTACTCTAATGCTCCTCAAAATCACTCTCTTTAATTCTTCTCTCGAGACCTCTCTCCTGTTCAAAACATCTTTGTCTTTTTAAATAGGATGAGGGAAAATGGCATTAAACCAATTCATTCCCACATTTCTATCTTCATACATCAAAGATAATGGTTCATTAGGTTTAATGTGAATTCCACTTTTAGATAATGAATGGATGAGAATAATCATTTCAAAACATATTTTAGATTTAGCCCATATCATGATGGATCTCTCGACATCATCGAGGCCAAAAGCAGATTTTAGTTGAGTAATTATAGGTTTTTCTATCCTCGGACTAGATAACACCTTAGTCCTTAGGGATAAGGTATTAATAACCTTAGCATCATTTCTTATGCAGAAAGCCCATAAAGAAATTTTATATTAAAGTCTAAAACCCCGATGGTTAGGAGAAACTGTGCAGATCCTGAACATTAACATGTGATAGCTTTTCGGAGGGTGGCTTCTTCGACAGTCAATCCGGACGGTTGCTGTTTTCGATGGCGGATAAAACTTACATGTGATAAGCCTTATCTCCAGCGGTCATGGTCAGGTAGATGGCACGTTAAATGATAGTTTGATATTATGATCAACTCTTCTCACATGGCTAGACCTTTGATACGGTTATGTAGTCACGGTTACTATTTACATCTCCGCCCGTTGCCTCTGCTCACATGCTAGAGACCTCCAATGGTTATCATGCACGGTTATGGATTGGAGGTTAACTACCTGCAGTTTTAAAATCTGATCACATGCCACCACACATCTTCCAATATGCGTTAGACTGTATTACATTTGGATTTGTAAATAGATTTATAATGTAAGTCCAAAAGTGGGTTTTCGTGACTTTACATTAATATTTAGGTTTTTTATCACCATGGATAGTTTTTAATAGGACTTTACAGCTAGGTCTTACATCATTTCACCTTAGGATTTAACCTTAGGCTTAAAATTAAAACTTAGACCTAGGCATAACCTTTTTGTGTTATTCTTTAGGCATTTTAGGATTTAGTCTTTAACAAAATGTTTTTAAGACTAATCACTAACATTTTCTCATAGAATTAACACTTAGTTTAGACTTTCTAGTACTAATGTTTAGACCTAGGATTTTATTTTATCCTTAGGTATTTTACATGGATTTATCGCTTTACAATTCTCATCATGACTATGCTCTTTAATGTTTTATTGTCACAGGTCAACACAACTCAATATGACGACTTTCTACAAAACAACATTTTGGACTTCAATTCATGAAGAGAAAAACATTGGCGAATATTATCAAAGTCACTGATATTGATGTTGAAGCTGATGACAAACATGTTGAACTAAAATCCTGCATATAACAAGAATGATGTAGGTGACCATCTTGGTCGTTTACCAATTTTGACAAGATCCTGCTGATGACTTGAGTCGATGAACCATTGCTCATAAGACCTTCTTGGTCGATGCAATTTCGACACAACCTGTTTATTACAAAAATCGATGACTAATTAATTATAAAGACCATCTTGGTCATTTTCTAATTTTGACACAAAACTTCAGGATCCAAATTGGATCACACCTTCCCACAAAAGGAACTTTTGGTTCTCCAAATTTTTTTATTACAATGCATTGAAAAAAAGTAACTCTAGATCCTAGTTATAGACTCATCTAGATCTAGAAAAGTTTTACAGAGTCATTTTAGACATATGGCATATAGTCTTCCCAGTTCCATTTGGCAGTCAAATGTTCTCCAGAAGGTGAATTGGATGACTCTTGTTCTGTTGATGTCAATGTTGTTTCTTGTGTTAGGATTGGATAGTTGCTCTTAGCATTCCTCGACAATTTGCAATACTAGCAAATTCTCTCTTTGGAATTTGTAATTGTTGCCTTTGAATTTCCTGAATGTTATTCATATTCAGTGGATTCAATGATAGATTGAAGCAAGGTTTTACCTGAACGCTTCTTCACTTGTAGTGTTTCACAATCTTCTTGTGGTTGGCTTCTGGTAGCTCCAACTTTCTTGTTGTAGGCCCTATGCTTCCAACAATGTTCTACACAATGCCATGAAATTCCACAAAATGTGCATGGATATATTCTTTTAACAATTTCTACAACCCAATTTTGATAAAAAAAAATCACTTCCAGAATCAATACTAGAAGATTGTTTTTGTTTACCTTTCTTGTCCAGTAGCCTCTTTGGCATAAGCTCAGGATCAAGAGACCAACATGGGCTCGAAATATGGCCATTTTTTCACAATAGTTGCACTTCATTAAACCATAACATAGGCCTTGATACTTAGGCATTTCTTTTACATTTATTGGTAGAAGTCTTCCTTGACCATTCTTACCAAGGCCTTCTCCTTCCTGATATCCCATGGCCTTCATCATGGAAAAACCTTTTCTTTCAGAAGCTTCATTTTTCTTCTGGATAGAAACTTCCTCTGAGTCTGAATCACTTTTTGGTGATACCAATATGTTGGGAGTTTCCTCGGCATGTTAGGAAAAGGTTCTGATGGCCTCTCTTGTTGATTTTGGAGTTGATGAAAGAGAAGAACTATCTTCATCATCCTACTGAAAAGTTAGTGTTGGCTTATTTCTATTAGTAGCTACACCTTCTACTAGAGGATTGTTTCCTCTTTTGTTCTTTCTCAAGACTTCAATTTCCGACTACAATATCTTCTTGTCACTTTCCAGAGCTTGCGCCATTCTTTGTAGAGTAGTATTTTCCTACTGAAATTGTTGATTGAACTCCTCAAGTTCATTCAATCGAAGCTATTGTCTTGAGTTCTTGCGCTTTTTTGTACCTGAAAAAGAGCTAGTATGCTTCGATACCAAAATATGATCTGAAAGTGGATAGACAAGATCTTTCTAAATCTTGACAAAAATTGGAATGACAAGAAGAATAACCGAAACATTTGCTTGTATGTTAACCAAACTGCTTAATATAGAGTGTTTTAGATACAAGCCATTAATTTTAATGCTAACGTTCAAAACTTAAGCATCATGCATAACATCAAAATATAATGACTGCAAATTAATGACGAAGTTCGTCCATCCTAGACAATGTCTCTAAGTCCGCTTCAAAGGTGTGCGACCATTGTATTAAGAAAGACGAGAGAAAAGGTCACATTGACTTGTCAGATGATAAGTGCCAAACAACACTACTGACAATGTGGAAGGAAATTATCCTGAATAGGCTTTTCGAATACTAACCCTTTACTTGAATAGGCCTTCAGTTGGCCAAGAAAGGCTAGTGATGGACAACACACTTTCTCTGATGAATCGAAGTGTTTGGACCTCTGCACAAAAGTAGATGGATTGAGTTTTGATGTTTGAAGTGGAACTCAATGCACTGCAGTGAACTTCAAATCTTAATGTATTCAAGAATTGGAGCTCTCCTTCTCCACAATTTCCTCCAAAAACAAAACTCTCTAGTACAATGTACTCTAATGCTCCTAAAAAGCACTCTCTTTAATAATTCTCTCAAGACCTCCTCTCTCCTCTTCAAAACATATTTGTCTTTTTAAATAGGATGAGGGAAAATGCCATTAAAACAATCCATTCGCAAATTTATATCTTCATACATCGAAGATAATGGTTCATTAGGTTTAATGTGAATTCCACTTTTAGATAATGAATGGATGAGAATAATAATTTCAAAACCTATTTTAGTTTTAGCCCATATCATGATGGATCTCTCGACATCATTGAGGCCAAAAGAAAATTTCAGTTGAGAAATTATAGGCTTTGCTGTCCTCTAACTAGATAACACCTTAGTCCTTAGGGATAAGGTATTAATAACCTTAGTGCCATTTCTAATGCAGAAAACCCATAAATAAAATTTATATTAAAGTCTAAAACCCTGATGGTTAGGAGAAACTATGTGGATCCCGACGGTTAACATGTGATAGCTCTTTGGAGGGCGGCTTCTTCGACGGTCAAGTAGATGACGCATTAAATGAAATTTTGATATTACGTTCAACTCTGCTCACATGCTAGAGACCTCTGACAGTTGTCATGCACAATTATGGAATGGCAGTTAACTACTTGTGGTTTTAAAACCTAATCACATGCCACCACACATCTTCCAATGCAGTCAATTGATGCAGTTAGACTACATTACATTTGCATTTGTAGATATATTTATAATGTAAGTCCGAAATTGGTTTTCGTGACTTTACATTAATATTTAGGTTTTTTATCACCATGGATAGGTTTTAATAGGACTTTAGCTCTAGGTCTTACATAATTTCACCTTAGGATTTAAACTTAGGCTTAAAAATAGAAATTAAACCTAGGCATAAGATTTTTGTGTTATTCTTTAGGCATTTTAGGATTTAGTCTTTAACAAAAAAAATTTAAGACTAATCACTAACATTTTCGCCTAGAATTAACACTTAGTTTAGACTTTCTAGTACTAATGTTTAGACTTAGGATTTTCTTTTATCCTTAGGTATTTTACATGGATTTAGAACTTTACAATTATCATCATGAATATGCTCTTTAATATTTTATTGTTATAGGTCGACACAACTCAATATGAAGACTTTCTACATAACGAAATTTTGGACTTAAATTCATGAAGAGAAAAACATTGGCAAATATTGTCGAAGTCACTAATGTTGATGTCGAAGCTGACGAGGAACATGTTGAACTAAAATCCTGCACTAACAAGGATGCTATATGTGACCATCTTGGCCATTTACCAATTTTGACAAGATCAAGCTGATGACTTTAGTCGATGAACCATTTCTCATAACACCTTCTTGGTCGATGCAATTTTGACACTACCTATTTATTATAAAAATCGATGACTAATTACTTATAAGGACCATCTTGGTCATTTTACAATTTCGACACAAAAATTCAGGATCCAAATTGGATCAAGGCTGAATGTCTTCTTTAGCCTCACGCAAAAGAGCATATGAGCTATCATTTGTCCCAATAGAGAGCTCCTATGGATCTTCTTTAATTAATTTCCTGATTTCTTTCATTTTCAACTAACTTCTTTTGGTTATCATGACTATTAACTTGAGTATGAAATTCAGAAATTTCTTATAAGGGATCCTCAGGATGCTATTTTCCTAGATCTTCATCAATATTTACAAGGTATTGTATGAGATCCTTAGACTGATCACAAAAATTTTTAGGTAATGATAAAGATGGATACTTTTCTTTATAATGCTCATAAAACACCTTGTGGAAATATCTTAAAGAAAACAAACTACGAGGGTTAAAACCTTCATACCATTCCCTCGCTTTCCCTTCTAATTTTTCCATGAACATCTTCATGAGCCAGTCCTCATGCCATTCGACCTTCAACTTCCATGAATGTATATGAAATTTAATGAGATGTAACAAAGCATCATCAACATTCTCATCTTGAAAAATAGGAAGATTTCTTTGCCAATTTACCTGAAGAATTTTGTCTGGGAATCCAGGAATGTGATCTTTGTTCATTGGATAATACCTGTATTGTATTCTTGGATCCATCTTGTAAATTAGTCAGAGAGTGGGCTCACTGAACATTCACAACCAATCTGGATTCTTCTACCAGTGGAGTCCTTAGGTCAACTGAAAACTGTGGAGTCTCCATTGTAGGTTTTAACCCTGAACAAAAATGATCTACACACGAATCTTATAACAGAAAATAAACAATAGCGAGAGCATAAAACATAAAACAGATAAACACAGAGATTTTCCCCTGGATCCCAAATTGGGATGACCAACTTGATTTTTCATTATATTCCTTTTAGTGTTACAACACATATATATACATGCCGAAGCATACATAAACCCCAATCCATTAACCCTGGATTAGAACATAACCGTAGTTCCCTTGATTGGATCTACAAAATACCAGGGGCCGAAAATAATCGTACCCCAAAACCATGTGCAAACTCATAAACAAAACATGGGTGGGTCCGCACACCAAAAAAAATTTCACTGGGGCACTGCCCCGAACCCCAACAGTGGTACGCACTCCGTTGTGACCCCATCTTTGCGCAGAGACGCAACATACGACGTGGGGCTAGTCGTGGAAAGAATATAACACATGTCCAACATTCCTCCCTTTGTTGTTTTAACAAAGGGGGCCATCAGGAGAGCTTAGTCATTGGGCCAATTCTTCAACACCCATTGTTCTTTACACCAAGAGAACTTCGAGTGCTCACGGACATTAATGCATGCAGCATTCTTCCAAAATGTCTGCCTTTACCGACTGACACCCTTTTAGCCTCAACCATATCTCTAACAAAGTGATATTGAACATCAATGTGCTTTGTCTTTGAATGGTAAGTAGGGTTCTTAGCCAAGAAAATTGCACTTTGGCTATCACAGTCTATCCTTATAGCTTGTTGTACCAACCCCACACTTGAACACAATCTCTGCCACCAAACTGCTTCCTTGCTTGCATGAGTAGCTGTTATGTATTCTGCCTCTGTAGTTGAAAGAGCCACTACAGACTGTCTTTTACTCATCCAACTGACTGCGCCTCCAAATAGGGTAAACACATACCCACTTGTAGATATTCTTTGTTCTAGATCTCCAGCCCAGTCTGCATCAACAAAACCACGAATGTCCAACATTCTTTCCAATCCTGGTCATCCTTGGTAGCACAAGCCATAATCACTAGTGCCACATAAATATCTGAAAACTTGCTTCACTGCTGTCCAATGCTCCTTTCCTGGGTTTGACATAAACCTGCTCAATACACCCACTGAATGTGTAATGTCTGGTCTAGTACAGACCATTTCATACATCAGGCTACCCACTGCACTTGCATATGGAACACGGGACATATACTCCTCTTCTTCATGTGTCTTGGGACACTGTTCAGCATATAGCTTTACACCTACAGGAATAGGAACATTCACTGGTTTACTATCCTGCATATTGAACCTCTGCAATATAGTTTTGACATACTTCCTCTAGTTTAACCAGAGCGTCCTCTTTGCTCGATCTCTCTTAATTTCCATGCCCAAAATATAGTTTGCAGCACCAAGATCCTTCATGTCGAATTTGGAGAACAGGTGGGTCTTCAAATCTTGGAAAATTTCTTTGTCATTTCCAATCAACAACATATCATCCACATATAAGACCAAATAAATAACACGGTCACCAATTAATTTAAAATAAACATAATGATCCTCCTTGCTTCTGGTGAAGCCAAGTCCCCGTATATAGGTATCAATTTTTTGATACCACATCCTTGGTGACTGTTTTAACCCATACAGAGACTTCTTCAACCTGCATACTAGTTCTTTCTTACCCTTCACCATAAAGCCTTCAGGTTGCTTCATATAGATCTCCTCTTCTAGATCCCCGTGAAGAAATGTTGTCTTCACATCCATCTGTTCTATCTCAAAATAAAATGTAGCAGCAACAGATAAAAGTAATCTAATAGAAGTAACCTTGGCAATAGGAGAAAAAATATCACCAAAACCAATTCTCGGCACTTGGGAATAACCTTTTGCTACCAACCGAGCTTTGTATTTCTCCACCTTGCCTTCTACATTCATCTTCTTCTTAAACACCCATTTTCTCTTGATGGGCTTCCTTCCAGCTGGCAAATCCACCAGATCCCATGCCTCATTTTTGTGCAAGGATGCCATTTCATCAACCATGGCCTCCTTCCAGAGTTTTCCATCCTCTGAATCTACTGCCTCCCTAACAGTTCTAGGATCATCATTAGTTATAGTTAAGGCAAAACCTGAATAGAAAGTAGATGGACTATACCTTTCTGGTTGCCTTCTTTCTCGAACTAATCTTCTCAAAGCTGGAGTTTGTGGCTCTTCATCTTCTGAGTCTTCTTCTGTTGTAGAGTCTGATTCATCCTCCTTTAGCTCAAACTCTATCTTCTCAGGTTCCTTTGGTAGGAATTCATGTTTAACAACATCTTTCACTTATCTAAACACCACATCTCGGCTATACACAACCTTCCTTGTTTCTGGGTTCCAAAGCTTGTAACCCTTTAAACCATCCTTATACCCAATAAAGATGCACCTTTCCGATTTATTATCCAACTTGGTCCTTTTCTCCTTTGGAACATGTACATATGCATCACATCCAAATACCCTTAGATGTGAAAGAGAGGGTTTCTTACCAGTCCATACCTCATGTGGAGTCTTATACTCCAACACTGATGAAGGTGATCTGTTAACCAGATAGCATGCAGTCTCCACTGCCTCTACCCAGAATTCTTGTCCTAACCTGGTACCACTAAGCATGCTTCTTGCCTTTTCCATCAATGTTATGTTCATTCTTTCTGCAACTCCATTTTGCTAAGGTGTGTATGGATCATTCTTCTATCGTGCTATACCACACTTCTTACAGAACTCTTCAAATTCCTTCTTGTAGAACTCCCCACCATTATCTGTCCTCAGCGCCTTTATCTTCTTCTCTGTCTGGTTTTCCACCAGAGCCTTAAATTCTTTAAATATATCAAAAGCTTCATATTTCTTCCTCAAGAAATATATCCATGTATTCCTTGAGAAGTCATCTATGAATGAAACATAGTACACAAACTTTCCCAGTGATGGAACTGACACAGGTCCAAACACATCACTGTGCACGAGTTCTAGTATCTTGTTCGCCCTCTTAGCACCAGAAGGAAAACTCACTCGATTTTGCTTCCCATATACACAATGTTCACAGAAATAAAAATCCAGAGAGAAATTAGACATACCTTCTACCATACCATTTCTATGCAGTATCTGAAGGCCCTTCTCTCCAATATGTCCAAGCCTTTGATTCCATAACATGGTCTTTTCTCCAGAGACAGCTAGGTTTTCCACTCCACTTTCAGGAACCACAGAACTATTACTCCCATCAATAATAGTGCTACCTTGTAGCTTGTAAAGAGTTCCAGTCCGAACTCCCCGCATTAATACCAATGCTCCCCGAACCATATTGCAGGAATCTTTCTCGAACACTGTTTTTACACCTGCATCATCCATCTTGCTTATAGAAATTAGATTTCTGGCCAATGCAGGAATATGTAGAACACCAGGAAGTGTTCTAATCCTTCCACCTTGCAGCTTTAGCTTGACCTTTCCACGTCCGACGATTTTGGACTTCCTATCATCCCCTAGGAAGACATCACCATCATATTTTTCATACTCGCAGAACCATCCCCTATGGGGAGTGAAGTGAAAGGATGCACCTGAGTCAATCAACCATGACTCATGATCTACATGTGTATTTGAAGAAGAAGCCAAATACACATCCCCACCTTCATTCGAGGTGGTTTTTTCCTCTGCAGAAGGAGCATCATCAGATCCCTTTCCTTTCTCAGGAGCTTTAGATCTACAATCCTTTTTGTAGTGCCCTTCCTGTCCGCATTTCTAGCATACCTTTACAAACTTTCTAGGAGATTTAGATCTCCCTCTAGATTTGAATCTCCCACTCGAAACCTTATTCTTGTTTCTATTTTGGGACCTTCCTCGTACAGATAAGGCATCTCCATTCTGGCCCTCCATATTTCTCTGTCTCATTTCCTCTTACAACAAGGCTGAGACAATGTCATCAAAATTCAAGGTAGTTGTATTGCTACCTATTGCAATAACCAGACTATCCCACGATTCTGGTAGAGAACAAAAAAAACTGATGCACTTATCTTCATCTGAGATTTTAATATCAACAGATGACATCTGACTTGCCATAGTATTGAAGGCGTTCAGATGCTTTGTCACCGAGTCTCCATCCTTCATCCTCAGGTTATACATATTTTTCTGCAGGAACAGCTTATTCACCAGAGACTTAGATTGGTACAAAGTCCCAAGTTTTTCCCACAAATTCTTCATTGTAGCTTCCCCAGATACATTCAACAATATTGAATCTGAGACACACAACCGTATTGTGCTCTTAGCCTTCCGATCCAGTTTATTCCAGTCTTCATCTGACATTGTCGTTGGTTTAGTACCTGGATCTACCACGATCCACTGATCTTTATCCAGCAGCAGATCCTACATCTTGAGCTTCCACAACTCAAAAATATGACCATTAAATTTCTCGATCTCTATCTTTCCGCTGCTCGCCATCTTCTTTCACCGTAAAAATCGATCCCGTAGATCTCCCACTGAACAGGGTCTACCTCGGGCTCGAGCAAAAAACCCTCAGCAGCAAAGGCGTCCCCTTGAAGACGAAACAGCTCTGATACCAAATGTAGGTTTTAACCCTGAATAGAAATTATCTACACACGAATCTTATAACAGAAAATAAACAATAGCGAGAGCATAAAACATAAAACAGATAAACACAGATATTTTCCCCTGGATCCCAAATCGGGATGACCGGCTTGATTTTTCATTATATTCCTTCTAGTGTTACAACACATATATATACATGCTGAAGCATACATAAACCCCAATCCATTAACCCTGGATTAGAACATAACCGTAGTTCCCTTGACCGGATCTACAAAATACCAAGGGCCGAAAACCATCGTACCCCAAAACCATGTGCAAAATCATGCACAAAACATGGTGCAACATACAACGCATGGGGCTAGTCGTGGAAAGAATATAACACATGCCCAACATCTAGGTGGATGATTTTAGCTTTCTTGTGTTTGGCTGTTGTCCACCATAACCAACTAGATACCAATCTTGGAACATACTTGAATCATACAATATTTTGACTGGGGTTTCTGAGTTCTAATGAAATATTAATTTTTTTCAATAACTCATCCCCAATGGAGTCATCGTTATGTTAATGGCGTCGTTGCCGAGTCAGTGGGTGTATGAGTGGAGGCTTGTTCACTCTGGTGGGAAAAGTTCAAGGTAAAGGTAGGAGATAAATATACACTTGAGTAATTTGGCCAAGGATGAGAAAAATTGGAAATAAGAGGGGGATCTAATGCAGTTAGAGAAGATAATTCTATAGACTGTTGAAGATAAGCATCATCAATAGTTGAGGTGAGCTCTGTTACTAGACCTTGAAGGGAGTCAAATTGTTGGAGAAGTTGAAAGTCAGTTTGAGTGGAGGTATAGGCTTCCCCAATAGGACTCTGTTGTAAGATGGATGGGTCAAAAATTGTCCGGGCTATCCAATTCTGAGATTTGGTCCAGAACAAGATTTTCTCAAAGTGTAATTTGAACTGGATATCCTGCAAAGTTGCAAGTTTTTTAGGGAGGGAACTTGCTTTATGAAGAGGCTTGCTAATAGTTGGATTCTTAGATCTGGGAGTTCTTCTTAGGATTTTATATGGATTGTCAACTATTGTAGGGATATTTAGGTCAGGATGGGATCTGGTAAAGACTCTTCTGGAAGCCAGAATTTAGACCCAAGGCACAAACAAACTAAATATTTTGACAAAAATCAATCTGTAGTAATTACTTAACACACACCATACTTTGACTAGGGTTTCTGAGTTCTGATGAAACGCTAAGCCTTTAAATAATTCTTGAATATGGTTGCCATTTTGTTGTCACTCCGTAATTTGTTAGATTGGCAAGAACAAATGACAAAGGGAAACATCAAACCACTTTGGGGTCCAGGACCTAGCCTTCCTAGACTCAGAGAGGGCTCTCTTTGTTTTTATGATTTAACTTGATGATTATAAGTGCTAATGTTAGGATATTTACAGTGATGGGGGTTTTTTGTTTGATTTATGTTGTGGTTGGAAAGATAGGGCTGTAGGGACTAATCCATTTGGCTATGGAGTCAAAACGCATGAATGGCACATCAAAATTCAAGAGCATCACAGGGAAACCTAAATGTGCTAAATGGATCTTAAGAGTTGTATGAATTATGAGGTGAAAGAAAGAGTGAGGTTCAGAAATGAATAAAGAGAAGTTAAGAATTATTTAATCAAAATTTACCAGAAAACATTCAGATTGTAAATGCAGACAGAATTAAGGTGCTCTAACAGCAAATCTTAATCTAAAATTTCTAATTTTTACAATTAGATGAACATATGCACAATAGAGAAAACAACAGAAAAATTTAAACAGAGAAGTAGCACATCACCATTTCGACACAAATCAATAATCTTGTAAATGGTCTTTGATTATTGATTTCCAAGTCCAAAATTATAGTGCTCCAATATAGTAGTTCTTACAATGCAGGGGCTAACAATATCCAAACCTTGATTATGAAAATTCAAGTAGTATTTAACTAAAACTTGAGTCGGTTGCCCTAATATACTATGGAAAACTTGATTTATTACAAACAACTGAAAATTAAATGAGTATGGCTATACAAGGCCCAAACAAAGAAAATCTCTAACAAAACACCGACTGTGGAATTAATTTTGGTAACTCTTCAAGAATGCAAAACTCGGGTAGCTCTTTGTAAAGGCTTGAATATGGCATGTGATGATCCCAAAGAGGCAACTAATGATGGCCCTAACATCTGGCCCTAGTTTTCAAAAGATAAGTGTTGGGTAATTAATTTTAGTGCAGGGCTAGCCACTTTTCATCAATTAGTGACTGTGATAATGTGTCATGCTGCATTTTCCATTTCTGTCGTTATAACATAACAATTCTGCATGAACTCTCCTTGATACCCGAATTGACCTGTGGTGTTTATTTTATACCCAAATCCTTCTTTGTCATGTTTTAGCCCTTTTTCTAAACAAAACAACGTAAAAACTCCTTTCCCCAGACCTGAAAATGTTTATATTTTATCTTGGAGCCACATCGCATCCATTATAGCATCGTATTTCGCAATTTTTTCAATTTACAATATAAGAAAAGGAATCACCGATGCGATTCGAAGTGGGAGGTGATGTGCAGGGAAGGTGGGATCCAACTGCAGCCCGCATTTGCAATTCTTTAACATGAAGAAGTAGAGGTAAACTCTAAAATATGCAAAGTGCGAAGCGCGGAGAGGAAGGAGGTGACGTGGAAGGAAGTTGGGACTCAGCCGCAGCCCACAAATCACAAAATTTAAGTTTTTGTTATAATCACTGTAGGTTAACTATGCGAAATGTGATTTGCACTGTCGGAGGATGATCTGGCAAGGAGGATGGAGTCCACTGTATTGGCGAAGTTATAAAGCGGCGAACGATTTTAGCGTTAAGGTAAGTTTATGATGTTTCATATGATATTTTAATGTATTTCAATGTATTTGAAATGACTTTGAAGTGGGGGGTGGAGCTGCTATGGTGGGGCCTACCGCATCGCAAATTAAAGAAAATAGAATATGGGCGCCTCAAATGGTAAGTTAAAAAATATGCGATGCGATAAGTTATATTTGTGATATGTGATGGATGGTGGGTGGAAAGGTTGATGTGGAGGGATGGCCCCACTTTAATCGCAATTGGAAAAATTGGGAAAGCGGAAGGTAAAACCATGATATAGCGGTGAAAAGGTAGAGTAGAAAGATATAGCGGAAAAAGGAGGAAAAGGTAAAGTTTAATGATTTTTTAAGGGAAATGGAGTAAAAGGGAAGTGTGGTGGGTGAATTTGTCCCATTTCAATGAATTGGTAGAAAAACAAGATTTGGCAGAAGTCTTAAGAGGTAAGGTTAAAAACCTGCGGGCTGTGAAGTGCAGGCAACAGGTAAGGCTTATTTGCTCGCCATGGCGAATGGGTCCCACTTCATCGAAAATCACTTTTCGCTGACTTTAACATCTACCCTTGGCCCATCCTAAAAAATGTGTGATCTTCCATTGCGATTGAATCTCCACCACCAATCGTTGCTTAGATCCAACGATCCTCACTGCTCCCTTTTTGTGGTTTGCCAACATTGTTTCCTTGGCTGCGCCCATTCGTTTCTTAGTTGTTCGTAGAATTCTTGCCCTGCGTTCATGACTTGAACTGCTTTAACGTTCACGACTCGACCCAAAGGCATGCACGAATTGACCCAATCACATTCAAGACTCCGCCCTTGTTGTTTTTCTGCCTTAACTGCTTCTCTGTCACCTTTGCTTCCTTTGATTCTAATGTTGCTACTTTTTTAACTATAAAACGTGGGTGTTAATAGTTGAAGAAGTGGTTTGAAATAAATAAGGTGTAGAAATTTAGAATATGAATGGAATGAGGGGCATAGAGGGGGAATGAAATGGAATGAGGGAAGAAATGAAGTTTGATCAACATCACACCTTATCAGCAACACTTTCTTCCTTCTTTTCTGAAAATAAATGGCAGTCATGGAATATCATTTTCAGTCATGACAAAATCTAAGAAATAATTAGTCATCTGGTGATATTGTGAAATAAAGGGGTCTAACATCTAGCATCTGTCTTAATCTACCTTTGACTTGTTCAATTAGTTCCTTTAATCTTTGAACTAGGCCCTCTTACTAAAAAAAATACTTCTATTGAAGGCAATATTTTTGTGATAGCTTCATTGATCTCAACCGAAATATCTTCCTTGGCCTGTGCTAGTTTTTGAGCTATTGCAGACTCATTCTCTAGATGATCAATTCTTTGTGTCAACCTGTCGAATTTAGATATCTCTGCTACATATGTATTATCTACTCTTAATTTATACTCGTGCAATGTTTTTAGTTGGGATTTTAATTTCTCAATTTCTTGTCCTCTGATGGACAGGTCATCCATGGCTTTAATCAAATCTTATGATGCATCCTTTCATTGAGTCCTTGTTGTGATTGTTGATGAAGTAGATGCCTCTGTTGATCCTATAACTATAATGGAAATTGTTCCTACAATAGGAATTATTGTTAATGCAATAAATACCAGTTAAGAAGATTGTTCCTTTTCCTTTTATAGTTTCTCTATCTCAATCTCCATTTACTTGATATGACCATTTCGGTCACTAATAATTTTAAACATGTCTTCTTTTTTTTGTTCTAAATGGCCAACTTCCTTTGCTTGATGGTCTTCTGTGGATGGAAGTTTTAGTTTCTTTCTGAGTGCTGTAATGTCTACATTTTTTCTCTTTACAAAATCTTTGACTGCATTTACTAATCCAAATTTATGCAGGAACACAATAGAATACACATATAATCAGAAATACAAATATGCAGCAGAAATAACACTTAATTTCAATAATATCAAATAAATGAAATTAGTTTGCAGAAAGAATGGAAATATACTAGCTAGGGCGTTGGTAGCTTATCTCTGAGAAGAGTTGTGGCGGCTACAAGCCTTTGAATTGTGTTACAATGAGGATCGAGGGCCTATTTATTATTGAGAAACAATGGAAAACCCTAAACATCCAGAAACCTAACCCTAGGAGATGAAGTGCCAAAACTATGGGCCCCGTTTGGGTAAATTGGTACATCAACTTCCTTGGGACATAACTTTGGCATACGATCTCCATTTGACACACACAATACCTCGTTAGAAAGATCTATCTGAGGAATAAAATTTTTGAAGTGAGAAACATATAAAAAGCCTCCATGTTTCTCTCATTTTTCGCAAAAAAATGTCATTTAGGGCCCCAAAATGACTCTAAAAGTCCAGGACCCGAAAAACTGCTAAAAATAGTAAACTGTGCTACAATTAAGGAAACTGAAAAACTGAAAGAAACAATTGTGGGGCCCAAGTGGAATATGCGGTTGGCCACCAATATCCACCTGGATCATTCCTCCCCACTTAGGAAGAAATGGTCCCCATTTCGTTGAGTTCCTCCATGAGATGAGGAAACTTCTGCTGAACTTGGTCCCTGGTGAACCACTTGCCTTGATGTAGGGGTTGGCCAGCTTTGACAACCCGATACAACTGGATATTTTGCTAGCGAGTGTTCTAGATTTTCATGTCCATGATATGATCTGTGGTGGCTTGTTCCATGCAGTCTGGGTTTAACTCTATTGGTGTGAGTTGTTCTGCAATGTCAGAGGTGTACAATAGAGGTGGGAAGTAGGGTTGAAGGCAGTCCACATTGAGCACTAGGTGCATACCAAGGAATGGTGGAATAATGAGCTCAAAGGAATTGGCCCCTACAACCTTGGTGATTGTGTATGTCCCATGTCGGATCGGGTGAAACTTGTGGTGGGGTCTAGTGAGGAACTCCTTCTGCAAATGTAGCCACACTTTGTCACCCACCTAGACGTTTTGTGGCACTCGATGTTGATAATGTTGTTGCTTGTACTTATCATTGGCTCTATATAATATTTCATGAACTTGTTGGTGTATGTGTTGAATGCACTCAATGAAGTTGTTCTCTTTGTCAGCTTCAAACTAGACATGATTCGAATTGTTCTGAGTGGCTGCAAATGGAATGGCTACGTCAATGGGACATAATGGTTGGAATCCCAAGCCCACCTGAAAGGGGCTATGGCTGGTTGAGATGTGGAGAGACCAATTATAAATATGTTTTACATAAGGAAGTTTCCCATCCCATGTGCGTGGATGTGATGAATTGTACATGCGCAAAATGTGTATGATCATCCTATTGACGACCTCTATCTGGCCATTAGTTTGGGGATGGAAAGATGTGGACTTGGTGAGCTTGGTGTCCAACATTGACCAAAGGATAGACCAAAATGTGTTGAGGAAAATGTTGTCCCGATTTGAGATGATAGACTATAGGATCCATTTGTGAACCTCTATCCTTCACTTAGTTATCTTTTCATCAAAATGAAATGATATTCTTTCTCTCATATAGTTTCACATTAGGGATTTGAAGTAACATTCAATTAAGCCTTGAAACTGAAACCTAATTTCAAGATAAACCACAAAATTAACTCAATCAACCTAAGGAAGCATTGGAACTTAACGATCACACTTATAGGTCTAGGCTAGTGATGTGTTCCAGCGTCATTAAACCTAGAAGTTGTTGCTCGCAATATTGCATTATACAACACGTGTACAGACTTGTTCTACCCATACCATCATGTATATAAATGGAGACCCTTTTAGGTTGCAATCCTTTATCCACAAGAAGTCGAGTCTGCCACCCTGTAATCATGATACACTAAACACAACATTCGGGGAGACTGCCTATACGTACGTTAAGTCCTTAGTAAATTTATTTGCCAAGGTGTATATTGTAGTTCACGAGATCTTCGTACACCCCTTTGCCTAGACTTCCTAAGTAGTCATTTTTTATCTTTTCGTGACTCGTTAAATTTAAAAATATCATCGAGCACTTGTCCTTTCGAGCTCGTTCAAACTGAAAGTGAATAAAGTCACCTTTTGTCATTTTCTCGACTCTTAAAACATGATAAGGAAGAGTGTTGTTTCAATGTTATAAAAAATAATTTCCCATGATTACATCACACTCCCATTAAGCTATTTCTTGGCCAGATCATGGGTAATTCCTTAATGATTGTTGTTAAAGCCTCAAATTAATCATCTCTTTTCTCTTCTTATTCTGAGACAAAGTCACCATGTCAGAACCACCTGTTTCGACCTCCTCTTCATTACCTAGTGGGGAATATTCTCTCCCTAGAGTCTCTTATGAGACACCCCTATCTGTTGAGAACCAAGGCCTCGAATGTGCCATCATCCCAAGCATTTAACCTCTTGCCACCCGGTCTCCCCCTGAGGAGCCGTTTGATATCAACTGGAAACCCCTGGATCCTTTTTCCTTTCTAAGAGAAGATTCCCCTCCAAGATCGTGCCCACCTATGACACCATTCTCACGTTCCTTTTCTTTCATTGCTCGCTATTTTTTCCCCGACAGAATATCTTCGTCCAATATGGATGCCTCGAGTCCTATTAGTCGTGAAGAGACTCTCATTTCTACTAGGGAATATCAATTCCCTCTTGAAAATTTTCCTTATGAGACATCTCAGCCACTCCCAGCTGGTTACTGTACTTTGGGACAGTTGTTTTTTGGTGCTTCATATTTGTACCAGAAACGGTTATGGTCAAGTACTGTGGCTACTTCTTCAAGGTCGTTTGTGTCAGGTCCATCCTCCTCGATTCCCATTGTTCGTATAGTTGTCACAGCTGTCCCAACTCAAACCACTATTTGTGTGGCTTCCTCTGCACCATCCCAGTGTGGTTATATCGTCTCTGTCAGTTATTTTTGTTCAAGGAACACATCCCAATGCTTCTACAATATCTGCTGGGCCCATTGTGAGTGGATCGAAACCTCACGTATTGGGAGTCAATCAACCTATTAGTGGTATGCATATTCATTGTAATCCTATTCTGGGTGGTTTGTCTTACGACTAATATATGATGGTTGTTCAACATTAGAACTACTTCCCTCAGGGTTCTTAGTAGGTTTAGGCTCCCACCAATCCACCACATCTGTACGATAAGTTTAGGAATCACGTATATTACCATGGGCATGTCCAGCAAGGTCCATTGCATGTTCAAAAAAATCAACCTCTGGTTCACCAAAATTAGTTTCGTACCAACAGGGATAACCCTATGGCCTGCAAGGACAAGCCTACAATCTATAGGGAAAACCTTCGGCCCAATAGGGACAACCCTACTGTCATCTTGGTCAACCTAGTCTTCAGGGGCGACTTGTCTCATCTCAACCATCATGCCAACATGGTTTTCAGGGACAACCTATTCATCCTCAGTATCAAGGCCAACCTAGACCCCAGGGACAACCTAGTCAGTTTTCAGGCTAGCCTAGACCCCAGGAACATCCTGGTCAGCCTTAGGGCCAATCTTTAATTCCTCAAGGCCAACCGTTGGTTTCCCAAGGTCAACCTTTGATGGCGCAAGGTCAAACCCAAGGAATTTCTTTCATCCCATAACAGAATCCATACATTACTCAAATTGGACCTCGATGGTTTACTCAAAACTAGTACCTTGGTCCCAAGCCGAGATATGGGCAGAATTTCCAAAATTATACCACCTATGGAAAAAATCCTCCAAGACAAAACATATGGGCTCATAGTTTCTCCCGTCCTGGTTGGAAACCTAACGCATGACTTTATTAAAAATACGTGATTCCTTTTAACTTGCAATTTCCATTCCTTGCTACATTGGAACTTCCCGATGTGTCAAAGTTAACCAATGATCCCATTCTTCATAATCCATATTGGCCCCCAATTCCCACCAAGATTCCTGCCGATTGTCCAAAATTCGAAGGAAAGTCTGGAGAAGCCCCCAGGCGCATGTTATGATGTATCACCTATGGTGCTCCTCTAACTCCTAGATTGATGATTCTATTCATTTACGTCTTTTCCAAAGGACTCTCATTGGTGCCACTGCAAAGTGGTACATTGAACTCTCACGTGAAATCTTCCAATATTTCAATTCTCTTGCAATGTCGTTTCTCACACACTTTCAGTTACTAGTTCTCTATGAAATGGGAACGTACCTCCTTATGTCCTTGAAACAAGATAGAGCGACACATATCTCCGATCACATTCATGAATGGAGATGGAATCATCGTTTGATCAAGTTTGAAATCCCTGATCAACTTCTGACTGGCTGATTTACTACCTCTTTTGTTGGTCTGATAACTAAGGACATTTCCATGGGGGCATGTGTCACCGAAGAATAGGCCATTTCTCGTGCCCAGTACCTTGATCTGGTTTACTCCCAGTATGGCATGATTTATGATCTCTTTCCCGATGCTCCATTACCTCACACTTCCAAAGAACTGGGGACACCACTTGTTGACGGTATCATTGGTTCCGTTTCTCAAAATTCTTGTAAGTCTTCCCCTACTCCTGCGAAGCAGAAGTTTTCCCCTTCTACTAATATTGCTTCTCAGCCACCTTCCAATATTGGTAAAACTGTGGAAGTGAATTTAGTCCTGTCTACCTCGGTAGACAAAGCTTCCAAAGGTAAGAAGAAGGGTAAAGGAAAGGCTAAAGAGGATACCTCGAAATAGGATTCTCCTAAAACCAATGTTGATGATGGCTCAAAATGAAAACTGAATTATCCTTGTCTGATATGTGACGATCAGAATTACACCAAGGACTCTCCACGACGGGCCAAAGTGAGTCGACTTCTCAAAGGCACCCAAGGAACTCCGTTTTTTCTTAAGGAACCATTATCGTCACAAAAAACTCAAATGGTGGAGCAACCCCAGTCCTCTGCCCATTTTGGCTCTCAAGCTTTCATGATGAATGGTGTTGCACCCATATCTATTGCTACCAGATTAAAAAATTATATAGAACAACGTCAAGCGGCAGGGAAATAAATTTCATATGATTCTCATCTTTCTCCCCTGCTTTCTTTTGGCCCTCTTCAAATTGAAAGGCCTAGTTCTGGGCCCGTTGTACAACCACCATCCAAAGGAATTCTTCGTAAGTCCTCCTATAACCCAAATTCCCATGCCACTAAAAATTATAATATAATTGAGGATTTGGCCCAGGAGCCATCTGCTATGTCTGCAATAGAGGTACTTCAGTGCTATCTGTCACAACGGAAGTATTTATTATCCGCTATCGGAGGAGTTGACCCTGCCAATTCGAGCCTTATCACTTTTGATCTGGAAAATTTCATCCTGCGTCTCCCTCACCAACTTGCTCTAATTATACAAGTTGGGATTAATGGTAATAATATCCATCGGGGAGTCGTATATGAAGGTGTGTCTACTTTCATCATGTTTGTTGCATGCTAGAAAGCCATCAGCTCTCCAACCCTTAACCAGTCTCGAAATTCTTTGGAGGCCTTTGATGAAAGGGAATTTCGTCCTCTTGGTATCCTCACCATATTACCTATCACGTTGGAAGGAAAAATGATCAATTTCGAGGTTGAAGTCATTGATGCCAAACTCAGCTATAATCTAATCCTCGGTCGCAGTTGGACTCATACCATTCTATTCATACCGTCCACTCTCTTTCATGTTCTTTGTTTCCTGCATGAAGGAAAGATTATCACTTTTGATCAATTATCCTTTTTTGCTTCCACTTCTTTAGAGAGAAATTTTCCGTATGTAGACCACATTCCCACGCCTTATGGAAGTGTGGGGCTAGGAATTTTCAAAAGATCCTTCCCTTATGGGTATTTTTTTCTCTTCCTTTGCCCAACACTGCTCAGGTCAATATGATCTCCACTTCTTTTGATCCCTCGATCATCCCTTTGCCTGATCAGGTTGATTCATTTGGTGACATAATGTCATTAAGCCTGATCAAAATTGATTATTGTGAGATCATCTTGGCTTCGGATTCTCCTTCTGATCATACTTCTTCAAGTATTCCTCTTGACATGTATTCTCAATCCCCTTGGCTCGGTGCTTCAGATTCTCTAGATCCATTGAATGAGACGTTTCCAATTGATGAAGCCATCATGGAAACCATGTCTCTTGAGGATCCTCCCTAGGACGATAATCATCATCGTTCCTCCTTTTTACCTAGTCTTGGGACCATGTCTGCCTGTCTTGACATTTTTACTTACTGAGCTCCTTCTCAACCAAGCTATTTTGACACATGAAATTTTTGTGGAGGGAAACATGGGAAATATCACTCAGACGATGCCTATTGACATATTTGTTAAATCGGGGGTGGTCGAGAACATCCATATTAGGGTGACTTGTTCTCCTAATGAGATTGAGGTCTATACTAGCCTCTTCCACGAATTTCATGACATTTTCGCTTGGTCCTAAAAATAAATGCTCGAAATTGATCTGAGTATAGTCGTGCATAAGATACCCACTTACCCGGGTGCGAAACCTATTCACCAACATCTTTGTTCCATGCAACCTAGAAAGGCAGCTACCATAAAGGGAGAATTTGAAAAAATTCTCATGACAGGCATCATTTATCTTATCCCATTAATATATTGGGTCTCTAACATTGTCCCTATGAAAAAAAAGCAAGGCATCATTCGAGTTTGTGTGGATTACAACGATATCAATCATGCTTGTCCCAAGGATAACTATCATTGACGATTGTGTTGGGAGTGATATTTCTCCCTTATGGACATGTTTTATGGTTATAACTAGAATAATATACTACCATATGATCAACATAAGATCGCCTTCATCTGTCCATGGGGCACTTTCACCTATAAAAATCTCCCTTTTGGCCTGAAAAATGTTGGCACCACGTTCTAATGGGAAATGTCGTATGCTTTTTACGATATTAAGCACATTGTTCAGCCTTTCCTGGATGACCCCTAGGCTCATTCCGCTAAGCTTTTGGACCAACTAGAACAACTCTGTCATATTTTTCTTCATTGTAGATGCTACAACATTCAGCTTAATCCGCATAAATGTGTCTTCTCCATTGACTCCGGAAGACTCCTTGGGTTTGTTGTTTCCAAAGACAGTATTCGTCTCAATCCTCTTAAGGTTGAAGCTATCATCCTCCCCTTACTATTTACACCAGCTGTAGATTTTGCAAGGGAAAGCTAATTTCCTGTGTTGTTTTATAACAAACTATGCCAAGGTAGCCAAAGGTTTTACGCGATTTCTTAAGCAAGGCATCCCATTCCCATGGGATGAGATTTCCCAAAAATATTTCGATGCATTGAAGACCATTCTTGTCAATGCTCCTCTTTTGTGTCCCCCAAATTATCATCGCAATTATTTACTCTATCTGGCTGTCGCCTTTAGCCCTATGGCCATGGTTCTCGTACAAGACGATGATGATAGCAATGAGCATGTCATCTATTAACTCAGCTGTAATATTCTTGACACTGAAACGTGTTACGCTCATGTCAGAAAATTGGCATTGTCGGTTGTTCAAGTCATGCAATGTTTCCACCATTATATTTTACTCCGCATCATGACCGTGATTTCTGATTGCAACACCATGACCTATGTTTTAACTCGACAGTTGCTGGGGGCAAGTACTCTAAGTGGATAGTTATCCTCCAAGAGTTCGATTTGGAGTTAAGTGCTGCCAAATCAAAGAAATTTTTGGTTTTTTCTAAATTGATTTGCTCCTTACCCTATGCCTCTTCTCCTTCCAGTTCTAAGGAACGCATTCCAGACGATACTCTTTTTCTGATTAGCAACCTCGATCCATGGTATGGTGATATTATCGTTTATCTCTAGACTTATAATTTCTGATCCAAGTTGATGAAAGATGCTCGTCGATGTATCCATCATCACTCATAACCCTATCACATAGTCTGAGATGCTTTATACCGCATCAGAGCTAATTTTTTCCTTAGTCAGTGTTTAACCCTCTAGGAAGCTGAAAAAGTCCTTAATGAATGCCATTTTGGCACATGTGGCGGTCACATGTCTGGGTATCCTACTGCTCAAAAAATTCTTCATGCTGGGAATTTATGGCCTACCATTTTCAAAGATTATATGCTCGCTATATATAAATTCCACGAGTGCAAGATACGTGTGCCATCCGCTCACCTCCATCCCGTCATTACTGTTGGTCCTTTTGCTGAGTGGGGTATTGATTTTATGACATGTAACCCTCGCTCGGTCGGGGGGCATGCTTTTATTATTGTAGTCGTAGATTACTCCACAAAATGGGTCGAATCAATGCCTACATTAACAACTGACAGTAAGATGACAGGTAGGTTTGGAGTCCCTCAAGCCATTTTCACTAACCATGGCTCCCATTTTCGCCATTATATGATGGTTGAGTTGACTACTCAGTGGGGTATGCATCATGAAAACTCAATGCCGTACTACCCCTAGGCCAATGGTCAAGTTGAAGCCATGAACAAATTTTAAGTCACTATGCTTCAGTGTACTATTGGGATCCACAAGTCCAATTGGCATCTCATGTTGTTCTCAGCTCTCTGTGCTTACTGAACCTCGGTGAAGGATGCAACCAGATTCACACCATTTCAACTTGTTTATGGTTTGGAAGCTACCCTTCTGATTGAATTTGAAATTCCTTCACTCAAGATAGTTTTTGAATTACTGCCGAATACTTCGCCAAAGGAATAACGTCTTCTACATTTGGAGAGTCTTCATGAAACTCGCTGCTTCGCTTCTCTAGTTACCTCCTCTTGTATGACCAAGCCCATGATAAGTTGGGGGCAGTAAATTCGAACCCATGTGGCATGGGCCCTACATCGTTAAACGTGTTTTGCAAAAAGGGGCCTATGAAATTATTGATTATGAAGGCCATCCCCTGAATCAGTGCCGAAATGGGTTGTATCTCAAAAAATATTATGCATGAGTTTTCTCGTGCATTTCTTCTGTACATAAGTGTGTTTTTTCATTTTTTTACATTTTGTCTTGGTGTGCTTTGCGAGTAGTTTTTTCCTACTTATTATTTATTTGCTTACTGTTCAGATGTCTATCACTCCTTATGTCAGTTTCGCTGATGGTGCCTGCCACAGTACCCAGAACCTATCCTTTGCGGCTTGGGTAATTTATGATCCTAACGGTCAGTTAGTAGACCTTCAAGGTATTTTTCTAGGACGTACAACTAACAATATTGCTGAATACAATGCAGTTATCGAAATTCTAACTAAATCTATTGCCCTCGATATTCGTGAAGTAATTGTAAACCTAGACTCTTAGCTTGTTGTTCTCCAACTCAATGAGAGTTATTCTGTCAAGATCCCTCAGATTTTAAGGATGTATTTACATGTTCATTTGTTAGAAAGGAATTTTGATTATATTACATATCAACATATTCTGAGAACAATGAATATGTTAACTGATGCAGTAGCTAATATTTTGTTAGATAGAAATTTCTGAATTTGTAAAAACAATCATCATTACATAGTAAGATTTAGACAGGAAAATAAGCATTTATGTTATGTCCCTATATTACTAGTATAGTCCCCTATTGTTGTTAGTGTAACCCCTGTATTGTTATGGTTGTACCCCTGTAACCCCAATATTGTTATTATTGTGCCCTTACATTATTATTCTTAGGTCAGCTAGGATTATATTGTGACCCCATGGACTCCTATATATAGAAGGAGGTTTTGGTCATTTGTATCATCCAATAATAGTTAATTTATGTAATGTATTGGAGGTTTCCACCTCGAATTGGCTATTTCTAAGGCATTGATCCCTCTTTTATTTTATTTTTGGAGCTGGTTCCATAACATTTGGTATCAGAGCTTTGGATTCTAGGGTTTCGCTTCTCCAAAAAGGTCATCATGGAATTTTCACTATACATTTTTTTTTTACAAAGGTTCAGAAGCTCATTTTTTCACAGAGCGAAGCCGAAATCCTAAGGAATCTCGTGTAAAAATTTCAGATCTTGGTTCGCAATATTTTCAGAGATATGATCTGTGGAATTTAGGCTTTGTTCGGGCTCCCAAATTTCACCTAAAACAGGTCATCATGGAATTTTCACTATAAATTTTTGTATACAAAGGTTTAGAAGCTGAAATTTTTATAGAGCGAATCTGAAATCCTAAGAAATTTCTTGTAAAAATTTCAGATCTTGGTTTGCAATTTTTTGGAGATATGATCTGTGGAAGTTAGGGCTTTTTTAGGCTCCCAAATTTCATCTCAAAGAGGTGACTTTGGGAAAATCATCATAACTCTCTCTTTGGGCATCAGATTGGAATTCTGTAAAACTTGGCCACAAGTACATGGAATGTAGTCTCCTTTATATCAATTTCAGAGCTGAAGGAGGAAACAGTGACATGTGGCATGCCATAAAAGTTCATTATGCTGAACTAGTCCATAATTAGGTCATTGTGGGAGATTAGACATAATGTTGCCTTGAAGAATCCAAATCAGGTTAGACCTGTAGCATTTGAAAGAAGATTCATAGGGCTACTATAGGGCCAAATTTAGATATTGAAGATCTTAAATCATAGAGATAATTTAGTTTCAATATTGAGCTCCTCAAAAGCAAGAAAAAGGTGTTTAATTTTTTTCGAATTGCATAAGTCTTGTGTGAAAAATCATTTTGAAGTGATTCCAAGGGCATATTGAAGCATCAATATTAGTATTGGGTTCTAAAATGACACCTAAAAATAATTTAACACCAATTAAGCCTTCAGAACACTCTATTATGACTCATGAATAGGAAGAAGCGCAACATGACATATCAAAATTACAAGAGCAAGTGCACCAAATTTCTGTCTGGCAAAGAGAAACAAAATATGAAATGGAAATTTTGAAGAAAGGAATGGATGGTTTGAAGAATGACATGGAATCTAAGATGGATGGAATGGAAGATAAGATGGATGACATGGAAGCTAAGATCGATGAAAAAATGAAATACAACATGGAAGACATGAAGAATGATCTAAAAGCAGACATGGAAGGTTTGATGACAAGGTTAATACAAGAAATGATTCCCAAATATGGAAAGATAGTAGAGGAAACTCAAAATGAGAACAAAATAAATATTAATCGTGATTTCATAAAATCTAATGTTGGATTGAAGAACCACCATATTACAAAGATGGATATGAGGAAGTTTGATGGCAAGGATCCTGTAACATGGATATTATAGATGGAGCAATATTTTGATCTCAATAATGTGCAAAACACACAAAAGGTACGCATTACAACTTTAAATTTAGAACAAAATACATTTGTATGATATCGATGGCTTTGCTCCCATAAAAAATTTTTCACTTGGTCAATTTTTACGGAGAAAATGATAGCACATTATGAGGATAGAAGGAGCAACACCTTCTTTAGCCAATTGATAAATCTAAAACAAAAGGGTTCAGTGGTGGAGCACATCGAGGACTTCCAAAAATTTAATATAAGGGTAACTGATATTCAAGAGGAACATAAGATTGATGTCTTCATAGGGACTTTAAAGGATAACATCCAACACGAAGTTCAATTTTAGGAACCTGATTCATTGGAGAAGGCATTAAGGTTGGCAAGAAAAATTGAATGTAAAATTATGGCGACAAGGAATCCTACCACTCACATCTATAAAGATGGAAGTGTTGCTACTCCTAGACTTCCATAACTTACAAGGTTGACACCACAACAATTGGAAGAAAAAAGAGCAAAAGGGCTTTGCTACAGTAGTGATATCAAATACAGTAAAGGTCATAACTGTGTTGAGAAGAAATTATTTTACATAGATTGTGAAGAGCAGGAAGAAAATGAATAAGAAACTTCAAAAGAAGAGGATATGCACCAGGAACCAAACCTAGAAGAAGAAGAAATGAGTCCAACCATATCATGTAATGAATTGGTAGGAATTACCACTCCTCAAACTCTCAAGATAGAAGGACATATCAAGAAGAAAAAGGTAATAGTGTTGATTGATTCGGGTAGTACCCATAATTTTATTCATTGTAAGGTAGCTAAGGAATTGAATTGTTTCCTATACCTAGCACCAGAATGTTAAGTGATGGTTGGAAATGGAGGAACTATAAATTTCTCTAGAGAATTCCATAATATCATGCTAACCATGTGGGAATATGTATTGAATAGTACAATGATTTCCATTCCAATGGGAGGTGTTGATGTTGTACTAAGAGTACAATGGTTACAATATTTGGGGACAGTAGCTTTTAATTTTCAAGAACTTTTCTTGATTTTTTTTTTGGAAGGAAAGGAAATCGAATTACGAGGTATCACAGGGAAGCTAGGAAAGATAATAAGTTCTAATGTCATGACAAAGTTTCTGAAGAAATAAAAACACGGCGTAATTTCACAATTATGCTCACTAGAAGTTCCAACATCAAAATCATCTATTTCTCCAGATCTCCAAAAAGCCTTGGACAATCATTCCAAGGTGTTTGAAACTCCCAAAGGACTCCCACATATTTGTGATCATGATCATGCTATTCATTTGATTCAAGGAAGTGTTCCTCCAAACATCAAGCCTTACAGATATCCTTACGTCCAAAAGAGCGAAATTGAACATATGATCGCAGAAATGTTAGAGGTTGGTATAATTCAACCTAGTCAAAGTTCTTTCTATGCTCTAGTAGTATTGGTGCATATGAAGAATGGATCATGGTGCATGTGTTTATATTGTAGGGAGCTCAATAAGCTCACTATTAAAGATAAATTTCCCATTGTTGTGATTGATGAATTATTGGATGAATTACATGGAGCAATTTATTTTACCAAGTTGGATCTTCGTCCAAGATATCATAAAATTAGAATGAAGACTGAAGATATTCCGAAAATGACATTTTGAACTCATGAGGGTCATTCTGAATATTTGTTCATGCCTTTTAGCCTTACCAATGCACCTTCTACATTTCAAGGGTTGATGAATTCTATTTTCAAACCCTTCCTTAGAAAATTTTTGCTAGTATTTTTTGATGACATACTAATCTACAACGGGTCTTGGAAGGATCATGTTCAACATGTTGATAGGATGCTCAAAGTATTGGAGGAGAAACAATTATATGAAAAAACATCCAAATGTTTCTTTGGAGTGCAAGAGGTGGAATATCTGGGTCATATTGTATCTCACGAGGGTGTTAAGGTAGACCCTAACAAAATTAAAGCCATTAAGGAATGGAAAGTCTCCACAACCATAAAGCAGTTGTGAGGATTTCTTAGCTTAACAGAGTATTATTGCAAGTTTGGTAAGAATTTTGGGAGAATAGCAGCACCTCTAACAACATTATTGAAGAAAGATGCATTTTCATGGACTCCTGAAGCAACTAAGGCCTTTGAACGTCTTAAAGAGGCAATGTGCCTAGCACCAGTCTTAGCTACGCCAGACTTCACAAAAACCTTTATTCTGGAATGTGATGCCTCAGGAAATGGAATTGGTGCGGTTTTAATGCAGGAAGGAAGACCCATTGCTTTTGAAAGTCGTCCAATCAAATGAAAGTATTTATAGAAACCTATTTATGAGAAGGAAATGTTAGCAATACTGCATGCACTAAAGAAATGGTGAACTTACCTAATGGGAAGACACTTCAAGGTAAAAACTGATCATGATAGTCTTAAACACTTTTTGGAACAAAGACTATCTTCAGAAGAGCAGCAAAAGTGGGTCACAAAGATGTTGGGTTATGACTTTGAAATAATCTACAAAAAAGGAAAGCTTAATGTTGTTGCAGATGCACTCTCAAGAAAGAATGAAGAGGTGGAAGCATTGCTTTGTGCCATTTATATTATCCAACTAGATTGGATAACCGAAGCAAGAGATGAATGGAAGAAGGACGAAGAAGTGTGGACACTCATTCAAAAGTTGCAGCAAGATCCTAGTACATCTGATACATTTAGTTGGAAAAATGATTCCTTATGGTACAAAGATCGCTTATATATTTGCAAGAATTCCAAACTAAAACAAAAGATTCTTTTGGAATTGCACACTTCTCCTTTAGGAGGACACTCAAGATTTTTAAAAACTTACCACAGGGTGAAGAAAGAATTTTTTTGTGATGGCCTTAAATCTGATATTCAAAAGTTTGTGGCGGAATGTTGTTGGGAAAATCTTTTGAAGAGTGAATCGGTATTTAGATACGGCAGAAAAATTGTTAGTTTTTTTTCTCTAAAACCCATATGCTACTTTACTGAACCCAAGTCGCGTATACACGCGGATATCCTTAATGAAACTTGCGTATTACCAGAGATCTCATTATGCAGATAATTCTTTACTTAGATCATTGCATCATTCATTCATTAGATGTTTAGTAAGCAGTAAACATGTGCAGTAAGAACAGAATAAATCATCACACATAAGCATCACACATGAACACCGGGATTTAAGGTGGAAACCCAATTCGGGAGAAAACCACCACTGCCGTCGTTTCAGTCTTCAATATTTATTATAAAGAAAACTTCTTACAACATTGTACTGGCGCAGACTCATACCAGCACACAGGCACCCACCTGCAGAAGGCTACAACCTTCTCTCGTTTACTAGCCTCTCCTGGAAGGGAGCTACAACCCCCTGCTCTCGTTTACCAGCCTCTCCTGGAAGGGAGCTACTACCCCCTGTTCTCGTTTACCAGCTACCACTGGAAGAGAGCTACTACCCCCTCATTCAAGGCTTCGACCCTCAGCACTACTGCAGACCACGTTTCATCAATTTTCATACTGGATCAAACAGCTTCAACACAACCCTTCACTTAACATCAACAAACATACTTTGCCCAATACTTCAAACAGAACAGTGAGACCACTGTAACCAGAATATCAAAAATAACCCAAGCTTTAGAATAGATATGCAGATGTAAACTCAACCCTGAACATTCATTGAATCAAATATCATACGCTACTTCTCTTTACCGAAACCGCGTGTATATGTGCTTCCCTACTTACCAACCTGTGTATGCCTCTATGCATAACATGAAATGCATACGCCACTTCTCTTCACTAAAGACGCGTGTATACGCGCTTCTCTTCTTATCCACCTGCGTATACTTCTGAGAACACTAATTTTCAGAATGTGATCACACTCAGATTGAAATCATATTTCTGTTCAAACAATCTATCAACCATGCAGAATTGTTTAGACAGTCATTCTTCCTTCATTGAATCATCAACCAACAACTTGATCTTTAATCAACATAATTAGCAACACAATCAACATTCAAACAACCCAGATCTGTATGAATACATCCTTGAAATATAGCAGTAAAACAGCATAACAGATCAGATATTTCATTCCACACATTTCAGCAAAACCCTAGATTCCATACGTGCTTTTACTTCACTGAACCTGCGTATATACGCACTTTCACAGAGACAAACCTACGTATACTTTAGTGCATTTTATTCTTCAGAAACCCTAACTGCCATACGCGCTTTTATTTAAGCGGACCCGCGTATATACGCGCTTTTACTGAGACAAACTAGCGTATAGATCTATAAAATATAAAATGTGCAGAACAGACCAGATCTATAAACTTACCCAGATTTCTTCAATTTCTTCATCAGACTTGCGCCAGGTCTTCATCATTTCTTTTCCAGATCATCCTATAGATTCATCATTTCTAGATCTAGAGATCTTGAACCTTCATCATATCTATAGGTGCATCATAGATTCAGATCTAACAATTAAGACCAGAGTTCATCCATACAGATATTCCTTAGAGGAATTTATTCTTCAACAACCCTTGCACCTACACGCTTGCACTATGATCCTCTTCTCCTTATATAGTTTTAGCCTTTATCAATACCATGAGTCAAAACCATTCAACCGCTGATGGTATTCCTGGACGGGATCAAATAGATAATCCAACGCTCAATACTATAGGCCAATACCATGGTAATGTCCCCTGGTTTTATAAATTTAGAGTGCAAATAGGCATACGCTACTTGGTACGTACTTTTCCGCGTACATACGCTACTCCGCCTTTACAAACCCGCGTATGCTTTGTGACATACCATTTTTATCATTATTCTGGCACTTACTGGAATTTATTTCTTTGTTACTTCTGAGCTGCTCTGTAAATACATCAGATTTACATCATTAATAAATTCATCAAGTCAGTTTCCATCAAGGACAACTTCATCAAGTAGGTTGCCGTCAACTTCATCAAGTAGGTTGCCATCAAGGACAACACATTGCATCATATTGCCAACAATCTCCCCCTTTGGACTTAATGGCAACCATGATGGTGTTTGATCACCACAACAGATAGATACATTGAATATAACCATTATGCAAATACCATGATACTCTCCCCCTATTCAAACACCATGATACTCTCCCCCTTTGACATCAAGGGCAAAGGGCAGATCAAAACCAAAACAAGGTTTGTCTTCTCATGTAGAAAGAAGAGCTCTGTAGATCTGATGTGCACTGAAGTTACCATGCTCCCCCTGAGTTCATGCTGAATCTTCAAACATATTTTTCAATGAAGTACATGACTCTATTACCTTTCCTATCACCAAGGACTCATACTTACATCAAGGATCCAACCAAGTGGATTTACACATTTTGACTCAACTACCCAACCAAGTGGGTTTACAAATTTGATCAATGTCCTTACATGACTGAATATTACAATTTTATATCATAGGTCTCACCATGACCTTTTCATCAAATTACAAATATGACCTTAAATACCAAAAAGACCTCAAGAGAGAGATCATATTTCAGAACCATCATAATGCCAACAATGCATTATTCTCAGCAAGGCTAATGCTCCCCCTGAACCTGTACACCTGCTCTTGAGCCATTTCAACATACGCTTCTGTCTCCATTGGAGCTCGCGTGTATACGCGGCTTTAGTTCATGAAACCCGCGTATATAAAGTGAGATACAGAAAAATTTCACTCCTTCATCTCCCTCTTAGCTTGTGCATCCTAAACACTTTCAACAGCAAATCATCAAGGCATCTTCATCAAATATCAGAGAATGAAATAGAAGTATGAGAGCTGAAACATCACCAGAGATACCCAACAGCACCATAGCTGTGCTGAAAAATGTTGACCCAGAAAAATTTGTCAGCAACCACCCATACGCGGTTTTCTGTGTATAAACTCGCGTATATACGCGACTGTGTTTCAGGAAATCCGCATATCCAATTTAATCTTCTAAATTTAAGCAGATCTGATCTTCTGCATGGCAGAGACTACTCCCAGCTTCTGTCTGAGATATTCGAATGCTTCCCTGGGAAGAGGTTGGTAAATATATCAGCAACTTTTTCTTTGGAGGGAACATACTCCAACTTCACCTTTTGTTCAAACACTTGTTCACGTAAAAAATGATACTTGATGGGAATATGCTTGGTCTTGGAATGCATAACAGGATTCTTTGAGATACTGATGGCACTTGTATTATCACACATAATGGAGATAGGAGGTGAACATTTGATTTGAAAGTCTTGTAGGGTTTGCATCATCCAGAGAAGTTGAGTGCAACATGATGCTGTAGCCACATATTCTGCTTCTGCTGTAGATAAGGCAATAGAGCTTTGCTTCTTGCTGAACCAAGATACTAACCGGGGCCCCATATAGAATGCACCACCACTAGTGCTTTTCCAATCATCAACATTTCCAGCCCAATCTGCATCAGTGTAAGCATGAAGAGTAAGATCAGCATTCTTTGGATACCATAGTCCAAAGTCTTGAGTTCCTTGTAGATATTTGAATATTCTTTTGACATCCTGAAGGTGAGACTCTTTTGGATTAGCTTGGAATCGTCCAACAATCCCAACTTCATGCTTAATGTCCGGTCTAGTCCCAGTGAGATATAGAAGACTTCCGATCATAGATCTGTATTCTAGTTGATTCACCATGGGAGAATCATCATGAGAACTGAGATTACATCCGGTTATCATTGGTGTACTTACAGGTTTGCATTCTTCCATGCCATACTTCTTCAAAATTTTCTTAAGGTATTTTGCTTGTGATAAGAATATACCATCTGTAGTTTGATGCACTTGCAAGCCAAGAAAGAATGTTAGTTCCCCAAGTAAAGACATTTCAAATTCTTGCTGCATAGCTGAAGCAAATTTCTGACTCATAGATTCTTCATTACTTCCAAAAATGATATCATCAACATATACAACCACAATCAATAGTTTATCATTTTCAGTTTTTGTGTATAAATTGCTATCAGCAGACCCCTTTGAAAATCCTTGTTGATGAAGATATTTGTCAAGACGATAATACCGTGCCCTTGGAGCTTGTTTGAGACCATATAGAGCCTTTTTAAGTCTACAAACAAGTTTTTCATCATTTCCCAAAATGAATCCTTCTGGTTGTTCTATATAAACTTCTTCTTCTAGATCGCCATTGAGAAAAGCAGATTTAACATCCATTTGATAAGCTTTGATTTGTTGGAAGCTTGAAAAAGCAAGAAACATTCTTATGGCTTCAAGTCTAGCTACAGGAGCAAAAGTTTCTTCAAAGTCTATACCTTCTTGTTGAGCATACCCCTTGCAAACAAGTCTAGCTTTATTTCTTATAACATCCCCATTCTCATTTAACTTGTTTTTGAATATCCATTTAGTTCCAATGACATTTTTGTCATGGGGTCTTGGTACTAATTCCCAAGTGTGATTCTTTTCAATTTGATCAAGCTCTTCATTCATGGCTTGAATCCAACATTCATCTTTTCTAGCTTGATTGACATTGTGTGGTTCAATAGTGGATAGAAATGCCAGATAGCTAGAAGATCCCACAAGAGTCCTTCTTGTTTGTACACCTGATCCCTTATCTCCCAAAATTTGAGATTCTGGATGATTCTTTTGAACATATCTGGATGGAGCTTTTTCAGATAAATCATCTTTAGGTTCTTCATTGGGTTCACTGTTTATATCATTGCTATTTGATGTAGAAGGACATATGTCACCATCGTCTTCATTTTTTGTTTGTTTTTCTTCTTTTGGGGCTGCAGGAGACTCATCAATAACAACATCAATACATTCAACAATCTTCCGAAGTCTTTTATTGTAACATTTATATTCTCTACTCCTAGAGGAGTAGCCAAGAAGTATTCCTTCATCTGCTTTGGATTCAAACTTGCCAAGTTTTTCATCATTATTTTTGATAAAACATCTGCTTCCAAAAACTCTAAAATGCTTCACAGTGGGAGGATTACCATACCAGAGTTCATATGGAGTTTTATCACTATTTACTCGAACATGTGCCTTGTTAAGAATATTTACTGCTGTATGTGCTGCTTCTCCCCAAAAAGTGTCAGGTGTTCCGGAATCATCAAGCATAGCTCTAGCCATTTGTTGAACTATTCTATTCATTCTTTCTGCTACGCCATTTTGTTGTGGAGTGCCAGCTACAGAAAACTGTCTTTTTATGCCATGTTGTTCACAAAATTCAAGGAATTCATCTAATGTATATTCTCCTCCTCGATTAGATCTAAGACACTTGATTTTTAGATCTAATTCATTTTCAACCAATGCTTTGAAGATCTGAAATTTCTCAAATGCTTCATCTTTGTGTTTAAGCAACCCAATCCAACACATTCTAGAGAAATCATCAATAAATAAGATATAGTATTGTTCACCACGTGGTGACTTTTTCCTCATAGGTCCACATATGTCAGTATGAATGAGTTCAAGAGGCTTACTTGATGATCCTTCCTTGGCATTAAACTATACTCTGGTTTGCTTACCAAATTGGCAAGACTTGCATATGATATTTTCGGGTAGAGTAATATTGGGAAGATCACGGACAGCTTTAAGTCTGCTTGATTTGTTGATTTGAGAGAAGCTCAGATGCCCCAACCTTCTATGCCATAGCCAGTTTTTTGAAGATTTACTCAAGTAACATTGTTCTTTGCAGTTCTTCAATACATACAGGTTTCTTGGAGTTCTTTTTCCTTTTATAATTGTTTTACCTATATCAAGATCACGTACCACACATTCTTTTGAACTAAAGACAACTTCAGTTCCTTGATCACACATTTGACTTACACTTAACAGGTTATGCCTTAATCCATCCACATACATGACATCATTAGCTTTCACCTTTTCTTTTAGAAACACAGACCCTTTTCCCTTAATTACCATAGGAGTATCATTTCCAAATGTAACATTCTTTTCTTTTTCTAGAGCACTATATGCAAGAAGTTTGTTTTTGTCACCTGTCATGTGTCTTGAGCATCCACTATCAATGTACCATTGATTTTCTTCACCTTCTGCAAATAACGCTATGCCACAATTTTCAACCTATAATTCCTTCTTTTTCCATACTTTGGAGCTTGAAGGAAAATGCTCTTTTGGCTGAACTTTGCTCCTGCATTCAGATTCTTCATGGCCAAAGTTATTGCAATAAGCACATTCAACTTCATTTTGAAGAGGAGAAAATTTGTTATAGGTATTCTTCTTTGTTCCAATATCAATCCTTTTCTTTCTTGCTTCTCTTGTCATGATGGTTTTATATGCAACACATTGAACAACTTTATGACCAAAATTGTGACATGAGAAACATTGTCCATTGAAGAAGAAATTTCTGGGATCATGAAATATTCTACTTGAATTTACCTGTTGATTGGTGTTTCTTTGAAAGGTATTCCTGTTAGTGTTCTTTGAATTGAGATGGTCATGCTTTACCTGTAAAGATTCTTTATTCCCTTGCTGAGTGGCAGAATGTTGTATACTAGTTGTAGCTACTTTTAGATAATTTGGTGCTGAAGCCTGAGAAGATTCTCCGATATATCCAAGACCTGTCTTTATAAGAGGAGAACATTGTACCTTGATAATCTCATATAAGGTTTCAGATCCTTTAGCAAATCTAAGATTCAAAGTCTTTACTTTCTCAATTTCTTTTCTTAGACTTACTATTTCACATTCTAATTTCTCATTATGTTTCTCCTTTTCTTCAAGTTGGTTTTTCAGAGTTTCTATGGATATTTTACTTTCTTATAAGCATATTTTGAGTTGATTGATTTCATCAAGAAAATCATTGTCCTCTAAAGCATCCATAAAAGTATATTTTTCTTCTCTAGACTCTTTTTCAAATGCCATGAGAAGTCTAAGATTTTGTCTACCACTATCGATAAACTGGTCACCTAAGTCATGAGATAGTAACTTTTCTATAGACCACAAGTTCTACACACTTCCTTCCCTTTTTGCACGTGTTTCTTTATGAGGACACTTTAGGAAAGATAATGATCCAATCCCCACAATCAAAACATTTGAAAGGAAGCTTACCTCCTGAACTGGCCTGGTGCCAAGTTGAAGCTTTGCATCATTCATCTTCTTCTAGATATATCCCGATCCTTTTCCGCTCTTGTACTTCTTTCTCTTTTGTGGAAGCTCTAAAGACAAATTTCTTCTTTGGACTTTATGGTCCTCCTTCTCATATCATAGTGCTGGGTATGCCACTCCATGAAGTTGCACCACAATAAGATTTTGAAGATCCTGCTTTTCTTCAAGAGCAGAAACTTTTGACTCAAATTTTGTTGTTAGTGATCTTAAAACTTTCTCAACCAAAGTAGATTCGGTTATTGTTTCTCCCAGATTTCTCATACGATTTACAATATCATCAAGACGTAAAAAGAAATTGGCAATGCTCTCCTCATTATGCATTTTTAGATTCTCATATTGAATTCTGAGAGTTTGGATTTTAGCACTTTTTACCTTTGCATCACCTTCATAACTTAGAATGATTTTGTCCCATATTGCCTTTGCTGTATCCAGCTGCATGACTTTGACAAATTCTGATTCAATTAGACTTCCCAATAGAGCATTGACCGCCTTTGCATTTGTTTCATAATTCTTTCTTTCCGTTGGATCTGTTGGTACTGCGGCTGGATATTGATATCCTCCTTCAACAATAGCCCATACATCTGCTCCCAGAGACTGAAGATAGGATCTCATCCTTTTTTTCCAGAAGATTAAATTGTTTCCGTTAAAGAGCGGAGGCCTGATAGATGCTATTCCATCTTTATTGCTCATCTTGCTTGATCTTCCTTCTAGCGGCTAAGAGTTTTCAGGAGGACCTCCTCTAATACCAATTGTTGCGAAAAATACATCCCCGATTGCATAGGGCAAGAAACAACATAACAGATCAGACATTTCATTCCACACATTTCAGCAAAACCCTAGATTCCATACGCGCTTTTACTTCACTGAACCTGCGTATATACGCGCTTTCACAGAGACAAACTTGCGTATACTTCAGTGCATTTTATTCTTCAGAAACCTTAACTGCCATACGTGCTTTTCTTTAAGCGGACCCGCGTATATACGCGCTTTTACCGAGACAAACTAGCATATAGATCTATAAAAGATAAACTGTGCAGAACAGACCAGATCTATAAACTTACCCAGATTTCTTCAATTTCTTCATCAGACTTGCTCCAGGTCTTCATCATTTCTTTTCCAGATCATCCTAGAGATTCATCATTTCTAGATCTAGCGATCTTGAACCTTCATCATATCTATAGGTGCATCATAGATTCAGATCTAACAATTAAGACCAGAGTTCATCCATACAAATATTCCTTAGAGGAATTTATTCATCAATAACCCTTGCACCAACGCCCTTGCACTATGATCCTCTTCTTCTTATATATTTTTAGCCTTTATCAATACCATGAGTCAAAACCATTCAACCATTGATGGTATTCCTGGATGGGATCAAATAGATAATCCAACTTTCAATACTATAGGCCAATACCATGGTAATGTCCCTTGGTTTTATAAATTTAGAGCGCAAATAGGCATATGCTACTTGGTACGTACTTTTACGCCTACATACGCTACTTTGCCTTTACAAACCCGTGCATAAGCACAACCTAACACTTTTAATATTTATTCCACTTAATGGACTTATTTCTTCCGTTACTTCGAGTCATATGTTTCCATACCATTTACACTGTCATTTAAACTACTCAAGCGCTTCATCAAGGACAATCATCAAGTAGGTTGCCATCAAGGAGACAACACATTGCACTTCCATTGCCAACAATGTTTGGTTTGCCAACAAAACAAAGTTGAGACAATTAAGACCCCGGGTCTTCTACAACCTTTATCCATTCCAAGTCAATGTTGGGAGGAGATTTCAATGGATTTTATCATAGGTTTACCTAAGTCCGAAGGAAGGAGTGCCATCATGGTGGTAGTTTATAGAATTACCAATTATGCGCACTTGTGTGCATTATCTCATCCATTTAAAGCAAGTATAGTTTCTACTGCATTTATGGAAACAATTCAAAAGCAACATGGAAACTCAAAGACTATTGTAAGTGACAGAGATCCCATTTTTACTAGAAATGTTTGGATGAGATTATTTTCTTGTTTGGGTACTCAGCTTGCTCATAGCTAATATTATCATCCTCAATTTGATGGTCAAACTGAAATAGTGAATAAATGTTTGGAAGGATATCTTTGTTGTTTTGTATCTGATAAGAAAACACAATGGGTCAAGTGGTTGTCTCTCGCTGAATGGTGGTATAACACTTCCTTCCATACTGCAGAAAAAATGACCCCATTTATGGCACTTTATGGATATCATCCACCGTCCATCACATCTTCTTTAAGATAAAATTCTAAGGTTCAAGCAGTGGAAGATCACATCAAGAATCAACAATAACTTCTCCAACTCTTAAAGGATCACCTAAATTTGGCACAAAATTGAATGAAACAACGGGCATATCAACATCGCAGCGAGAGAATTTTTGATGTAGGAGACTGGATATTTTTATGGCTAAAATCATACAAAAATATTTCCCTCAAGCAAGCTAAGAAGGATAATAAATTATCGCCAAAGTAATATGGTCCTTACAAGGTGTTGCAAATGATTGGTACTATGGCATACAAATTGGAGCTTCCTAATTCTTCGTGGGTGCATCCAGTTTTCCATGTTTCATGCTTAAAAAAGGTTATAGGGGAAAAACTTTGAGTTCAAACAATATTGCTAGAACTTGATGAGGAAGGAAAAATCATATTGGAACCTGAAGAAGTCACAAAAACAAGAACTTGCGAGCTACGAAATCGATCATTTTCAGAGTATCTCATCAAATGGAAGAACTTACTGACTGAAGATTCTACATGGGAGGATGATAATTTTATATTGAAGCATCTGGAGCTACTCAAGCATTAAGGATAACACTTTTTTGAAGGAGAGGGGCATGTTAGGTCCCTATATTACTAGTATAGTCCCTTATTGTTGTTAGTGTAACCCCTTTATTGTTATTGTTGTACCCCTGTAACCCCAATATTGTTATTATTGCGCCCTTACATTAATATTGTTAGGTCGGTTAGGATTATATTGTGACCCCATGGAATCATATATATAGAAGGAGGTTTTGGTCATTTGTATCATCCAAGAATTGTCCATTTATGTAATGTATTGGAGGTTTCCCCCTCAAAGTGTCTATTTCTAAGGCATTGATCTCACTTTTATTCTATTTTTGGAGCTGGCTTCATATATATATATATATATATATATATATATATTTTCATCAGCTTGTACATCATCAAAAAATATGTATGTGTTTCAGTTACATCCTGAGATGCCATGTCTCTAAAAAATAAATGTAGAAATAAATCCTACGAGTCTAATTAGCAGGGTGCTCATGATAGCATGTCACTGCCTCTACGACATGTCTCAGCAGTCGATGAATGTGGTTAGAAACTCCCGCAGTGTGCCACTAGTAAGCACAAGGAATGTACTCAAATCTCACATACTCTGGGATCCCACTCGTGAGTCCCTCCAAGTTACGTGCCATTTCTTCCTTGTTATCACATCCCTCACCATGAGGAGCCACTTCAAACTCTCTTTCGACACTCCTAGCTATCAGAGACATACTTGTGGGTCTCTCTAGTCCAAAATATGCAACACATGAGAAAATATCAGAACACATATATATTAAGACCAAAAAAATCGCAATACTCATAAAAATAAAACAAGTGAGTTTTTAGCTATGTCCTCGTCCTAGTGGTCCCCCTCTGGAAGTGGAATATCTGGATCACCCCTGAAATCAGCGCCAGTATATGGCCAGTCCTCCACCACGATGATTTTTCAGCTCAACAAGTCAAAGAACTCTGGTCTCCATGGCATATGTTGCCCACCCCCCGATTGAGGCATTATCGTAGCCCAACAGACCATCTGTGGCTCTCGTGGTGGTGGCCTAGTTACCACTACCTCTTGATTTTGGAATATCGGTAATTGTTCCAGGATGAATAATATCAAAATTCACTAATACCAAAACTGCTCTAGCTTACCATTTTTTCATTTGGTGAGCTGATATTTCATATTTATAATCTCTGCTTCCACTCAATTGAATATTGTCAGAGACATGCAATATATAGCTAATTGGAGTTGAGACTTTGTGGCTTCATGAGGAGCCTGAGATCTGGCAACCCAAGTAATGGTATGCAACACTACCTTCAAAGGTAAGTTGTGCACTCTTTGGATGTCCATTTTACCACTCTTATGTGCTTTCCTTGCTTGAGGACAAGCTCTCCCTATTAGAATGGCCATGCTCTCTCCAAGGATCTGAGTACCTATCATTCTTGCTCGCTCTCCCCTCCATGATAATATTGTCAAGAATTATATATCAGAGGCTTCTATATCCAATTCCTGGTAATGGATGATGAATTTCTCTTGGTCAATGTCCCATACACTAATCAAGTATTGCAGCAGCTCTAATTGAGCTCTCAGACATGGGGCCATGAAAATTTCAAGGAACCCATAATTCCTCAGAGAATCTAAACATGCATCGTCCCCCATGGCCTGTGCATATTCTTCCCCATGTTCCCGCGCTTTCCATTCTATTACCATTACAACTGCTAATTCTTTCTGCAAAAAAAAATACAAATCTCAATGCCATATTCTCTTAAATTAAATTGATTTTGGCAAGAATTTTTGGAGGAGATTGTGAAAAAAGCTTATGTACGGTGCTTGGAACAATTTATTTTCAAACATCAGCACCAAGTGGCACTTTCCCTATATAAAAATCATGGATTTTGACGCAGCTCTGTGTCAAGAACTGAACAGACACTAGGCAGAGTTTTAAAAACCCTTCAAAAAAATGCATCAAGACATGAGAAAATATGAAAAATGATGAATTTTACAGGAAAGTTCACATTTTGTTTAAAGGATTGGATTCGGCCACTGGCTCCACCAGATTCTTCTAGTCACTCTCCCAAATTGACGTGGAACTGCAAAAGTGTTCACATGAAAGTGAAAATGTAAAACTGAATTGATTTTTACTATTGAGTTATTTTATAACCTTTTCTAACCATAAATAGGTTTTTGGACACATTTTTACTTATTTTTATTATTTTTTCTCGAAAATAGGCTTTGTGTTTGTTTCTTGTGTAGTAGCATGTCCTAAAACTGACAACGATGAGGAAACGAGTTGTATTTTATTACTTTTTTGGACTCGATAAAAACACGGAAAATTAAACCCCTGGAGTTATATTTCAACTCTTATCTGACTCAAAATATAAAAATATTATCGATCTCTTATTGTTTTTAACTTGCTAAAGGCTGTGAAACGTCATCTTCCTAGTATACATTTACCCCTTTTTCAGGTTGGGACAAATTATTTACGAAAAATGAATACCTTAGTCGAACATGGCTAAGAGGTTCTCTCAAATATTGTTTTCTACCTTTTTGGATCTAAGAGACAACCTATGAATAGGGACCTTCCATAGTTTTTTTTTCTGCCTCTTTTCAAACTCTCTAAACATGAAAAGACACTGATTTTTCCCTCTATCAGAGTCGTTAAACTAAATTACATTGGAGTCGTTGTCATGACGTTACCAAGTTCCTCCTTCCTAGGGTTTGTAAAATGTACTAGGATGGATTTGTCTGAAGGAAAAACTTACATAACAAGCATATGTTATCCCCTTCAAGCTTGTTTCCAAAAATAATTGGGGTACTCGCCAGCAATGGTGGGGGAAAATGGAACTAGTTGTTAGTTGGGTCGACAGTATGTCGCTCTTGAACATAACACTTGTCTGCAGTTCTTGTTAGGTTGGGAACATCCCATATTCATGTGTTCCTCCATGGGTTTGGGTTATTTGTTTTGACCTCTCATCTACTCTTTGCCTCGTCACCATGACCTTAGAACCCTTAATGTAAAATATAGCCAAATTCTGGAGTTGTGTCACCAATATTTTTAGGAGAAGTCCCTTTTGCAGTTTTCAACCCTTGATCCCTTGTTCAGTCTTGATTCACTATCATATTATTCCTCTGTCTCGTGTTGATGATGTGGGAAACGCTATGGCCCTCCTTCGACTGGTCACTTCTTGTCAACTTCAACTCATTATCTAGGAAGTTGGTCCAGAGACTCCCTTTTGGTACCTTAGAGCTTGCATGCCTCAATGGAAAGTTCTTCACATTTGACGACAAGCTATCATCATTGGACTTCGATCGGTTGATTTCGCTGATGTTCGACTCCAGTTAATTTTTCACATTCCGTGGATGTACTAGCAGTACCTTGAGAACCATTCTCATTATTGGTGGTTTCTCTTACGCATGTTATCATCTTCCATCTTCGGCTGGTAATCATGCAACTTTCTTTCATGTTCGACTTTAGCTCATTCATTCACATGCTTGAATTTGTACTTTTTCGGGTCGAGACGGAGCATAAGACCCTGGGTTTTGTTTGATAAAATCTAGCCTGTGGGATGATTTGGTTTTTCATTACTGTATACATGACTCTTTTGACTGGATGGCTGTGACCATACCCAAGTCTATTTTATGATCCTTCTCACTGGATGGTTGTGTCCATACCATGGATCTTATTGCATGTTCTCTATTATGGATGGTTGTGCCCATACCTCGTACTCATGTATCAAAGATATCATTCATACTTCATATTGGAGGTCCTCCGATGGCGACGTTTTGGTTTGGTCGTGTTCTCATAAAGCATTTCACCCCTCCCTCTCTCTCAGACTTCATGCTTTAGGGGATATCTGTTACACATAATTTTGTCACCGTCCCTACATTCCCTGTTCCGAATACTAGAGGACCATCGTAATGACCCCTATGTACTGTCACACATGATAATGAATGTCATTGCATCCCTTAGCATGCAAGGAAACAAATATCTGTGGAAGATTCCCGAAGTAGACCCTTAAAAACATGTAATTTTGGGTCGGGGCTGGAGTGTGGTTATGTCCTCGCGTCGATGGCTAGATTTTCACTAGGCCTCACTTCGTGGTTGCTCTATCTCTGAAGGACCCCTGTGCCGAGCTACTTTTAGAAGGATTTTTAATATGGAAATGAATCTTCTAAGATCTAAAAGCTTCGTGATCAGAATCATGGATGTTTTCTCGACTGGATATGGTCGTCTTTCTCCCTTTGGCCTTCTAGTTCCTACAAAAATGCAACTTCCAAAAGGGATAGACCTTTCCTCTGCCATAACTGGATCACAAATCTCTTCCTCCACTCCTATAAATTCCTCTTCATCCCATCGATTCTGCTAGCCAGAGATAGCTAGAATAGACCAAGAGTAGATGTGCATAAGATAGCAGAGAATAGTCCATAGTTGTGAGAGAGAGTTTGAGCCTATTGCCTCTTTGAGACGAACCGATAATTGAATGCTTTGAGATGTGCCCGAATGAAACCATCAAAGGAGGTCTATAGTGTCAAGGCACATGTTTTAAAATCCCTTTTATACATTAATATGACATGACTGATTTCCAGTTCCATCCTTGTATATGTTTATATTCAAAGTTTATGAATCTCCTTGACTAGTTGGATAGTCGTAAATGAATATGTATGCTCGTATTATTTTAGTGTTTTCTAGATCTTTGTTCAGGTGTGTCGATATCGCCACCAATGGAGTGTAAGTTTTGAAGGACAAAGATCAAGGGATCACTGCAATGTACTACGTCAGGAGAATTGGATTGAGGTAGGACATCTATTCCATTCTACATTTCATTTATGAACTAGGAATTTAGAAACCAACATGTTCCCTTGTTGCTAGACCCACCCTACGGCTAGAGGGATTGCCTTTGTCCATAGAGGGGATTTTCCTAGACAACAATAACACGTTGGAAAACTCGCGCAATTGAAGACGGAGGACCGAAAATTCAATGATCGAAGTAAATACCCAGAATTCGAGCTGAGCAGGTACCTAAACCAAGTATATTATCCAAAGAGCGAAGTCGCCAGGTTGGAGCCACACTAGTGGGCTGAAGGATTGTAGAGAGCAGGCATGCTCAATATGTCAAATGTACCACACTTTGTTAGAAGTACAATCAACACGATCTGTGTTCAATAGTTTCTTGTATTTGTGCATTACGGATACCTCTGGATTGGAGAGATAACCCTGATTGATGAAATTTTGAAAAACATTATTACCAGTCTGCCTTACCAGGGAAAGAACCCCACTAAAGAGTTCATAGGAAAAACACAAGAAAAGGGAGTACCAAAGAATTTGAAGGACATGTACGGGATATTCAAAATTCATGTGGTTACGACATTAATTCTATCAGCGACCAAGAAGTGCGCTTCGATACACACATTTTAGCAGGAAACATTATGTGGAAGTGAAAATCAAATAAAGTCCCTGCAGTCATGGTTTCGTTAGCCGTGCAGTTCAGTAAAGGGGTTCATTTTAACTCGGTCAGATATTTATGCAAGGAGTTTTTGGAGGATTGTAGCGAAGCACAAGAAGAAGGCAAGAAATTTCATTATGCATGGTTGATCTTGATCATCACGTTGTTAGCATGGAAGGATCCAATGGATTCACAATTTCCCATAGTTGAACTAGATGTATGTCAATCCGCATGGTATTCCTCACTCTGATTTACCAAGGGGCTAATGCACAAATAGAAAAAAAAAATTCTAGGTATTGATTGAAATGGACTTGTGCATGGTGGTGAATTAACATCCCAAGCTATCACCAAGCTTGTTTGAGCAGTATTGCAATATCACCTACTTCAAGGTATATTTTCACAGGCTATATGTTAAGGCTATGAAGGATCTGATGGAGGAATGACATCCTTTGTCATATCTAGTCACCGAAGATGACCTTGTCATAATAATACAATGTTAGTCAGTGGAGTGGATGACTCCAACCATAGTAGACAAAGAAGTAGAGGAAGACACCACACAATATGTGGGTACAAGTGGAATGTATAAAGATGCAGAAGAGACAAAGTCACATCATGACCAAGGTGGCCAGGACTCTCTTAGTGACTTAGAGCTGGAAGATTCACCATTCATCATCTGGAAGAGGGTCCCTACAATAACGACAATGAGTGGAAGGATGAAGAAGAAGGTGGAAAAATATAGGGGTGGAACACCACTCGTCCTCACTGAGGGGGACATCGACGAGATTGGGGAAAATTTTCAAGAAGTGATAATAGTGTCATGGAACAGGATAGAGGATCGCTACAACATGCTCCTAACTAGTGTCAAGGAAATAATGGTATAATTAAAGGTACTGGCACAAACATCCATACAACCAAAACAACCAACCATACAACAAGAACAGACAACTCAACCAGCACAGCCAGAGCATTAAAGAGAGACAACATTTGGGTTAATAATTTTTCAACTACGAGGAGGAGTGCTAAAGTTTGAAGCTGCAGAAGATAAAGAGTGTGTGAAATGATGGGAAACTGTCAATATGAACATCCTCACACTACCCACTCATAAATTGCATGAATTCCACCAAATAATAACAGATGAATTGAAGGGGAAAGAACAACACACCTCACAATTAAACATATAAGTGGAGAAGGAAAGAGCTTCGATGAAGAGGGAGCTCTATCGGTTGATGAAGGAGAGAGATAAAGCACGCCGACAAAATCAACACCTAGAGGAAACAATTAGAAATAATTGCAATGACGTGTCAGACGTACAAGTTTGCGAAGAAGAAGCACGAGTAGAGAAGGTCGCGAAGCTCACCCTCATGATAAAGGATTCAAAGAATAAGGTTGTAGAACTGAAATTTGTGTACGAAGTGAATATTACTAAGCTACAAATGAGGCTTCATCTAGTCATGCCACCAAAAGTCTCAGAACAGAGGGAGATGGACCTTAAAGCTACCTTGAAAGGCATCTCTGACACAATGGCAGAATGTGGAACATTGCTCGATGACACCGTGGAGATTTGGACCTCATTGCAGAAGGATCCAAATGTTCATAGGATTGCAAAAGAGATACAAATGAAGAAGAAGTAGCTGGAAGAAATCTGGAGAACTACGAGGACCTTAGAAGTCTCACAAAGGCTCGCCAGGACCACTGAAGGGAAGACTCTTCAAACGTGGATTGAAGACCTTTAGAGGAAAGATAAAAATTTTATAGCAAGGACTCAGCCGTAGCAATATGAGGCCCTCCAGGTTTCGTAGGTAGTAAATGGTAAGCTCAGGGAGCTATGACAGAGGAAAAAATAAGTGTTGTAGAAGACTGTTGGACCAACAGTAGAAAAATTATTAGAAGAAATGGGGCAAGAAGAAAATCAGGCTGCAGAGATACTTTAGCCATTTAATGATGCCTACAATAGCATAGGAGAAAATGTTCTGGGAACAACAGCTGACTGCCTCCGGATGAGTCACATGTGAGTGTCGGGGGCCTCTTGGGTGCAACCCAACTTGGTCTAATTTTGGTCAAAAGACTGCGTCTAGAGGAGCAAAGTGCGTGGTAATGCGAAGCTCGATCTATCGCGCATTTTCTAGGGACTTTGGGGTGGGTCGAAGCCCCTGATTTTGTAACGGGTATCATGTTTTAGTTAATTGTTTTTTCGAGCCCATGGTATGTGGGCCATAGTTTTGTAATAATGTAAAGATATATAAAGTAATGTAATGTTATGTCGAAGTCATAAGAAGTTGATAGTTGATGAGCACAAGTGATTGTATTTTCTGTATTTAATATGTTTTGGGCCTTAAGAGAAAGCTCTGCAACTGAGTGCGTGAAGACCTTGGAAGAGTCTACTACTTAGTGCGCAAACCACCTGCAGTTGTGTGCGTAGGTAAGAGAATATGATTGTATTGAACATATCCATCTTATTAAAGAAGAAGAATTTTGGGCCATATTATGTATCTGTATGTGTTATGTTGTTGTTTATATGTTTATGCGAAGTAATGGTTACAAGTATATGTTGTAATAGTGCAACTTATCTTATTCTATAATGGGTTTATGTTTATTTGAATGTGATGAAGTAACTAAATAGAATACACAGCGCAATATTAATATACATGTTAGAATATTTCTTAAACAGTGAGAAGTGAAGTAAATCCACCTCACATAGTTCCTCAAAGTTGCAAAAACCTGGTTCTACAACCACCCATAGCCACCTCGAGTGAGACTGTAATCTCCTTGCAAGTCATTGCCAAAAGGGTTAGTGTATGATGGTTTTTTTGGTGCAAAGTCCAAGCCAAACCTGGGTCAAGCCCAAAAAAACCAACAATTATTAGTTCATGGAATCCTTGGTTAGAAAAACGCACTAGAAGCCCCACGAACAACTGTGTGTTGAGTTACTAATCATAGAGGCTTTGGTTGTAAAAATGCTCTGGAAGCCCTAAATGGGTTGAATTACTGGTCCTGGAAGCCCATAAAAATTCTCATGTATAATTATGATAAATCCTAAATTTTATATAATTAGTTGAAATTATTGAACAAATTTATTTAATTAAAAATGATGTAATATTTAATAATTTATTTTTATTTATTTATAAAATAATAGTTATTTTCAATTAAATTTTATTTTAAATAACAAAATCTATCACTAATAATGAAAATTCTAATTATTAAAATTTTAAAGCTAATATAAGCTCATTTGTTATTTCTATAGAATAAAACTTTAATAATTAAAATAAGTTTTGATAATCTTAAATAAAATATTCATTTTTTCTAACAAAAATAATTTAAAAACATTATTATGATATAAAATTTATATTCAATAATGCAATTTTATTTTAGAAATAATAATATATAACATAAAAGAATATGCAAAATCAAAAATGAATATGAGCAAGTCACTTGAGAGATAATTAAAAGAAGGCCATTCATCATAAGAGAAAGTAAGCATGAATGAAGTATAATCATGAATGGAGTAAGCATGATCAAATAGTGTGCTTGAATGAAGCTCATGGACATAATGTGTTTAGTGGCAAGTCACTTGAGAGATAATTAAAAGAAGGCTATTCATGATAAGAGAAAGTAAGCATGAATGAAGTATAACCATGAATGGAGTAAGTATGATCAAATAGTGTGTTTGAATGAAACTTATCGACATAATGTGTTTATTGTGGAGTTGCAGAGTTGCAAAAGGATATCTATTGCAAATGAACTTCTCAGGATCCCATTTGAAATGACACTGCAATCTCTTATCAAAATACAAATTGATTTTAGTGATTAATTTTTTTTTTCTTTTTTTAGAAGTTAATTCTACTCTATGTTCAGTTGTTTATCTTTTTGTTTCTTTTTCTAAAATATGCTCCACTTCATAAATTCTCTTTCTCTATCTCTCCTTACCATGCTATTCATGAATTATCTCACACAATATTTAGTTCTCTAACCTTTATGTCATTCAAATATGCATATTTTTATAACAAGAATTTCTCATTCTTTCAATTTCCTGTAGGAATTTGAATTGAGGAGTTATGGCTTGGTCTTCTAAGGTTGTTCACAATCTTCTTATCCATTTCCAAATCTAGAATTAAGCTCAAGACAAATACTCCACAAATTGTGAATTGAGGAGTTATGGCTTGGTATTCTAAGGTTGTTCACAATCTTTCTATTCATTTCCAAATCTAAAATTGAGCTCAAGACAAATACTCCACAAATTGTTTGGAACACTGAAAACTTGTGGTGGGGTCCAACTTGTGGTGGGGTCCAATATCAATGATTGCAAAAGGCAAAGCTTGATTTTTCAATGCACACATATATTCCTAAGCTTATGTCACAAAATCTTATGTGCCATATTTTCATTTTGATAGTAATCCAAACATCAAAGATAATCAAGAAAATAATTAACAAATTGCATTCAACAATGATTAGCACATCATATTGCTTTAATCAGCTTTTATCAAATAGCAATCAATGATAGTTAATTTTTGAGTTCTTTAAAACCACCTTAAATCTTCTAACATAACATTGTGCAACCTCAAATACATAATCATGCCCATTTTACATCCATGCCAACATATATAGAGAATTTTAATATTAATCATAATAAATAATAATAAAAATAGATAATATAGATAAAATATTACTTAGAAAAAAATTAAGAAGACAATTGAAAAAATAAATTATTTTAAATGATCTTACTATTATTATTATGCATTTTAGATTTGTATTTTTAACTATTTGTTTTAGTAATATGTATTTGGAACTGCAAATTTAAATTGTGTACTTTCCACTATCAAAGTGTCCACAGAAATTTTAAAATACAATTTTAAACAACAAAAAAGTTATAATTTTTTTTTTAAAGTTTCACTAAAAATATTTAGATGTGTGAAAAAATTCAACCCGAAATGATCTCCTGATCTCCGTTTTCAACCCGAAATGATCTCCGTATTCAATGCACTTGAATGATTGGACATTAAAAGACTCACACCCGAAGATGGAGATAATGATCTTATTATTCCATCAACGAACTTATTGGGATGTAAGTAAACAAATACAAAAGATACGGCTTAAAGCCATGTTATTCTCGTCTATGGTGAGCCAAACAGAAACTCGGAACTTTTAAACGTATTTACTGAAATACAGATCTATATATGTTTGATCGATAATATTCCATCCATGTAAGTCCATGGGTGTTCCTATATTTATACACTAACACTAATGCTTACAATTCTCTTCTCACTAAACTTCTCTGCCATCTTTCAGAGAGGGGAATTCTGGGCTTCATTTTCCATTTGCTCACGGAAGGAGTTTCTCCGGGCAGCCTTGAGAATGGTTTTATCTGCTACAACGAAATAAGCCGAACCGCTGACTGCATGGTATGTGTCCAATTAACATGCGAATTAAGCAGATGATGATGACGATGTAAATAAAACATATATCATCGTTCTTTCAAACAAAACACTGTCAACAATATATAATTCATAATTCAGTAGATCAATTGACTTTTTTCTTATTTTGTTTTAACGAAGAACCATAGTTCAAAAAGTCCACCCAATTCTAATGATATAATTAATTCTAAAAACTTTTAGAATGTATTATGAAAAAATACACACCTACAACGAAACATTTGGGAATAGCACCACAGCATATTTAACTCTTTAATTTGTTAATTGCTGACTTACTTGTAGAGATGATAAGTGCCTGTGCAGCATGATTAAGGTTAGCCCTTGCCCAAGGAATAGCCCTCGCTCCCAGTATCTGCACATTATTGTAAGGCATTGTTATTCATTAATCCGACCAGTGGTTAACAAACTGCCCCAGTTACATTAAATGAAATGAATTGAATTGAATTGGTGCATTAACAATAAGACTCACTGTGGGGATGGCAGAAGCTAAGCATGCAATTGCAGCTGCCTTGGTCCCCGCTTTCACTGCTTCTGTATTCACATACATGCATTCATCAGTTTCATCGTGCTCACCAAATGAAAGAAATGGATGGATTTAGCTACGCATATGCTCATAGCCATAGCCATAGCCATAGCCATTAATTCCAGTACAAGATTGATAATGCAGTTTCATTAATTACCCTTACCCTTGGAGCACTGCTGTGCTTTCAGAATTTTCATGTCAGCCTGTTGCTTTGGACTCGCCATCTCCCCTTCCGCGCTGCTATGATAGTCCTCTCCCCTCAATACTTTCAGATCAGACATCAATTTATGGGATGAAACTGAATGCTCGATACTGGAAACTCAAAACACGGTGGTGGTATATATAGGGCAAAAAGTGGGGAGTGGAAGCAGTAAGCGTGGAATCGAAATCAATGGGTAAAGTAGGTAGCCCGGTGGAAGAAATCAACGGGTAAAGCAGGTAGCCTGGTATAAGAGAGAAAAGTGTTGGTTAGGATGGTGAATTTGTGGTTTTGAGATTGTGATTGAGTATGCATAATGCATGTGGGAGTTGTTTAAATTAGGTAAATAAAACTTCAAAAAATTAGGTATTTGGAGTGTTTGAATAGTTTTTATCACCATCTAAAATCACAAAGCACACAAAATTTAACACCTTCTGTGTACTGCTTCCCTCGCAAATAAATATCATTGTCGCCGTTCCAACAACAAAATCAAATGCGCTTTTTCTTAATTAGATGGGAAAAGTTGGAAACTACGCACTCGTGAGAGCCGCTGCCCGGATTTGGATTTGGGTTTGGGTTTGGATTTGCGCGAACAATTTGCAGCTGCTTCTCTGCTATTTGTCGCGCTAGTGGGTAGCGAATGAGACAGTTATCCGTTTCCGTATGCCTTCTTTTTTCGGTTTGCATTCAGGTGCATGCGCAAGCGCAAGTTTTTTTTTTTTTTACAATACAGATATCTGACTTTCTACTTAATAATAATTTATTTTTACGATGACACAGGGTCCGAATGAATAAATAAATGCTTGGTGATACCAAATCCGGAACAAGCTATTGTGCTGAAAAATAAATAATAAATTTACACCAAGAATTTAGTGATGTGGTTAGTCAAACATTATTATTAAAAAGTAAATTGACGAATGTATAAAACATTTACAATGGATGATTCAACATCCCATCATAACCCTCGAACAAGCTCTTGTGCTGAAAATTAAATAATAAATTTGCACCAAATTTACTGATGTGGTTAGTCAAATGTTATTATTAAAAAGTAAATTGACGAATGTATAAAACATTTACAAGGGATGATTCAACATCCCATCATAACCCTCGAACAAGCTCTTGTGCTGAAAATTAAATAATAAATTTGCACCAAATTTACTGATGTGGTTAGTCAAATGTTATTATTAAAAAGTAAATTGACGAATGTATAAAACATTTACAAGGGATGATTCAACATCCCATCCTCGAGACCTTTTTCTTCCACATTAGTCTTCTATCCTTTGTAAACATATCGACTTAGTTCTTCAAACCTTTTCTTCCACATCATTTTTTTTATCACTTGTAAATATATCTTGTGCAAATTTGATAAAGTTCCAAACTAATGTTTTTTCCTTCATTGTGTATCTCTCCTTCCTTCATGGGGTATATTTGAATTGCAAGGAGTTTGGATATTGTAGCAAGAAAATTGGATCTTCAATCTATATATATAACTTTTCATAGAAATCATTTTCATTTTTAATTTATTTTCTTTTCCAACTTCTTACTATTTTTGTATTATTCTGTTTTAGGGAATGCCTTTTACTAATGCCCTATGTCCTATCTATAAGCACAACCATAAGTTTTAACATGATAACTTTACCAATATCCTTATCTTTCAGGAATTATTTTTAACCTTTTATGTTTTTCCACAATCATTTTATGGTTTTTTTAATATTTTTTTATAATTATTTTAGGGTTTTTTAAAATTTATTTCTTGTGAGTCTTTCTTATATATTTTTAACTTTGTTTATGTCAATAAATTTTAAATTTAGTCATATTTTTGTTAGTGAAATTTAGAAGTTATTTTGAAATTAAATAACATGGAAACATCAACATTTGTCCATGTATAAATATAGTTAACTCTTCCTTCCACTTTCTATTAGTTTTTTTTTTTCATACTCCTTTTTTTAATAGCTAAGAGCTTCTTAACCTAATCCATTATATTCCATATGCATAAAATGGCTTCAATTTAAAGACATTAATCTAATTAATATAAATAAAATTTCTAACTTGATGAATTTATTCTCGTACAACATTTTCTATTCAGTTGGTCAAGTTCTCGTTGCTAAGTACTTCACTAGTTGGGAGTTCACGGGGTCAAATCTCCTCGACGCCCTTGGGATTATGCCCTGCTTGTTGTGCCAATGGATAGATCCCTTCGGGTTGATCTGCCTAGATTTTCAAATTGATGTAGCAACCACCCAGTGTCTTTGAACCACCCTTAAAAAAAACATCTTTTTACTTATATGATGATAGTAAAAACAAGAATATTTTCTTTTATCCCAATGCAAACACATTTATGGACAACTTTGTTTGAATTGAATGCAATTTTCGAGTCCCTTTTATTGTTTCAATGTCATTTCCAATTGATCTATCTACGTCTTCGATTCCAATATGCCAAAAAAACATTTATATGGAAAATTAGAAAAGGAATTTGTAAATATGATATCAAAATACAATTAAAAATAATCATTGCATGATAAATGTACAATGTTTAAAATTAGATTTCCAATATAAATTTAAATTGAATGTACCTTCGCACTTCTCTTGATGGGTTTTTCTCATGGCTTAGAGTAGCGATGCACCATTGAACAACTTCTTCAGCGTTCACAAGTCGGCGTGCAAAGTGGTTCATTTGATATCTTCGAAGTACTCGTTTTATGCATGCTCCTGCACCGTCATGTTCTCCTTTTCCATGGCCAGTCTCAAAGAAATTCCAACAATGTTTAATGCAAGTTTTCTTATGAAGACGACACAACCAAAAAAATGATCGTGCAGATTTGAATTGACCTGCGCATCCGTCTGACCATATCCAATGTTCATTGAATGTTATTCCACGATTTTTCAATGAATCATAAATTTTTCCAAAACAATGTTGAACAAAACATGTATCATGCGTACGATCGTCACTGATATAAAAATGATATTCTTTAATGATATGTCGATTTTCACTCGTGCTTTCTATATGATCGACATTTTGTTCAACATGTCTATATAGAATATGGACGAGCATGGAGACTTGGTCAGAGTGATAGTATTCACTCTAAATTTCTTTTTGTGGAACAAATGTGTAGTTTTCTGCAAAATCAATCACTGACAAAATGGTCCCTGGTGGAAAAACTTCACGAGATTTTTTGAATTGAAAGTGTTGCCATCGAGCTCTATGTGAATGCTTGGTGTATTTGTAAATTTCTACCTCAAAATTTCTCAAAAAGTCTATCAGAAAATTTTTGTCTTCTTGTAATTCGATTCTTTTAACACTATCTGCACCTTGAATCGATGTACCGATATATTCATATCTCTTCCATTTCACTTTCATGTTGGACAATGATTGATCATTTATATCAATACGATATTTGTTTTGAAATTTAGTCAAATTTCCACAATCATCGCATTTTTTACCACCAACACATTTCTTTTTGTAAATAGTTCATCGCTTTCTCTTTCACATAGAATTTGAGATATGAATTCACGAATAGTGGAAGGAGGAGGTGAATCCTTCCATAATGTTCTACCGAAATCAAGGAATGTGTTATAATATAACTCAAATTCCACATGATAACGACAACAACAAGTGTCGCGTACGGTGATAGGTTTTACATACCATGGTTTTTGTTGAACAAAAGCACTAAGTGAAACATGAATTTGACAATTCTCTTCTTTGAACTTGTTGAATAACTCTATTTGAGTGGTTTCCAAGAGATGTTTTTCATGTTCTTCGTATTGATTTCATGCTATTCTTCTTCGCATCACATGTCTTGCAGTCGGTGAAACACGTGAATTGTTCTTCCAATATTCATATATTATTTTTTAACATCTTCTCCAAGTCTATCTTTGTATGGTTGCCTACAAATAGCTCTCCAACAAGCGAGTTCATCATTTACATCTATTTGCAGTCGAAATTTTCGATGTTTGTGTAGAGTTTTTCGCGAGGTTCCCAGTGCTCGTGCCATAGATGTTATCAAACTATTCTCTTGAGTACTTGGTGAAACCATTGCCATCTGTATTCCTCTACGTATATTTGAAACATCTTTATCTCTAGATCTCTTAATTGACTCTATAGCACTACTCATATTTTTTATCACCTCTTCTTTCATTTTTTTTATCTTTGGTTGATTTTCAAATACCCAATAGTGTCGTCGCTTCTTTTAATTTCCTTGATGATAGAAGACCTTTCAACATTTGAGCTTGAACTATCACTTGCTCATTTTTGAAATACTTTTCAAAAATTCTATCGACACGATATCGTATAACATGGTCAGGTTTTTTATCTCCATATGTGTGAGTGTCGACATTTTCTAACATCTCATTATCGATAGTGATTTCATCTGTACATATTCGAAAAATAGTACATATTCAATAAATAACTAAATTAATAAATATGTCAATAAATATTAGGAAAATTTTAAATATATCAATAGATCATAATATCTACATTTACATACCCGATTCAATTTCCGCTTGAGGTTGATTTTCTTCTTCAATATTTTGAGGAGTATCTCTGTCTGTTTACATTAAACAAAATATTTTTCAAACTAGTCCATCAAATAAAAATTAAGCTTCACATTTTACATTGGGAAAACTTTAAAAATATATTAATAGATCATAATATTTGCATTTACATACCTGCTTCAATTTCTTCTTGAGGTTGATTTTCTTCTTCAATATTTTGAGGAGTATCTCTATCTGTTTACATCAAAAAAAAAAAATTTCAAACTAGTTCATCAAATAAAAATTAAGCTTCACATTTTACATTAGGAAAATTTTAAATATATATCAATAGATCATAATATTTACATTTACATACCTGCTTCAATTTCTGCTTGAAGTTGATTTTCCTCTTCAATATTTGAGAGGGCTTCTAACTTTCTTTTGCGATATTGTCTCGTCTCTTCACTACGTGCCTCAGGGTCTCTTTTTCGATCATATTTTCTTGCACAAGTTCTTCGATTTCCCATGATAATAGGGTATGAAGTTCAAAAAATTTCCTTCAAAAAATTAGACTAACTCAATTATAAAAAATATCACAAAAGATTTAATTAAAAAAAATAAAAATAAAAATTCAGTGTAATTTTTTTGTAAAAAATACGTAATCCAATCCAAAACACACACTTTAAAAAACACAAAACATGTACATACCTCCAAGAAAAATCACGCCACCTCCAAGAAATGTCTTCCAAAAAAATTCTTTAAATCCAAAATTGTAAAATCAATTTGCTTCCAAGAAATGCTCTTAAACCCAATTCTTTAAACCCAAACTTTGAAGAAAATTTTTTGAACAAAGAAGCTCAAAAGATTTATTTCAACACAAAACACATACATACCTCCAAGAAAAATCACGCCGCCTCCAAAAAATGTCTTCCAAAAAAGTTCTTTAAACCCAAACTTTGAAGAAAAGTTTTTGAACCCAAACCAAGTCTTTGTAAAATGAGATGAAGTGCGAAATGTGCGAAATTTGTGAATCATTTCGCGGCAATTTATATTGACGCGAAATGTGTTTTTTGTAGGGGGCTCCACAAAACTTTCCGGCCGATGGAGAGTTACACAATAGTTCGGCCGAACTGTTCAGAAGAAGTTCGGCCGAACTATTAAGACGTTAGATTTAGCAACTCATAAATGGAAAACATAGTTCGGACGAACTTGGACTAAAAGTTCGGCTAAACTAACGCGTCACCAATTACGCAAAAGCAGGATCTGAAAAACGGTTCTGCAACTTTGGACTGATTAAACTCCATGAAAAGTTGTTAATTAATTGTCGGAACTAAGACAAGCATTTTCAGAATTGAATCTACTTTCAGGAAATATAAATTTTATGGAATTTCATAAACGTTTATTAATTTTAATTATTTTTCTAATAAAATAGGTGCAAACAATTTCTGAGGGTCGTCGTGATTCAGTGAAATCAAAATTTTGTATCTCCCAAAATACATTGTAAAAAAAAATTGAAAAAATTATGGGGCATTACATTGGTCCGTCGACTCTAATGGGTAGCTTTTAGATTTTTAGTTTATAACTTATATGTTAAGAAATTTCTTGCCACGCGAAACATATCCAAAATACGCAGTTTTTCGTATTGGACCACTTCAAAAAATTCTATTAATTATGATATGCATCCATTGGCTTTGTAAATATGACGAAAACAAAGTAGACTCTGTCTAGATTGTTGTAACACATTTTGTTTTTTCAAAAACACAAATTTTCAATGAATACAGCATTGCGACATAACATGAATTCTTATGAATCCTTTGATTGTTAAGAAACACACACTCAAAGAAACGCTAAGTTGACATATCAAATCTGCATAAAAAAATTTCAAAAAATAATTAATAGAAAGCTAACAAAATTTCTCACAACTTTTATTTTTATCGCAAAATTAAATTCTACACAGAAAAATTGTTATAGTTTGCAGAAAGTTGAAGAACCGAAAAAAAATGACAAGTGAAACCGAGCTTCAAATTAATTTGCTTCAATAGTAAGTTAGCTTCCTTTCCTAATACCATGGTATTAAAAATGAAGCGTCCAATCTATGTTTTTTATTTTGAATTGAGACTTCTTCTTCGCTGCCACAAAGTGGATATCAGCCATATTGATCATCTGGCTTATATTATAATGAGAAGATCATTACAAGGACAATATTTGGAAGCCTATATCGGGGAAATTCACAACCATACACCCTTATTTCTATGTAGTTCTGGTATAAGTACCAATTCCCTATTTTGGTTTTCTCAGTAAGGTGAAAATTTCTTCTTATATCTGACCCTATTCTTGGATGAATATCATTGTTCAACAAGCAAGAAATTGTGTATAGGAACTGGTCAAAAAAATCACTGTATATGAATTTCGTGGTGTGCTCCCTCACTAGGGAAGTCCAATGAATTAATGATTAAGTTGCTCCTTGCTCATCTAACTTATGCAATTAAAATTGAAACATGTTTTCTTGATAATATACAAATAAATAGACTAATACTGAGGCATATTTGAATCTTCCTTCTGTAGAAAGTTTTAACAATTGTTCATATATCACATTAGCGAGGAATTCATTGTAATTGAATAGAATGGAAGGCTTCTCATCCTTTGAGAAGATTTATGGAAAGCCCATGATGACTTCATTTACCCATTGATTAAATTGATAACCTAAGAGACAAGAAACTATGGAGAAGATTTATTTTTCTTCTCAGGAAATATAAAGGTAGGGTATGGGGGATTCTTTTTGGGTAACTGGGCATCTCCAGGTAGGAAAATTTCAAAAATTTGGCTCTATTGGGGAAAGTGAGGTTTTTATACAAATCCATGAGGGTTTCTTCTAAGAATTTCTTAAGGGATTCATTATTTTATATTTGCAGCATTTGGTTTCTTCTCAAAATTTCTTACGGGATTCATTATTTGATATTTTCAGTTGGGGATGTACTTGGAGTGGCAACAAGTTACAAATTCTGGAAAGTGGTGGGTTTGGGGAACAATAATTGGGGCAAGAAGGAGTCCCACAGCCCGAATTGATCACGTTGGACATTATGATTTTTTTTTAGGAAATTATGTAACTCAGATAAATCAAATTCATAGGAACTCTTGAGGATTTTATATTCCTCATCTGCCAGGGGTAAAGGTCTAGGTCGAAAAATGGTGGTAGCATAGGGTTTTCCTCAATTCGCTTCGATTTTATTTTAGGGGCCATGATTAAACAGAAAATGAACAGAGTTATTGAGTTAATCAGGAAAATTTAGGTGATTTTCTATACTTTTGATAATATGGTTGGTTGTATGTGATTGAATCTTCTGGAATAGACTAGGTGTCGTGATGGATGAAATTTAGCTGATGGTTCACTGCAACAAATTTGGGAAAAAAATGCAGAAGGGGGGCCATGGGTCAGGTTTTTCGTTTTTTATAAGAAAAAAAATTGTTTATCGTTGAGTTGAGGTCGTTAGGGAATGGGTCCGTTAAGGAGGGGTAATGTTAACATGGTGAATGGGTAGTTTAACTGGTAAGTGTGGTGGACAGGAAGTGTGGCAGGATAGTGTTGGTGTAATAGCGGGCGAGAAGTTATGTTAGGCAAGAGTAGGAAGGGTACATGGTAGTTATGGATTGGATGAGAGAGGGAGATGTGGCGAGGGAAAATAGAGTGGAGGTGGATTAGTGGTTTTTAGGCAGAGGGGGTGGGGTGGGGGGGGGTTTATGCAGTATTAGGATTGGGTGGTGTGAAGCACATGGGCGATTTCCATGTCACAAAGTCATAAACCATTTTTCGACCCCCCCGGTTAAATGTCGAAGGGGCTGGGGGGTCCCAAAGTGGATGGCCCGCCGTTCATCTGGGTGGGCCATATCTTAGTCATCGGTTGATGCACGATCTTATCGCTATCCGACAAAAGGTCATTATGGTGAGCGTTATTACATTTAACATAAAAATTCGTGCTTGGACTATATAGAAAGCACTTTACAACATAATTTGAATCTATTTCATAATTAAACCATGGTTAAAGAATGTGGCAAATCAAATTGATCTAAATTAAATAATTTAACCATGATTACATTGTGTGATAAAAAAATCACTTATTATAAGCTAATTAAATATTTAATCAAACATAATCACGCTTAAACAGTGTGGTTAAAATATTAAATCCTATTTATCAAATTCCAATGTGGCATTTTAACTAGAAACACATTATTCAAAATTTCCTAAGGTATTACTGATACATTTTTCCATTTTCTGAGTCGCATTTAGAATTGCTACTGATTTTTTGGGGTATTTTCATTTTTTATTTTTTTCATATTTGTTTTTATATTTTCATATTTTCTTCTATTTTTGTATCCCCTTTTATATTTTCTTTTCTTTTTATTTGGAAATAATTTATAGGATGGAATATTATTTACAACATCCTATACAATAAAATTTATATATAATCAAAAATTTATCCTATGTAACATACGACCCTAACATAGGCTCTAATGGGGATGGCATCCTCCCTGTGAGGTGCCAAGAACACCGTATACTAGTAGCCTAGTCCATTGGGTTGATCCCAAGCCTTCAAAATGATCTTCCATGAAACAACTACAATTGAAAACCAATTGATAATCCGTTCTAATCCTCAAACTAAATCAAATCCTTTCTTCAAACTGAGATCTGAACTGCACACTGAAAACTGAAAACTCTGTTGCAAACTGAAACTGAAAATAATGTTCAAATATTGAACCTTATTCATCACACTTACTCTAATATACTGAAATGAATAAAATATCAAGTAATAACAAACTTCCAATGCATCCAGCCAAGAAAATGGCTACTTAATTGAAGCTTGCATTCCACTCCTTGAGGCATACAAATAAAATCAGAAAATGGCAACTCAAACTTCCCACTGAAACCATCTTCATAATCCATAACGAACACAAAATTTAGTTTTGTTGAAGATTCCAATAGTTTTTGCAAAGGATTCTCAAAATCACGGAGAATTTCCCTTTGTTGTTCAATGCGTGTAAAATTTTCAATAGAAAAATCATGGTTATTATCAAGAGGAAAACCAACAGTTTGCTTTGTAAAATCTGTATTCATATAATTCCATAGACAAGACTTTGGATGCTGATGAAAAACTTCAAATAGGGTAATTGATATTTGTACACCTGAAAATGACTTCTCACAAGCTTCAATAAAAATTTCTTTGTAATTTTTAAAAGTTTCTAGTTTTGTGTTTTCAAGGGATGTAAGATTATAAATATATCATTCATCATACGAAGGATATAAAACAACTTTCTCTTCTTGAACATCTCCTTGGAACTCAATGATATAATTCTCTTGTATTGAAGGGTTGATTGGCATAATTTGTTGGCTATTATGCTCATCCTCATGTGACTTTATTTGAATACTTCCCTGTTTAGGCTCAGTATATAAATTTTCATACATACAAATTCATAAATATGAACTTGAAAAACTTTTGTTCGAGATGAAAATTTAAAAAATGAAAAGTCTAAACAAAAAATCGAATGACCATCCTCGTCCATATGTTGATTTTTTAAAATATTTACATTTTCATTAGAGCCAAGGAATAAAGCATGATTTTCCACATCAATATCCTGACTATCTTCATCCATATCATGATCACATAAAATATTGCAAGGTTGTTGCAAATTTTCATCAATTGCACGGGATCAAACGTGAATGTCATCATTAAATCTCAGTTCTCTTTCATCTTCAGCCAAAGAAGAATCTACAACCTGATGAAAATTTTCTTGAATGTTAAAGAAGTCAGCTTCTACATCTTCTTCATGGTTGAAATGTCTCTCTTGAATATCCTATATAATCTCATAATCCATAAATTGATCATCTTCATAAAAACTTTCCAATTCTTCAATAAAATTATCAAAATGTGTGCAACAATCTTTGACCAGCAATAAACAAGGATGATTTTCATTACATTTCTCATAAAATATTGTATGAGAACCTATAAGAGAATATAAACAATCATTTGGCAATATTTCATACCATGATTGTGCATTTCCCTCCAGGGATACTGTGAACATATTCATAAGAAAATATTTGTGAAATTTAACTTTAAACATACAGATGTGCCTATGAAACCTAATCAGGTCCAAAGTAGCATCATCTCCTTTTTATCTTTAAATAATGGAAGATAAGTTAACAAACCAACACGGGGCATGGGATTTGGAAAACTAGGAATACTAGATCTGTCCATGGATCATACCTGCATTCCTTTCTTGAACTCATCTTGATTTTTGGATCCTACTGCTAGTGCAGTATTTAGATCATATTGAAATTGTTTGGAGTCGTCAGATGAATGTTTCAACCTTCTTGTGTCTAATCATTGTCCACCATCAAAAATCAAATCTAAAACTTGATAATCTTTCCCGAGGAAGATGAAACCTTTTCCCCAGTATGGTCTCCACTATGTTATCACTTCTTAATTTATTAAGGTTGTAAAAGAAACCTAGAGGTAACCACAAAATCACTTTGGAAATTGGAATATAGCCCTTCCAACTTTAGAGAGGGATCTCTCTTTATGATTTAGATTTTTTGATCAAGGTATTAGGCTATTTCTTAAGTTTCGATTTGGGATTTTTAAAGGATTTGGTTGAAACTACAAGAAAACCCATTGGGAAATGGAGTCAAAAACCTTAATTAGATCAAGTGTAGAAATAATAGATGAAGTGTAACAAGGCAAGGTAGGCAGACTATTGGATCTTTGGAGCTTTGGTGAGGTAGATTAGAGGAAATATTATATATATAATTAAAAATAGAGAATTTGAGAATGAATTATATGCTTAATCTCAGCTTGAAAACATAAATATTTTTTATAGATCAAAGCTGAGTGTAATTAAAAAAATTCAACACTTAATTTTCCTTAAACAATATAGATAAGAAAAACATATGGAAATAGAGCAATCACAAGTTTACAAGTAGAATAAAAATCACCAATTAAGCTTGACACATGAATCCTGGAACAAATTTATCTATTACTGAAAATTATCACTTTTAGCTCAGTGAAAAACTTTTACATCAGAGATCTACTTTCCTCATAAAACTGCCAACAGTATTGCTTTGAACTGTGAAATATTTATATAAATTCCAAGCAAAATATCTTGATTTAAAATATCAAAATTTATTACAAATATCTCAAAAATGTTTTTACAGAAATAGAATAGAAATATAGGACATCCAAAAATGTTGAAGCCGATGGCACAATTTTGAGGGTTGATGCTGATGACTCAACTTAAAAAACTGATATTTTGTTGCTAGAAACTAAAACTTATTTTTACTCGAAAATATGACACAATTTATCCCACCAATCCTCACCTCAGATGGGAACTTTAACCAAATTTCTATAGGTTTCATCTAACTTGGTATATTTTTGAAAAGTTGGTAGAACCAGAAATAAATGTTTGATTTTGGATCTGATGTATAAGTCAAAATATAGAGCTTTTAGAAGAGCTTTTCGTGTAATTATGTCTTTGATAGCAGTAAACCACTTTGGAGTCTAAGACCTAGCCTTTCTAGACTCAGGGAGGGCTCTCTCTGTTTTTATGATTTAACTTGAGGATTATAAGTGGTGATATTAGACTAGTTACAGCGATGGGGGTTGTTTGTTTGATTGATGGTGTGGTTGGAAAGATAGGGTTGCAGGGACTAATCCATTGGGCTATGGAATCAAAAGGTTGGAATGGCACATCAACATTCAAGAGCATCATAGGGCAAGATAACTGTGCTAAATGGATCTTAAGAGTTGTATGAATGATGAGGTGAAAGAAAGAGTGAGGTTTAGTAGTGACTAAAGAGAAGTTAAGAATTATTTAATCAAACTTCAGCAGAAAACATTCAGGTTGTAAATGAAGACTGAATTAAGGTGCTCTAACAACAAATATTAATCTAAAATTTCTGATTTACAATTAGATGAAAAAAATCACAATAGAGAAAACAACTGAAACATTTAAACAAAGAAGTAGCACATCACCATTTCGACACAACTCAATAATCCTGTAAACGGTCTTTGATATTGATGTCGAGCTCCAAAATTACAGTCCTCTAATATAGTAGTTTTTACAATGTAGGGGCCAACATTATCCAACCCTTGATTATGAAAATTCAAGTATTTAACTAAAACTTGAGTCGGTTGCCCTAATCTACTTCGGAAAACTTCAATTATTACAAACAATTGAAAATTAAACAGGTATGGCCATGCAAGGCCCAAACAAATAAAATATTTGACAAAACACCGCTTGCAGAATTACTTTTGGTAACTCTTCATGAATGAAAAACTCATGTGGCTCTTCGTAAATAAAAATTAGGGTTGAAGATGGCTTGTGATGATCCCAAAGAGGTAACGAATGATGGCTCGGACATCTGGCCCTGTTTTTCAAAATATCAACGTTGGGTAATTAAATATGGTGCAGGGCTAGCCACTTTTCATCGATTAGTAACTGTGCTGATGTGCCTTGCTTCCTTTTCCATTTATGCCATTATAACATAACAATTCTACATTAATGCTCTTTGATGCCTGAATTGACCTTTGGTGTTTATTTGCTGCCTGAATCCTTATTTTTCGTATTTTAACCCTTTTTCTAAACAAAACAACCTAAAAACTCCTTTACCGAGACCTGAAAATGATTAGATTTTATCTTAGAGCGGCATCGCATCCACGAAATCATCGCATTTCACAAGTTTTGCAATTTATGATATAAGAAATGGAATCAGCGATGCGATACGAAGTGGAAGGTGACGTGGAGGGAAGGTGGGACTCGACCGCAGCCTCCAATTGCAATTATTTAACATGAAGAAGTAGGGGTAAACTCTAGAATATGTGAATTGCGAAGCACAAGAAGGAAGGAGGTGACATGGAGGGAAGGTGGGACCTGACCGTAGCCCATAGATCGCAAACTTTAAGTTTTTCTTATAAGCATCAGAGGTTAACTATGCGAAATGCAATTTGTGTTGTCATAGGATGATGTGGCAATGAGGATAGAACCCACTGTATTGGCGGAGTTATAAAGTGGCGAATGATTTCAGTGGTAAGGTAAGTTTATGATGTTTCATATGATATGTCAATGTATTTGAAATGGCTTTGAAGTGGGGGGCGAAGCTGTTGTGGTGGGGCCAACCGCATCGCAAATTAAAAAAAACATATTGTGGGCGCTTCAAATGGTAAGTTAAAAAATCTGTGATGTGATAAGTTATATTTTTCGATATGTGATGGATGGTGGAGGGAAAGGTTGACATGGACTGATGGACCCACTTTAATCACAATCGTATAAATCGAGAAAGTGGAAGGTAAAACCATGATATAGTGGTGAAAAGGTAAAGTAGAAAGATATAGCAGAAAAAGGAGGAAAAGGTAAAGTTTAATGATATTTTAAGGGAAATGGAGTGAAAAGGAAGTGTGGCAGGTGAATATTTCCCATTTCATCGCATCGGCGAAAAAACAAGATTTGGCATAAGTATTAAGAGGTAAGGTTAAAAACCTGTGGGCTGCGAAGTGAGGGCAATAAGTAAGGTTTATTTGCGCACCACGGTGAATGGGTCCCACTTCATCACAAATCGCATTTCGCTGACTTTAACATTTACCCTTACACCCATCCTAAAAAACTTGTGATCTGTGATTGTGATTGAATCTCTGCCAATGATCATTGCTTAGATTCAATGGTCCTCACTACTCCCTTGTTGTGTTTTACCGACCTTGTTTCCTTGGTTCCGCCCGTTCGTTTCTTCATTGTTCGTAGAATACTTGCCCCGCGTTCACGACTTGACCTGCTTTAGCATTCACGAATCGACCCAAATGTGTGCATGACTTGACCCAATCATGTTCAAGACTCTTCCCTTGGTGTTTTTCTTCTGTAACTTCTTCTTTTCCACCTTTTCTTCCTTTGATTCTAATGTTTCTCCTTTTTTAACTATAAAACTTTCGTGTTAATAGTTGAAGAAGGGGTTTGAATGAAATAAGGTGTACAAATTTTAAACATGGAAGAAATTAGGGGCATAGAGGGGGAATGAAATGGAATGAGGGCAGAAATTAAGTTTGATCACCATCACACCTTATGAGCAACACTTTCTTCCTTCTTTTCTAAAAATAAATGACAGTCATGGAATATCATTTTCATTCATGACAAAATCTAAGCAATAAACTGTCACCTGGTGATACTGTGAAATACAAGGGTCTAACAATGGCTCCAGCTGGGAATGGAAGCTCCTCTAAGAGGCGTCAAGAACATTGTAGACTAGTGGTCTGATCCATTGGGCTAATCCTAAAACTTGTATCTTGATCTGTCAGGAAAATTAGTGACTAGAAACTAGCTGATTATTTCTCTTGACTTTGAATAATAAAAATAGACCAAATGCTTGGCCAGCCAGCTTATTAGCATACTGAAATATGAACCAAAACTACAATTGAACTTATCCACTGCAATCCTCCAAGATGAACATATTGTTTCACCTTAAAAACTTAAATGGTGAAACCATAACTGAGCTAAAACTAAAGTTTGAAACATACTGATCTAAAAAATGAAAAGCAATCTAAAACTAAAATTTCAAAGATGCTTAGAGTGTTTAACTTATTTTTACACCTACCTACCCTAATCTAACTTGGAGATGATATATACACTAAGTGAACTCCTTTCTCCAATGCAACCAATCAAGTAAATAACTACATGATTAATTCTTGTTCACTTTTTTGAGTAGGCTAAAAAAACAAAAGGGCCACTCCCACCTTACTTGCCTTTGAAAAAAAATGCTCAAATTTTTCCTTAAAATCTACAAAAAACCATTCCTGGCATAACATACTCCTTTATATGATTCTAAGAAACTAGAAAAAGGATCTTCGAACAATACCTGGCCCTAAGGATTTAAATAACAGACCTTATCTAGGGCTGCTCCTTGTTCCACTTTTTCATGCTCAGGATCCTTCTGAAAGAGAATATCTACATATTCTTCATGGTCATCAAAAAAGGCATCCTAATTATATACCACTATGTTGTCCTCAAGCAAACTTGATATGTCTTGACTGAGTTGGCTGAATTTTGTTGAAAGGCCATAATTCTGATGAATAGGAGCACTTTCTAGCAATAGGCCTTCTTGAGAAGGTAGAATAGCATCATTATCAATCTGTTCTTCTATTTCTTCTTGAGGAAATGCTTCAGTACATAAATTAGAAATATAACAAATAAAAATAATCTCTTCATTACATTAAAATTCAGAGGTTGGCTGCATGCTTAGAATGGGATTGATTTCTTCTTCAGTTAAAGGAGGAGGGAGTCTTTGTTTTCTTTGTATTGAATAACAATTGTTTTCTTTCTCCTGTGAAGACTGATTATGAGGCTTGATCTAAAAGTGGGACAATATCTTTCTAATTCTTCACAAAAATGAGAATGAAAAGAAGAATAACTGAAATAATTGCTTGTATGTTAACCAAACTTCTTAACACAGAGTGTTTTAGATACAAGTCGTTAATTTTAATGTTAAAGTTCAAAACTTAAGCATCATGCATAACATCAAAATATAATTATTGCAAGAATTAATGACGGAGTTCGTCCCTCATGGACTACATCTCTAGGCCCTCTTCAAAGGTGTGTGACTGTTGTATTAAGAAAGCTGAGAGAAAAGGTTACATTGAATTGTCATCTAATAAGCACCAAACAACACTACTGACAATGTGGAAGGAAATTCTCCTGAACAAGCTTTTCAAATACTGTCTCTCTACTTGAATAGGCCTTCAGTTGGCCAAGAAAATTTAGTGATGGAAAACACACGTTGTCTGATGAATTGTAGCATTTGGACCTTTGCACACAAGTAGATGGATTGATTTTGATGTTTGAAGTGGAACTCGATGCACCGCAACGAATGTCAAATCTGAATGTATGCAAGAATTGGAGCTCTCCTTCTCCACAATTTCCTGTAAAAAATAAAACTCTCTACAATGTACTCTAATGCTCCTCAAAATCACTCTCTTTAATTCTTCTCTCGAGACCTCCTCTCTCTTGTTCAAAACATCTTTGTCTTTTTAAATTGGATGAGGGAAAATGGCATTAAACCAATCCATTCCCACATTTCTATCTTCATACATCGAAGATAATGGTTCATTAGGTTTAATGTGAATTCTACTTTTAGATAATGAATGGATGAGAATAATCATTTCAAAGCCTATTTTATATTTAGCCCATATCATGATGGATCTCTCGACATCATCGAGGCCAAAAGCATACTTTGAGTAATTATAGGTTTTTCTATCCTCAGACTAGATAACACCTTAGTCCTTAGGGATAAGGTATTAATAACCTTAGCACCATTTCTTATGCAAAAAGCCCATAAAGAAATTTTATATTAAAGTCTAAAACCCCGACGGTTAGGAGAAACTGTGCAGATCCTGAAAATTAACATGTGATAGCTTTTCAGAGGGTGGCTTCTTCGACGGTCAATCCGGATGGTTACTGTTTTCGATGGCAGATAACACTTACATGTGATAAGCCTTATCTCCAACGGTCATGGTAAGGTACATGGCATGTTAAATGACAGTTTGATATTACTGTCAACTCTTCTCACATGGCTAAACCTCCTATATGGTTATGTAGTCACGGTTACTATTTACATCTCCGCCCGTTGCCTCTGCTCACATGCTAGAGACCTCCGACGATTATCATGCACGGTTATGGACTAGCAGTTAAGTACCTGCAGTTTTAAAACCCTATCACATGCCACCACACATCTTCCAATATGCGTTAGACTGCATTACATTTGTATTTGTAAATAGATTTATAATGTAGGTCCGAAAGTGGGTTTTTGTGACTTTACATTAATATTTAGGTTTTTTATCACCATGGATAGGTTTTAATAGGACCTTAGCGCTAGGTCTTACATCATTTCACCTTAGGATTTAACCTTAGGCTTAAAATTAGAACTTAGACCTAGGCATAACCTTTTTGTGGTATTCTTTAGGCATTTTAGGATTTAGTCTTTAAGAAAATGTTTTTAAGACTAATCACTAACATTTTCGCCTAGAATTAACACTTAGTTTAGACTTTCTAGTACTAATGTTTAGACTTAGGATTTTATTTTATCCTTAGGTATTTTACATGGATTTATAACTTTACAATTCTCATCATGACTATGCTCTTTAATTTTTTATTATCACAGGTCGACACAACTCAATATGACGACTTTCTACAAAACGACATCTTGGACTTCAATTCATGAAGAGAAAAACATTGGCGAATATTATCAAAGTCACTGACATTGATGTCGAAGCTAATGACGAACCTGTTGAACTAAAATCCTGCATATAACAAGAATGATGCAGGTGACCATCTTGGTCGTTTACGAATTTTGACAAGATCTTGCTAATGACTTGAGTCGATGAACCATTGCTCATAAGACCTTCTTGGTCGATGCAATTTTGACACAACCTGTTTATTACAAAAATCGATGACTAATTAATTATAAAGACCATCTTGGTCATTTTCTAATTTCAACACAAAACTTCAAGATCCAAATTGGATCACACTTCCCACAAAAGGAACTTTTGGTTCTCCAAAAGTTTTTATTACAATGCATTGAAAAAAAGTAACTCTAGATCCTAGTTACAAACTCATCTAGATCTAGAAAATTTCTACAGAATCATTTTAGACATATGGAATATAGTCTTCCCAGTTCCATTTGGCAGTCGAATGTTCTCCAGAAGGTGAATTGGATGACTCTTTTTCTGTTGATGTCAATGTTGTTTCTTGTGTTAGGATTGGATAGTTTCTCTTAGCATGCCCTGACAATTTGCAATACTAGCAAATTCTCTCTTTGGAATTTGTAATTGTTTCCTTTGAATTTCCTAAATGTTATTCATATTCAGTGGATTCATCGATAGATTGAAGCAAGGTTTTACCTGAACGCTTCTTCACTTGTAGTGTTTCACAATATTCTTGTGGTTGGCTTCTAGTAGCTCCAACTTTCTTACTGTAGGCCCTATGCTTCCAGAAATGTTCTACACAATGCCATGAACTTCCACAAAATTTGCATGGATATATTCTTTTAACAGTTTCTACAACCCAATTTTGATAAAAAAAAAATCACTACTAGAAGATTGTTTTTGTTTACCTTTCTTGTCCTGTAGCTTCTTTGGCATAAGCTCAAGATAAAGAGACCAACATGGGCTCGAAATATGGCCCATTTTTTCACAATAGTTGCACTTCATTAAACCATAACCTAGGCCTTGATACTTAGGAATTTCTTTTACATTTATTGGTAGAAGTCTTCCTTGACCATTCTTACCAAGGCCTTCTCCTTCCTGATATCCCATGGCCTTCATCATGGAAAAACCTTTTCTTTCAGAAGCTTCATTTTGCTTCTGGATAGAAAATTCCTCTGAGTCTGAATCACTTTTTGGTGATACCAATATGTTGGGAGTTTCCTCGACAGGTGAGGAAAAGGTTCTGATGGCCTCTCTTGTTGATTTTGGAGTTGATGAAAGAGAAGAACTATCTTCATCATCCTGCTGAAAAGTTAGTGTTGGCTTCTTTCCGTTAGTAGCTACACCTTCTACTAGAGGATTGTTTCCTCTTTTGTTCTTTCTCAAGACTTCAATTTCTGACTACAATATCTTCTTGTCACTTTCCAGAGCTTGCGCCATTCTTTGTAGAGTAGTATTTTCCTGCTGAAATTATTGATTGAACTCCTCAAGTTCTTTCAACTGAAGCTATTGTCTTGATTTCTTTCCCTTTTTTGTACCTGAAAAAGAGCTAGTATGCTCCGATACCAAAATGTGATCTGAAATTGGATAGACAAGATCTTTCTAAATCTTGAAAAAAATTAGAATGGAAAGAAGAATAACTGAAATAGTTGCTTGTATGTTAACCAAACTACTTAACATAGAGTGTTTTAGATATAAGCTGTTAATTTCAATGTTAAAGTTCAAAACTTAAGCATCATTCATAACATTGAAATATAATGACTGCAAATTAATGATGGAGTTCGTCCCTCCTAGACTATGTCTCTGGGTCCGCTTCAAAGGTGTGCGACCGTTGTATTAAGAAAGACGAGAGAAAAGGTCACATTGACTTGTCAACTAATAAGCGCCAAACAACACTACTGACAATGTGGAAGGAAATTCTCCTGAATAGGCTTTTCGAATACTGTCCCTTTACTTGAATAGGCCTTCAGTTGGCCAAGAAAGGCTAGTGATGGACACCACACTTTATCTGATGAATCGAAGTGTTTGGACCTCTGCACACAAGTAGATGGATTGAGTTTTGATGATTGAATTGGAACTCGATGCACTTCAGCGAAATTCAAATCTTAATGTATTCAAGAATTGGAGCTCTCCTTCTCCACAATTTCCTGCAAAAACAAAACTCTCTAGTACAATGTACTCAAATTATCCTAAAAAGAACTCTCTTTAATTCTTCTCTCGAGACCTCCTCTCTCCTCTTCAAAACATATTTGTCTTTTTAAATAGGATGAGGGAAAATACCATTAAACCAATCCATTGCCAAATTTCTATCTTCATACATCGAAGATAATGGTTCAATAGTTTTAATGTGAATTCCACTTTTATATAATGAATGGATGAGAATAATCATTTCAAAACCTATTTTAGTATTAGCCCATATCATGATGGATCTCTCAACATCATCGAGGCCAAAAGTAGATTTTAGTTGAGAAATTATAGGCTTTGTTGTCCTCTAACTATATAACACCTTAGTACTTAGGGATAAGGTATTAATAACCTTAGTGCCATTTCTAATGCAGAAAACCCATAAATAAAATTTATATTGAAGTCTAAAACCCCGACGGTTAGTAGAAACTATGTGGATCCCAACAGTTAACATGTGATAGCTCTTCGGAGGGAAGCTTCTTCGACGGTCAGGTAGAAGGCGCATTAAATGACATTTTGATATTATGTTCAACTTTGCTCACATTTCTAGACCTCCGATACGGTTATGTAGTCACGATTACTATTTACATCTCTGCCCATTTCCTCTTCTCACATGCTAGAGACCTCCGACGGTTATCATGCACGGTTATGGAATGGCAGTTAACCAGTTAACTACTTGCAGTTTTAAAACCTGATCACATGCCACGACACATCTTCCAATGCGGTCAACTGATGCAGTTAGACTGCATTACATTTTCATTTGTAGATATATTTATAATGTAAGTCTGAAAGTGGTTTTCGTGACTTTACATTAATATTTAGGTTTTTTATCACCATGGATAGGTTTTAATAGGACTTTAGCACTAGGTCTTACATAATTTCACCTTGGGATTTAACCTTAGGCTTAAAATTAGAAATTAAACCTAGGCATAAGCTTTTTGTGTTATTCTTTAGGCATTTTAGGATTTAGTCTTTAAGAAAAAAAATTTAAGACTAATCACTAACATTTTCGCCTAGAATTAACACTTAGTTTAGAATTTCTAGTACTAATGTTTAGACTTAGGATTTCTTTTATCCTTAGGTCATTTACATGGATTTAGAACTTTACAATTCTCATCATGACTATGCTCTTTAATATTTTATTGTTACAGGTCGACACAACTCAATATGACGACTTTCTACATAACGACATTTTGGACTTCAATTCATGAAGAGAAAAACATTGGCGAATATTGTCGAAGTCACTAATGTTGATTTCAAAGCTGACAAGGAACATTTTGAACTGAAATCCTGCACATAACAAGAATGCTACATGTGACCATCTTGGTCGTTTACCAATTTTGACAAGATCAAGCCGATGACTTTAGTCGATGAACCATTTCTCATAAGACCTTCTTGGTTGATGCAATTCTGACACTACCTATTTATTATAAAAATCGATGAGTAATTACTTATAAGGACCATCTTGGTCATTTTGTAATTTCGACACAAAAATTCAAGATCCAAATTGGATCAAGGCTGAATGTCTTCTTTAGCCTCACACAAAAGAGCATATCAGCTATCATTTGTCCCCATAGAGAGCTCCTATTGATCTTCTTTAATTAATTTCCTGATTGCTTTCATTTTCAACTAACTTCTCTTGGTTACCATGATAGTTAAATTGAGAATGAAATTCAAAATTGCTTATAAGGGATCCTCAGGATGCTATTTTCCTAGATCTTCATCAATATTTGCAAGGTATTGTATGATATCCTCAAACTGATCACAAAAATTTTCAGGTAATGATAAAGATGGACAATTTTCTTTATAATGCTCATAAAACACCTTGTGGAAATCTCTTAAAGAAAAAAAACTACGAGGGTTCAAACCTTCATACCATTCCCTCGCTTTCCCTTCTAATGTTTCCATGAACATCTTCATGAGCCAGTCCTCATGCCATTCGACCTTCAACTTCCATGAATGTATATGAAATTTAATGAGATGTAACAAAGCATCATCAACATTCTCATCTTGAAAAATAGGAAGATTTCTTTGCCAATTTACCTGAGGAATTTTGTCTCAGAATCCGGGAATGTGATCTCTGTTCATTAGATAATACTTGTATTGTATTCTTAGATCCATCTTTTCAATTAGTTAGAGATTGGGCTCACTTTATATTCACAACCAATCTGGATTCTTCTACCAGTGGAGTCCTTAGGTCAACTGAAAACTGTGGAGTCTCCAGGTGGATGATTTCAACTTTCTTGTGTTTGGCTGTTGTCCACCATAACCAACTAGATACCAATCTTGGAACATACTTGAATCATACAATATTTTGACTGGGGTTTCTAAGTTCTGATGAAATATTAATATTTTTCAATTACTCATCCCTAATGGAGTCGTCATTATGTTAATGGCGTCGTTGCCGAGTCAGTGGGTCTATGAGTGGAGGTTTGTTCACTTTGGTGGGAAAAGTTCAAGGTAAAGGTAGGAGCTAAAGATACACTTGAGTAATTTGGACAAGGATGAGAAAACTTGGAAATAAGAGGAGGATCTGATGCAATCAGAGCAGATAATTCTACAGGCTGTTGAAGATAAGCATCATCAATAGTTGAGGTGAGCTCTGTTACCAGACCTTGAAGGGAGTCAAATTGTTGGAGAAGTTTAAAGTCAGTTTGAGTGGAGGTATAGGCTTCCCCAATAGGACTCTGCTGTAAGATGGATGGGTCAAAAACTGTCTGGGCTATCCAATTCTGAGATTTGGTCCAGAACAAGATTTTCTCAAAGTGTAAGTTGAACTAGATATCCTGCAAAGTTGCAAGGTTTTCAGGGAGGGAACTTGCTTTATGAAGAGGCTTGCTAATAGTTGGATTCTCAGATCCAGGAGTTCTTCTTAGGATTTTCTCTGGATTTTCAACTATTGCAGGGAGATTTAGGTCGAGTTGGGATCTAGTACAGACTCTTCTGGAAGCCAGAATTTAGACCCAAGGCATAGACAAGCTAAATATTTTGACAAAAACCAATTTGTAGCAATTACTTAACACACACTGTACTTCGACTAGGGTTTCTGAGCTCCGATGAAACACTAAGCCTTTCAATAATTCCCGAGTATGGTCACCATTATGTTGTCACTCTGTAATTTGTTAGATTGGCAAGAAAAAATGACAGAGGACAACATCAAACCACTTTGGATTCCAGGACCTAGCCTTCCTAGACTCAGAGAGGGCTCTCTCTGTTTTTATGATTTAACTTGATGATTATAAGTGCTAATGTTAAGATATTTACAATGATGGGGGTTTTTTGTTTGATTGTTGTTGTGGTTGGACAGATAGGGCTGCAGGGACTAATCCATTGGGCTATGGAGTCAAAAGGCAAGGATGGCACATCAAAATTAAAGAGTATCACAGGGAAACCTAAATGTGCTAAATGGATCTTAAGAGTTGTATGAATTATGAGGTGAAAGAAAGAGTGAGGTTAAAAAATGAATAAAAATAAGTTAATAATTCTTTAATCAAAATTTACCAGAAAACATTCAAATTGTAAATGCAGACAGAATTTAGGTGCTCTGACAGCAAATCTTAATCTAAAATTTCTAATTTTTACAATTAGATGAACATATGCACAATAGAGAAAACAACAGAAGAATTTAAACAGAGAAGTAGCACGTCACCAGTTCAACACAACTCAAGAATCTTGTAAATGGTCTTTGATTATTGATTTCTAGGTCTAAAATTATAGTTCTCCAATATAGTTCTTACAATGCAGGGGCTAACAATATCCAACCCTTGATTATGAAAATTCAAGCACTATTTAACTAAAACTTGAGTCAGTTGCCCTAATCTACTATGGAAAACTTGATTTATTACAAACAACTGAAAATTAAATAGGTATGGCTATACAAGGCCCGAACAAAGAAATTCTCTAACAAAACACCTACCGTGGAATTAATTTTGGTAAATCTTCAAGAATGTAAAAATCAGGTGGATTTTCGTAAAGGCTTGAAGATGGCATGTGATGATCCCAAAGAGGAAACTAATGATGGCTCTGACATTTGGCCCTATTTTTCAAAAGACAAATGTTGGGTAATTACGTCTGGTGCAGGGCTAGCCACTTTTCTTCCATTAGTGACTATGCTATTGTGCCATGCTGCTTTTTCCATTTCTGTCGTTATAACATAACAATTCTACACGAACTCTCTTTACTACCCAAATTGACCTGTGGTCGTTATTTTATACCCGAATATTTCTTTGTCGTGTTTTAGCCCTTTTTCTAAACAAAACAATGTCAAAACTCCTTTACCCTGACCTGAAAATGTTTATATTTTATCTTGGAGCCACATGGCATCCATTATAGCATTGTATTTCGCAAGTTTTGTAATTTACGATATAAGAAAAGGAATCGGTGATGCGATTCAAAGTGGGAGGTGACATGCAGGGAAGGTGGGACCTGTCTGCAGCCCGCATTCGCAATTCTTTAACATGAAGAAGTAGAGGTAAACTCTAAAATATATGAAGTACGAAGTGCAGAGAGGAAGGAGGTGACGTGGAGGGAAGTTGGGACCCGGCCACAGCCCGCAGATCACAAAATTTAAGTTTTTGTTATAATCACTGCAGGTTAACTATGCAAAATGTGATTTGCGCTGTCGAAGGATGATGTGGCAAGGAGGATGGAGCCCACTGTATTGGCGAAGTTATAAAGCGGCGAACGATTTTAGCGGTAAGGTAAGTTTATGATGTTTCATATGATATGTCAATGTATTTAAATGTATTTGAAATGACTGTGAAGTGGGGGGTGGAGCTACTATGGTGGGCCCTACCGCATCGCAAATTAAACGAAATAGATTATGGGCGCTTCAAATGGTAAGTTAAAAAATATGCGATGCGATAATTTATATTTGTGATATCTGATGGATAGTGGGTGGAAAGGTTGATGTGGAGGGATGGCCCCACTTTAATCGCAATCGGAAAATTGGGAAAGAGGAAGGTAAAATCATGATATAGCGATGAAAAGGTAGTGTAGAAAGATATAGCGAAAAAGGGAGGAAAAGGTAAGTTTTAATGATTTTTTTAAGGGAAATGGAGTAAAAGGGAAGTGTGGCGGGTGAATGGGTCCCATTTCATCGCATTGGCGAAAAAAAAATATTTGGCAAAAGTCTTAAGAGGTAAGGTTAAAAACCTGCGGGCTGTGAAGTGCAGGCAACAGGAAAGGCTTATTTGCACGCCATGGCGAATGGTTCCCACTTCATCGAAAATCACATTTCGCTGACTTTAACATCTACCCTTGCGCCCATCCTAAAAAATGTGAGATCTTCCATTGTGATTGAATCTCCACCGCTGATCGTTGCTCAAATCCAACGATCCTCACTGCTCCCTTTTTGTTGTTTGCCAACCTTGTTTCCTTGGTTGCACCCATTCGTTTCTTAGTTGTTCGTAGAATTCCTGCCCCGCGTTCACGACTTGACCTGCTTTAATGTTCACGACTCAACCCAAAGGGGTGCACAAATTGACCCAATCACGTTCAAGACTCTGCCCTTGTTGTTTTTCTGCCTTAACTACTTCTCTGTCACCTTTGCTTCCTTTGATTCTAATGTTGCTCCTTTTTTAACTATAAAACGTGGGTGTTAATAGTTGAAGAAGTGGTTTGAAATAAATAAGGTGTAGAACTTTAGAATATGAATGAAATGAGGGGTATAGAGGGGGAATGAAATGGAATGAGGTAAGAAATGAAGTTTGATCACCATCACACCTTATCAGCAACACTTTCTTCCTTCTTTTCTGAAAATAAATGGCAGTCATGGAATGTCATTTTTAGTCATGAAAAAATCTAAGAAATAATCAGTCATCTAGTGATACTGTGAAATACAGGGGTCTAACGTCTAGTATCTGTCTTAAACTACCTTTGACTTGTTCAATTAGTTCCTTTGATCTTTGCACTAGGCCCTCTTACTAAAAAAATACTTCTATTGAAGGCAATATTTTTGTGATAGCTTCATTGATCTCAACCCAAATATCTTCCTTGGCCTGTGCTATTTTTTGAGCTAATGCAGAATCATTCTCTAGCTGATCAATTCTTTGTGTCAACCTATCAAATTTAGATAGCTCTGCTACATATGTATTATCTATTCTTAATTTATGCTTGTGCAGTGTTTTTTGTTGGGATTTTAATTTCTCAATTTCTTATCCTATGATGGACAGGTCATCCATGGATTTAATCAAATCTTATGATGCATCCTTTCATTGAGTCCTTGTTGTGATTGATGATGAATTAGATGCCTCTGTTGATCCTATAACTATAATGGAGATTGTTCTTGCAATAGGAATTATTGTTAATACAATAACTACTAGCTGAGAAGATTGTTCCTTTTCCTTCGATAGTTTCTCTATCTCAATCTCCATTTACTTGATATGACCATTTCGGTCACTAATAATTTTAAACATGTCTTATTTTTTTTATTCTAAATGGCTGAATTCCTTTGCTTGATGGTCTTCTGTGGATGGAAGTTTTAGTTTCTTTCTGAGTGCTGCACTGTCTACATTTTTTCTCTTTACAAAATCTTTGACTGCATTTACTGATCCAAATTTATACAGGAACACAATAGAATACACATATAATCATAAATACAAATATGCAGCAGAAATAACACTTAATTTCAATAATATCAAATAAATGAAATTAGTTTGCAGAAAGAATGGAAATAAACTAGCTAGGGCGTTGGTAGCTTATCTCTGAGAAGAGCTGTGGCGGCTACAAGCCTCTGAATTGTGTTACAATGAGGATCGAGGGCCTATTTATTATTGATGAACAATGGAAAACCCTAAACATCCAGCAACCTAACCCTATGGGCCCCATTTGGGTAAATTGGTACATCAACTTGCTTGGGACGTAACTTTGGCATACGATCTCCATTTGACACACACAATACCTCGTTAGAAAGATCTATCCAAGGAATAAAATTTTTGATGTGAGAAACATATAAGAAGCCTCCATGTTTCTCTCATTTTTCCCAAAAAAAATGTCATTTAGGGCCTCAAAACGACTCTAAAAGTCCAAGACCCGAAAAACTACTAAAAATAGTAAATTGTGCTACAATTAAGGAAACTGAAAAACTGAAAGAAACAATTGTGGGGCCCAAGTGGAATATGCGGTTGGCCACCAATATCCACCTGGATCATTCCTCCCCACTTAGGAAGAAATGGTCCCCATTGCGTTGAGTTCCTCCATGAGATGAGGAAAATTCTGCTAAACTTGGTCCCTGGTGACCCACTTTCCTTGATGTAGGAGTTGGCCAGCTTTAACAACCCGATAAAATTGGATCTTTTGCTAGCGAGTGTTCTAGATTTTCATGTCCATGATACGATTTTTGGTGGCTTGTTCCATGCAGTCTGGGTTTAACTCTGTTGGTGTGAGTTGTTCTGCAATGTCAGAGGTGTACAATAGAGGTGGGAAGTAGGGTTGAAGGCGGTCCACATTGAACACTAGGTGCATACCAAGGAATGGTGGAATAATGAGCTCGAAGGCATTGGCCCCTATAGCCTTGGTGATTGTGTATGTCCCATGTCAGATCGGGCAAAACTTGTGGTGGGGTCTAGTGAGGAACTCCTTCTGCAAATGTAGCTACACTTTATCACCCACCTGGAAGTTTTGTGGCACTCAATGTTGATAATGTTGTTGCTTGTACTTAGCTTTGGCTCTATCCAATATTTCATGAACTTGTTGGTGTATGTGTTGTATGCGCTCAATGAAGTTGTTCTCTTTGTCAGCTTCAAACTAGACATGAGTCGAATTGTTCTAAGTAGCTGCAAATGGAATGGCTACGTCAATGGGACATAATGGATGGAATCCCAAGCCCACCTGAAAGGGGCTATGGCCAGTTGAGATGTGGAGAACCCAATTATAACTATGTTGTACATAGGGAAGGCTCCCATCCCATGTGCGTGGATGTGATGAATTGTACATGCGCAAAATGTGTACGACCATCCTATTGACGACCTCTGTCTGGCCATCAGTTTGGGGATGGAAAGATGTGGACTTGGTGAGCTTGGTGTCCAAAATTCACCAAAGGCTAGACAAAAATGTGTTGAGGAACCTGTTGTCCCGATTTGAGATGATAGACTATGGGATCCAAAATTTGCGAACCTCTATCCTTCACTTAGTTATCTTTTCATCGAAATGAAATGATATTCTTTCTCTCATATAGTCTCACATTAGGGATTTGAAGTAACATTCAGCAAGGCCTTGAAACTGAAACCTAATTTCTAGATAAACCACAAAATTAACTCAATCAACCTAAGGAAGCATTGGAACTTAACGATCACACTTATAAGTCTAGGCTAGTGATGTGTTCTGGCGTCATTAAACCTAGAATTTGTTGCTCGCAATATTGCATTATACAACACGTGTACGGACTTGTTCTCCCCATACCATCACATATATAAATGGAGACCCTTTTTGGTTGCAATCCTTTATCCAGAGGTAGCCGAGTCTGCCACCCTATAACCATGATACACTAAACACAACATTCGAGGAGACTGCCTGTACGTATGTTAAGTCCTTAGTAAATTTATTTGCCAAGGTGTATATTGTAGTTCACGAGATCTTGGTACACCCTTTTTCCTAGACTTCCTAAGTAGTCATTTTGATCTTTTCGTGACTCATTAAATTTAAAAATATCATTGAGCACTTGTCCTTTTGAGCTCGTTCAAACTGAAAGTGACTAGAGTCACAATTTGTCATTTTCTCAACTCTTAAAACATGAAAAGGAAGAGTGTTGTTTCAATGTTATAAAAAATAATTTCCCATGTTTATATCACACTCCCATTAAGCTATTTCTTGGCCGAATCATGGGTAATTCCTTAATGATTGTTGTTAAAGCCTCAAATTAATCATCTCTTTTCTCTTCTTATTCTGAGACAAAGTCACCATGTCAGAACCACCTGTTTCAACCTCCTCTTCATTACCTAGTGGTGAAGATTCTCTCCCTAGAGTCTCTTATGAGACACCCCCGTCTGTTGAGAACCAAGGCCTCGAACGTGCCATCATCCCAAGAATTTAACCTCTTTCCACCCGGTCTCCCACTGAGGAGCCATTTGATATCAACTGGAAATCCCTGGATCCTTTTTCCTTTCTAAGAAAATATTCCCTTCCAAGATCGTGCCCGCCTGTGACACCATTCTCACGTTCTTTTTCTTCCGTTGCTCACTATTTTTTCCCTGACAACGTATCTTCATCCAATATGGATGCCTCGAGTCCTATTAGTAGTGAAGAGACTCTCATTTCTACTAGTGAATATCAATTCCCTCTCGAAAATTTTCCTTATGATACATCTCAGCCACTCCCAGCTGGTTACCGTACTTTGTGACAGTTGTTTTCTGGTGCTTCATATTTGTACCAGAAACTGTTATGGTAAAGTATTGTGGCTCCTTCTTTAGGTTCATTTGTGTCAGGTCCATCCTCCTCGATTCCCATTGTTCGTATAGTTTTCACAGCTGTCCCAACTCAAACCAATGTTTGTGTGGCTTCCTCTGCACTATCCCAGGTGGTTATATCATCTCCGTCAGTTAGTTTTGTTCAAGGAACACATCCCAATGCTTCCACAATATCTGTTGGGCCCATTGTGACTGGATCGAAAGCTCACATATTGGGAGTTAATCAACCTATTAGTGGTATGCCTATTCATTGTAATCCTATTCTGGGAGGTTTGTCGTACAACCAATATATGATGGTTTTTCAACATTAGAACTACTTCCCTCAGGGTTCTCAGTAGGTTCAGGCTCCGACCAATCCACCACATCTCTACGATGAGTTCAGGAATCACGTATATTACCATGGGCATGTCCAACAAGGTCCATTGTATGTTCAAAAAAATCAACATCTGGTTCACCAAAATTAGTTTCGTACCAACAGGGATAACCCTATGGCCTGCAAGGACAAGCCTAAAATCTATAGGGACAACCTTCGGCCCAACAGGGGAAACCCTATGGTCATCTTGGTCAACCTAGTCTTTAGGGGCGACCTGGCTCATCTCAACCATCATGCCAATATGGTTTTCAGGGAAAACCTAGTCATCCTCAGTATCAAGGCCAACCTGGACCCGAGGGACAACCTGGTCAGTTTTCGGGCCAACCTAGACCCCAGGAACATCCTGGTCAGCCTTAGGGCCAATCTTTAATTCCTCAATGCCAACCGTTGGTTTCCCAAGGTCAACCTTTGATGGCGCAAGGTCAACCCCAAGGAATTTCTTTCATCCCATAACAGAATCCATACATTGCTCAAACTAGACCTCGATGGTTTACTCAAAACTAGTACCCTAGTCCCGAGCCGAGATATGGGCAGAATTTCTAAAATTATACCACCTATGGAAAAAATCCTCCGGGACAAAACATATGGGCTCACAGTTTCTCCCGTCCTGGTTGGAACCGTAATGCATAACTTTATTAAAGATACATGATGCCTTTTAACCTGCAATTTCCATTCCTTGCTACATTGGAACTGCCTGATGTGTCAAAGTTAACTATCCCATTCTTCATAATCCATATCGGCCCCTAATTCCCACCAAGATTCCCGCCGATTGTCCAAAATTCGAAGGCAAGTCCAGAGAAGACCCCCAGGCACATGTTATGATGTATCACCTATGGTGCTCCTCTAACTCCTAGATTGATGATTCTATTCATTTATGTCTTTTCCAAAGGACTCTCATTGGTGCCACTGCAAAGTGGTACATTGAAATCTCACGTGAAATCTTCCGATATTTCAATTCTCTTGAAATGTCATTTCTCACACACTTTCAGTTACTAGTTCTCTATGAAATGGGAATGTACCTCCTTATGTCCTTGAAAAAAGATAGGGCCACACATATCTACGATCACATTCATGAATGGAGATGGCATCGTCGTTTGATCAAGTTTGAAATCCCTGATCAAATTCTGACTGACTGATTCACTACCTCTTTTGTTGGTCTGATAGCTAAGAACATTGCTATGGGGGCACGTGTCACCAAAGAACAGGCCATTTATCATGCCCAGTACCTTGATCTGGTTTACTCCCAGTATGGCATGATTTATGATCTCTTTCCTGACGCTCCATTACCTCAGACTTCCAAAGCACTGGGGACACCACTTATCGACAGTATCATTGGTTCTGTTTCTCAGAATTCTTGTAAGTCTTCCCCGACTCCTACGAAGCAGAAATCCACCCTTGTACCAATATTGCTTCTCAACCACCTTCCAATATTGGTAAAACCGCGGAAGTGAATTTCGTCCAGTCTACCTCGGTAGAAAAATATTCCAAAGGTAAGAAGAAGGGTAAAGGAAAGGCTAAAGACGATACCCCGAAATAAGATTCTCCTAAAACCAATGTTGATGATGGCTCAAAATGTAAACTGAATTATCCTTGTTTGATATGTGATGATGAGCATTACACCAAGGACTGTCCATGACGGGCCAAAGTGAGTCGACTTCTCAAAGGCACCCAAGGAACTTTGGTTTTTCTTAAGGAACCATTATCATCACAGCAAACTCAAATGGTGGAGCAACCCCACTCCTCTGCCCATTTTGGCTCTCAAGCTTTCATGATGAATGGTGTTGCACCCATATCTATTACTACCAGATCAAAAAATTATATAGAACAACTTCAAGCGGCGGGGAAAGAAATTTCATATGCTCCTCCTCCTTCTCCCCCACCTTCTTTTGGCCCTCTTCAAATTGAAAGGCCTAGTCCTGGGCCCATTGTACGACCACCATCCAAAGCCATTCTTCATAAGTCCTCCTATAACCCAAATTTCCATGCCACTCAACATTATAATATTATTGAGGATTTGGCCGAGGAGTCATCTGCTATGTCTGCACTAGAGGTAATTTAGTGCTATCCGTCATAATGGAAGTCTTTATTATACGCTATCAGAGGAGTTGACCGTGCCAATTCGAGCCTTATAACTTTTGATCTGGAAAATTTTTTCCTGCGTCTCCCTCACCAACTTGCTTTAATTATACAAGTTGGGATTAATGGTAATGATATCCATCGAGCAGTCATAGATGAAGGTGTGTCTACTTTCATCATGTTTGTTGCCTGTTGGAAAGCCATTAGCTCTCCAGCCCTTAACCAGTCTCGAAATTCTTTGGAGGCCTTTGATCAAAGGGAATTTCGTCCTCTTGGTATCCTCACCATCTTACCTATCACATTCGAAGGAAAAATGATCAATTTCAAGGTTGAAGTCATTGATGCCAAACTCAGCTATAATCTCCTCCTCGGTCACAGTTGGACTCACACCATGCTATTCATACCGTCCACTCTCTTTCATGTTCTCCATTTCCCGCATGAAGGAAAGATGATCACTTTTGATCGATTATCCTTTTTTTCTTCCACTTTAGAGAGAAATTTTTTGTATAGAGACCACATTCCCATGCCTCATGAAAGTGTGGGGCTAGGAATTTTCAAACGATCCCCCCCTTATGGGTATTTTTTTCTCTTCCTTTGCCCAACACTGCTCAGGTCAATATGATCTCCACTTCTTTTGATCCCTAGATCATCCCTTCGCCTGATCAGGTTGATTCATTTGGTGACATAATTTCATTAAGCCTAATCAAAATTGATTATTGTGAGATCATCTTGGCTTCAGATTCTCCTTCTGATCATACTTCTTCAAGTATGCCTCTCGACATGTATTCTCAATCCCCTTAGCTTGGTGCTTCAGATTCTCTAGATCCATTGAACGAGATATTTCCAACTGATGAAGCCATCGTGGAAACCATGTCTCTTGAGGATCCTCCCTAGGACGATAATCATCATCGTTCCTTCTTTTTACCTATTCTTGGGACCATGTCTGTCCGTCTTGACATTTTTTCTTATTGATCTCCTTCTCAATCAAGCTATTTTGACACATGAAGTTTTTGTGGAGGGCACCATGGGAAATATCACTCAGACGATGCCTATTGACATATTTGTTAAATCGGGGGTGGTCGAGAACATCCATATTGCGGTGACTTGTTCTCCTGATGAGATTGAGGTCTATACTAGCCTCTTCCGTGAATTTCGTGATGTTTTCGCTTGGTCCTAAAAATAAATTCCCGAAATTGATCTGAGTATAGTCGTGCATAATATACCCACTTACTTGGGTGCGAAACCTATTCGCCAACGTCTTCGTTCCATGCAACCTAGAAAGGCAGCTGCCATAAAGGGAAAATTTGAAAAAATTCTCATGACAGGCATCATTTATTCAATCCCATTGATAGATTGGGTCTCTAACATTGTCTCTATGAAAAAGAATCAAGGCAACATTCGAGTTTGTGTGGATTACCGCGATATAAATCATGCTTGTCCCAAGGATAACTATCCGACTCCCTTCATCAACCAGATCATTGACGATTGTGTTGGGAGTGATATTTCTCCCTTATGGACATGTTTTATGGTTATAACTAGATTAATATACTACCAGATGGTGAACATAAGATCGCCTTCATCTGTCCATGGGGCACTTTCACCTATAAAAATCTCCCTTTTGGCCTGAAAAATGCTGGCACCACGTTCCAATGGGTAATTTCCTATGCTTTTTACGATATTAAGCACATTGTTCAGCCTTTCCTGGATGACCTCCAGGCTCATTCCGTTAAGCTTCATGACCAACTAGAACAACTCTGGCATATTTTTCTTGGTTGTATATGCTACAACATTCAGCTTAATCCGCATAAATGCGTCTTCTCCATCGACTCCGGAAGACTCCTTGGATTTGTTGTTTCCAAAGACAATATTCGTCTCAATCCTCTTAAGGTTGAAGCTATCATTAATCTCCCATCCCCTTAAAATTTACACCAACTGTATATTTTGCAAGGGAAAGCTAATTTCCTGTGTTGTTTTATAACAAACTATGCCAAGGTAGCCAAAGGTTTTACACGATTTCTTAAGCAAGGCGTCCCATTCCTATGGGATGAGATTTCCCAAAAATATTTCGATGCATTGAAGGCCATTCCTGTCAATGCTCCTCTTTTGTGTCCCCCAAACTATCATCGCAATTATTTACTCTATCTGGCTGCCACTTTTAGCCCTATGGCCATGGTTCTCATACAAGACGATGATGATGGTAATCAGCATGCCATCTATTAACTCAGCTGTAATCTTCTTGACACTGAAACGTGTTACCCTCATGTCAAAAAGTTGGCATTGTAGGTTGTTCAAGCCATGCAATGTTTCTGCCATTATATTTTACTCCGCATCATGACTGTGATTTCTGATTGCAACACCATGACCTATGTTTTAACTCGATGGTTTCTGGGGACAAGTACTCTAAGTGGATAGTTATCCTCCAAGAGTTCGATTTGGAGTTCAGTGCTGCCAAATCAAAGAAATTTTTGGTTTTTTCTGAATTGATCAACTCCTTACCCTATGCCACTTCTCCTTCCAGTTCTAAGGAACACATTCCAGATGATACTCTTTTTCTGATTAGCACCCTCGATCCATGGTATGGTGATATTATCGTTTATCTCTAGACTTCTAATTTCTGATCCGAGTTGATGAAAGATGCTCATCGACGTATCCATCATCATTCGTAACCCTATCACATAGTCTGAGATACTTTATACCACATCGGAGCTAATTTTTTCCTCAAACAGTGCTTAACCCTCGAGGAAGCTGAAAAAGTCCTTAATGACTGCCATTTTGGCACATGTGGCGGTGACATGTCTGGGTATCCTACTGCTCAAAAAATTATTCATGCTAGGAATTTATGGCCTACCATTTTCAAAGATTGTATGCTCACTATATGTAAATTCCATGAGTGCCAGATCTACCAGTGCAAGATGTGCGCGCCACCCCCTCACCTCTATCCCGTCATTACTGTTGGTCCTTTTGCAAAGTGGGGTATCGATTTTATGACATGTAACCCTCGCTCGGCCGGGGGGCATGCTTTTATTATTGTAGTCGTAGATTACTCCACAAAATGGGCCGAAGCAATGCCTACATTAACAACTGACGGTAAGACGACAACTAGGTTTGGAGTCCCTCAAGCCATTTTCACTGACCATGGCTCCCATTTTCGACATTATATGATGGTTGAGATGACTACTCAGTGGGGTTTGTGTCACGGCAGCTCAATGGTGTACTACCCCTAGGGCAATGGTCAAGACGAAGCCATGAAAAAACTTTTAGTCACTATGCTTCAGTGTACTATTGGGATCCACAAGTCCAATTGGCATCCGCAAGTCCAATTGGCATCTCATGTTTTTCTCATCTCTCTGGGCTTGCTGAACCTCGGTGAAGGATGAAACTAGATTCACACCATTTCAACTTGTTTATGGTTTGGAAGCTACCCTTCCGATTGAATGTGAAAATCCTTCACTCAAGATAGTTGTCGAATTACTGCCGAATACTTTGCTAGGGGAATAACGTCTTCTACATTTGGAGAGGCTTCATGAAACTCACCGCTTCGCTTCTGTAGTCATAGAAGCACATAAAAAGTAGGTCAAAGCCCGCTTTGACCAAACATTTTCCCCTCATACCTTTGTTGAAGGAGACTTGGTCCTCTTGTATGACCAAGCCCATGATAAGTTGGGGGCAGGTAAATTTGAACCCATGTGGCATGGGCCCTACATCGTTAAACATGTTTTGCAAAAAGGGGCCTATGAAATTATTGATTATGAAGGCCATCCCCTGGATCAGCGCTGAAATGGGTTGTATCTCAAAAAATATTATGCATGAGTTTTCTCGTGCATTTCTTCTATACATAAGTGTGTTTTTTCATTTTTGTACATTTTGGCTTGGTGTGATTTGCGAGTATTTTTTCCTTCTTATTATTTCTTTGCTTACTGTTCAGATGTCTATCACTCCTTATGTCAGTTTCGCTGATGGTGCCTGTCGCAATACCCAGAACCTATTCTCCACAGCTTGGGTAATTTATGATCCTAATGGTCAGTTAGTAGACCTTCAAGGTATTTTTCTAGGATGTACAACTAATAATATTGCTGAATACAATGCAGTTATCGAAATTCTAACTAAAGCTATTTCCCTCCACATTCGTGAAGTAATTGTAAACCTAGACTCTTATCTTTTTGTTCTCCAACTCAATGGGAGTTATTCTATCAAGATCCCTCAGATTTTAAGGATGTATTTACATGTTCGTTTGTTAGAAAGGAATTTTGATTATATTACATATCAGCATATTTCGAGAAGAATGAATACATTAACTGATGTAGTAGCTAATATTGTGTTAGATAGAAATTACCGAATTTGTAAAAATAATCATCATTACATAGTAAGATTTAGACAGGAAAATAAGCATATATGTTATGTCCCTATATTACTAGTATAATCCCTTATTTTTGTTAGTGTAACCCCCGTATTGTTATTGTTGTACCGCTGTAACCCCAATATTGTTATTATTTTGCCCTTACATTATTATTCTTAGGTCGGCTAGGATTATATTGTGACCCCATGGACTCCTATATATAGAAGGAGGTTTTGGTCATTTGTATCATCGAATAATAGTTAATTTATGTAATGTATTAGAGGTTTCCCCATTGAAGTGGCTATTTCTAAGGCATTGATCCCTCTTTTCTTCTATTTTTGGAGCTGGTTTCATAACATTTGGTATCAGAGCTTTGGATTCTAGGGTTTCGCTTCTCCAAAAAGGTCATCATGGAATTTTTGCTATACATTTTTTTTTACAAAGGTTCAGAAGCTAAATTTTTCATAGAGCGAAGCTAAATTCTTGAGGAATGTCGTGTAAAAATTTCAGATCTTGGTTCACAATATTTTCAGACATATGATCTGTGGAAGTTAAGCTTTGTTCGGGCTCCCAAATTTCACCTAAAACAGGTCATCGTGGAATTTTCACTATAAATTTTTGTCTACGAAGGTTTAGAAGCTGAAATTTTTATAGAGCGAATCTGAAATCCTAAGAAATTTCTTGTAAAAATTTCAGATCTTGGTTTGCAATATTTTTGGAGATATGATATGTGGAAGTTAGGGTTTTTTTAGGCTCCCAAATTTCATCTCAAAGAGGTGACTGTGGGAAAATCATCATAACTCTCTCTTTGGGCATCAGATTGGAATTCTGTAAAACTTGGCCACAATTTTATGGAATGTAGTCTCCTTTATATCAATTTCAGAGCTGAAGGAGGAAAACATGACACGTGGCATGCCATACAAGTTTGCTCTGCTGAACTAGTCCATAATTAGGTCATTGTGGGAGATTAGACATAACGTTGCCTTGAAGAATCCAAATCAGGTCAGACCTGTAGCATTTGAAAGAAGATTCATAGGGCTACTATAGGGCCAAATTCAGATATTGAATATCTTAAATCGCAGAGATAATTCAGTTTCAATATCGAGCTCCTCAAAAGCAAGAAAAAGGTGTTTATTTTTTTCCGAATTGCATAAGTCTTGTGTGAAAAATCAGTTTGAAGTGATTCCAAGGGCATATTGAAGTATAGATATTAGTATTGGGTTCTAAAATTCCACCTAAAAAGAATTTAACACGAACTAAGCCTTCATAACACTCTACTATGACTCATGAACAGGAAGAAGCACAACATGACATATCAAAATTACAAGAGCAAGTGCACCAAATTTCTCTCTCGCAAAGAGAAACAAAATATGAAATGGAATTTTTGAAGAAAGGCATGGATGGTTTGAAGAATGACATGGAATCTAAGATGGATGCCATGGAAGATAAGATGTATGACATGGAAGCTAAGATCAATGAAAAAATGAAATACAACATGGAATACATGAAGAATGATCTAAAAGAAGAAATGGAAGGTTTGATGACAAGGTTAATACAAGAAATGATTCCTAAAGATGGAAAGATAGTAGAGGAAACTCACAATGAGAACAAAATAAATATTAATCGTGATTTCATAAACTCTAATGTTGGATTGAAGAACCACCATATTACAAAGATGGATATGAGGAAGTTTAATGGCAAGGATCCTGTAACATGAATATTATAGATGGAGCAATATTTTGATCTCAATAATGTTAATTTTGATCTCAATAATGTGAAAAACACACAAAAGGTACGTATTACAACTTTAAATTTAGAACAAAATACATTTGTATGGTATCAATGGCTTTGGTCCCATAAAAAAATTGTCACTTGGTCAATTTTTACGGAGGAAATGATAGCACATTATGAGGATACAAAGAGAAACACCTTCTTTAGCCAATTGATAAATCTAAAACAAAAGGGTTCAGTGGTGGAGCACATTGAGGACTTCCAAAAATTTAATGTAAGGGTAACTGATATTCAAGAGGAGCATAGGATTGATGTCTTCATAGGGACTTTAAAGGATAACATCCAACACGAAGTTTACGTTTAGGAACCTGATTCATTGGAGAAGGCATTAAGGTTGGCAAGAAAAATCGAATGTAAAATTACGGCGACAAGGAATCCTACCACTCACATCTATAAAGATGGAAGTGTTGTTACTCCTAGACTTCCATAACTTACAAGGTTGAAACCACAACAATTGGAAGAAAAAATAGAAAAAGGGCTTTGCTACAGTAGTGATATCAAATACACTAAAGGTCATAACTATGTTGAGAAGAAATTATTTTACATAGATTGTGAAGAGGAGGAAGAAAATGAATAAGAAACTTCAAAAGAAGAGGATATACACCAGGAACCAAACCTAGAAGAAGAAGAAATGAGTCCAACCATATCGTGTAATGCATTGGTAGGAATTACCACTCCTCAAACTCTCAAGATAGAAGGAAATATCAAGAAGAAAAAGGTAATAGTGTTGATTGATTCGGGTAGTACCCATAATTTTATTCATTGTAAGGTAGCTAAGGAATTGAATTGTTTCCTATACCCAGCACTAGAATGTTAAGTAATGGTTGCAAATGGAGGAACTATAAATTGCTCTAGAGAATTCCATAATATCAAGCTAACCATGTGGGAATATGTATTGAATAGTACAATGCTTTCCATTCCAATGGGAGGTGTTGATGTTGTACTAAGAGTACAATGGTTACAATATTTGGGGACAGTAGCTTTTAATTTTCAAGAACTTTTCTTGAATTTTTTTTTTGGAAGGAAAGGAAATCGAATTACGGGGTATCACAGGGAAGCCAGGAAATATAATAAGCTCTAATTTCATGAAAAAGTTTCTGAAGAAAGAACAACGAGGTGTAATAGCACAATTATGCTCACTAGAAGTTCCAACATCAAAATCATCTATTTCTCCAGATCTCCAAAAAGCCTTGGACAATCATTCCAAGGCGTTTGAAACTCCAAAAGGACTCCCACCTATTCGTGATCATGATCATGCTATTCATTCGATTCCAGAAAGTATTCCTCCAAACATCAAGGCTTATAGATATCCTTACGTCCAAAAGAGCGAAATTGAACATATGATCACAGAAATTTTAGTGGTTGGTATAATTCAACCTAGTCAAAGTTCTTTCTATGCTCTAGTAGTATTGGTGCATATGAAGGATGGATTATGGCGCATGTGTTTAGATTATAGGGAGCTCAATAATCTCACTATTAAAGATAAATTTCCCATTCCTTTGATTGATGAATTATTGGATCAATTACATGGAGAAATTTATTTTACCAAGTTGGATCTTTGTTCAGGATATCATCAAATTAGAATGAAGACTGAAGATATTCCGAAAATGAAATTTCAAACTCATGAGGGTCATTATGAATTTTTGGTCATGCCTTTTAGCCTTACCAATGCACTTTCTACATTTCAAGGGTTGATGAATTCCATTTTCAAACCCTTCCTTAGAAAATTTTTGCTAGTATTTTTTGATGACATACTAATCTATAATAGGTCTTGGAAGGATCATGTTCAACATGTTGACAGGATGCTCAAAGTATTGGAGGAGAAACAATTATATGAAAAAACATCCAAATGTTTCTTTGGAGTGCAAGAGGTGGAATATCTGCGTCATATTGTATCTCACGAGGGTATTAAGGTAGACCCTAACAAAATTAAAGCCATTAAGAAATGGAAAGTCTCCACAACCATAAAGCAGTTGCAAGGATTTCTTAGCTTAACAGGGTATTATCGCAAGTTTGGTAAGAATTTTGGGACAATAGCGGCACCTCTAACAACATTATTGAAGAAAGATACATTTTGATGGACTCTTGAAGCAACTAAGGCCTTTGAACATCTTAAAGAGGCTATGTGCCTAGCACTAGTCTTAACTACACCAGACTTAACAAAAACCTTTATTATGGAATGTGATGCCTCAAGAAATGGAATTAGTGTTGTTTTAATGCAATAAGGAAGGCTCGTTTCTTTTGAAATTTGTCCAATCAAAGGAAAGTATTTATAGAAAGCTATTTATGAGAAGGAAATGTTGGAAATACTACATGTACTAAAGAAATGGCGACCTTACCTAATAGGAAGACACTTCAAGGTAAAAAATGATCATGATAGTCTTAAACACTTTTTGGAACAAAAAATATCTTCAAAAGAGAAGCAAAAATGGGTCACAAAGATGTTGGGTTATGACTTTGAAATCATCTACAAAAAAGTGAAGCTAAATGTTGTTGCAGATGCACTCTCAAGAAAGGATGAAGAGGTGGAAGCATTCATTTGTGCCATTTATATTATCCAACCAGATTGGAATGGAAGAAGAATGAAGAAGTGTGGATGCTCATTCAAAATTTGCAGCAATATCCTAGTACATCTAATACATTTAGTTGGAAAAATGATTCCTTAGGGTACAAAGATCGCTTATATATTTGCAAGAATTCCAAACTAAAACAAAAGATTATTTTGAAATTGCACACTTCTCCTTTAGGAGGACACTCAATATTTTTAAAAACTCACCACAGGGTGAAGAAATAATTTTTTTGCAATGGCCTTAAATCTGATATTCAAAAGTTTGTGGCAGAATGTTTGGTTCGCCAACAAAACAAAGTTGAGACAATTAAGACCTCGGGTCTTCTACAACCTTTATCCATTCCAAGTCAACGTTGGGAGGAGATTTCAATGGATTTTATCATAGCTTTGCCTAAGTCCGAAGGAAGGAGTGTCATCATGGTGGTAGTTTATAGAATTACCAAGTATGCACACTTTTGTGCATTATCTCATCCATTTCAAGCAAGTATAGTTTCTACTGCATTTATGGAAACAATTCAAAAGCAACATGGAAACCCAAATATTATTGTAAGTGACAGAGATCCCATTTTTACTGGAAATGTTTGGATGGAATTATTTTCTTGTTTGGGTACTCAACTTGCTCATGATATCATCCACCGTCTATCACGTCTTCTTTAAGATAAAATTCTAAGGTTCAAGCAGTGGAAGATCACATCAAGCATCAACAAGAAATTATCCAACTCTCAAAGGATCACCTAAATTTGTCACAAAATTGAATGAAACAACAGGCAGATCAACATCACAGCGAGAGAATTTTTGATGTAGGAGACTGGGTATTTTTATGGCTACAATCATACAAAAAAATTTCCCTCAAGCAAGCTAAGAAGGATAATAAATTATCGCCAGAGTAATATGGTCCTTACAAGGTGTTGCAAATGATCATACTGTGGCATACAAATTGGAGCTTTCTAATTATTTGTGGGTGCATCCATTTTTCCATGTTTCATGCTTAAAAAAGGTTATAGGGGACAAACTTCGAGTTCAAACAATATTTCTAGAACTTAATAAGGAAAAATCATATTGGAACCTAAAGAAGTCATGGAAACAAGAACTCGCGAGCTACAAAATCGATCAATTTCATAGTATCTCATCAAATGGAAGAACTTACTGACTGAAGATTCTACATGGGAGGATGATAATTTTATATAGAAGCATATGGAGCTACTCAAGCATTGAGGATAACACTTTTTTGAAGGAGAGGAGCATGTTAGGTCCCTATATTACTAGTATAGTCCCTTATTGTTGTTAGTGTAACCCCCTTATTGTTATTGGTGTACCCCTGTAACCCCAATATTGTTATTATTGTGCCCTTACATTATTATTGTTAGGTCAGCTAGGATTATATTGTGACCCCATGGACTCATATATATAGAAGGAGGTTTTGGTCATTTGTATCATCCAAGAATTGTCCATTTATGTAATGTATTGGAGGTTTCCCCCTCAAAGTGGCTATTTATAAGGCGTTGATCTCTCTTTTCTTCTATTTTTGGAGCTGGCTATATGTATATATATAGATTGATTATTTTCATCTGCTTTTACATCATCAAAAAATATGTATGTGTTTCAATTACATCCCGAGACGCCATGTCTCTAAAAAAAAATGCAGAAATAAATCCTAGGAGTCTAATCAGTAGGGTGCTGATGATAGCACATCACTTCCTATACAACACGTCTCAATAGTCGATGAATGTGGTTAGAAACTCCCGCAGTGTTTTGCTAGTAAGCATGAGGAATGTACTCAAATCTCACATACTCTGGGATCCCACTCGTGAGTCCCTCCAAGTTACGTGCCATTTCTTCCTCGTTATCACATCCCTTGCCATGAGGAGCCACTTCGAACTCTCTTTCGACACTTAGAGCTATCAGAGACATACTTGTGGGTCTCTCTAGTCCAACATATGCAACACATGAGAAAATATCAGAACACATATATATTAAAACCAAAAAAATCACAATACTCATAAAAATAAAAAAAAGTGAGTTTTTAGCTATGTCCTCATCCTAGTGGTCCCCCTCTGGAAGTGGAATATCTGGATCATCCCTGAAATCGTTACCAGTATATGGCCAGTCCTCTACCACGATGAGTTGTCGGCTCAACAATTCAAAGAACTCTGGTCTCCATGAAATATGTTGCCCACCCCCCAATCGAGGCATTAGCGCAGCCCAATAGACCATCTATGGCTCTCGTGGTGGTGGCCTAGTTACCACTACCTCCCGATTTTGGAATATCGGTAACAGTTCCAGGATGAACGATATCAAAATGCACTAATACCAAAACTGCTTTATCTTACCGTTTTTTCACTTGGTGAGCTGATATTTCATATTTATCGTCTCCCTTCCACTCAATTGAATATTGTCAGAGACATGCAATATATAGCTAATTGGAGTTGAGTCTTTGTGGCTTTATGAGGAGCCTAAGATCTGGCAACCCGGGTAATGGTATGCAACACTACCTTCAAAGGTAAGTTGTGCACTCTCTGGATGTCCATTTTACCACTCTTATGTGCTTTCCTTTCTTGAGGACAAGCTCTCCCTATCAGCATGGCCATGCTCTCTCCAAGGATCCGAGTACCTGTCATTCTTGCTCGCTCTCCCCTCCATGACAATCCTGTCAAGAATTATATATCAGAAGCTTCTATATCCAATTCCTGGTCATGGATGATGAATTTCTCTTGGTCAATGTCCCATACACTAATCAAGTATTGCAGCGGCTCTAATTGATCTCTCAGACTTCGGGCCATGAAAATTTCAAGGAACCAATAATTCCTCAGAGCATATAAACATGCATTGTCCCCCATGGCCTGTGCATCTTCTTCCCCATGTTCCCACTCTTTCCATTCTATTACCATTACAACTGCTGATTCTTCCTGCAACACAAAATACAAATCTCAATGCCATATTATCTGAAATTAAATTGATTTTGGCTAGAATTTTTGGAGGATATTGTCAAAAAAGATTATGTGTGGTGCTCGGCACAAATGATTTTCAAACAGCAGCACCGAGTGGCACTTTCCCTATATAAAAATCGTGGAGTTTGACGCAGCTCTGTGTCAAGAACTGATGTTGACCGCCGCGGGTATGAGTTTTAAAAACCCTTCCAAAAAATGCATCAAGAGATGAGAACATATGAAAAATGGATGAAATTGCAGGGAAATTTCATGGCTCTTACTTGGAAGGATCGGATTCGTCAATGGCCTCTTGGATTTCCCGCAGTCAGCTCCCCAAATTCACAGTGAAATCCTGTAAAACTGCTCACAAGAAAGTGAAAATGTAAAACTGAATTGATTTTTACTATTGAGTTATTTTATAACATTTTCTAATCATAAATAGGTTTTTGGACACATTTTCAATTATTTTTATTATTTTTTCTCGAAAATGGGTTTTGCGTTTGTTTCTTGTGTAGTAGCATGTCCTAAAACTGACAACGATGAGGAAACGAGTTGTATTTTATTACTTTTTCAGACTCGGTAAAAACATGAAAAAGTCAACCCCTGGAGTTATCTTTCAACTCTTTTTTGACTCAAAATATAAAAATATTGCCGATCTCTTATTGTTTTGAACTCGCTAAAGGCTGTGAAACGTCATCTTCCCAGTATACATTTACCCTTTTTTCGAGCTGGGACAAATTATTTTCGAAAAAGGAATACCTTAGTCGAACATGGCTAAGAGGTGCTCTCAGATATTGTTTTCTACCTTTTCGGATCTGAGAGACAACCTATGAATAGGGACCTTCCGTAGTTTTCTTTTCTGCGTCTTTTCAAAATATCTAAACATGAAAAGACGCTGATTTTTCCCTCTATCAGACTCGTTAAACTAAATTACATTGGAGTCATCGTCATGACGTTACCAAGTTCCTCCTTCCTAGGCCTTGTAAAATGTACTAGGATGGATTTGTCTGAAGGAAAAACTTACATAACAAGCATATGTTATCCCCTTCAAGCTTGTTTCCAAAAATAATTGGGGTACTCGCCAGCAATGGTGGGGGAAAATGGAACTAGTTGTTAGTTGGGTCGACAGTATGTCGCTCTTGAACATAACACTTGTCTGCAGTTCTTGTTAGGTTGGGAACATCCCATATTCATGTGTTCCTCCATGGGTTTGGGTTATTTGTTTTGACCTCTCATCTACTCTTTGCCTCGTCACCATGACCTTAGAACCCTTAATGTAAAATATAGCCAAATTCTGGAGTTGTGTCACCAATATTTTTAGGAGAAGTCCCTTTTGCAGTTTTCAACCCTTGATCCCTTGTTCAGTCTTGATTCACTATCATATTATTCCTCTGTCTCGTGTTGATGATGTGGGAAACACTATGGCCCTCCTTCGACTGGTCACTGCCTGTCAACTTCAACTCATTATCTAGGAAGTTGGTCCAGAGACTCCCTTTTGGTACCTTAGAGCTTGCATGCCTCAATGGCAAGTTCTTCACATTCGACGACAAGCTATCATAATTGGACTTCGATCAGTTGATTTCACGGATGTTTGATTCCAGTTGATTTTTCACATTCTGTGGATTGTACTAGCAGTACCTTGAGAACCATTCTCATTATTGGTGGTTTCTCTTACGCATGTTATCATCTTCCATCTTCGGCTGGTAATCATGCAACTTTCTTTCATGTTCGACTTTAGCTCATTCATTCACATGCTTGAATTTGTACTTTTTCGGGTCGAGACGGAGCATAAGACCCTGGGTTTTGTTTGATAAAATCTAGCCTGTGGGATGATTTGGTTTTTCATTACTGTATACATGACTCTTTTGACTGGATGGCTGTGACCATACCCAAGTCTATTTTATGATCCTTCTCACTGGATGGTTGTGTCCATACCATGGATCTTATTGCATGTTCTCTATTATGGATGGTTGTGCCCATACCTCGTACTCATGTATCAAAGATATCATTCATACTTCATATTGGAGGTCCTCCGATGGCGACGTTTTGGTTTGGTCATGTTCTCATAAAGCATTTCACCCCTCCCTCTCTCTCGGACTTCATGCTTTAGGGGATATATGTTACACATAATTTTGTCACTGTCCCTGCATTCCCTGTTCCCAATACTGGAGGACCATCATAATGACCCCTGTGGACTGTCACACATCATAATGAATGTCATTTCATCCCTTAGCATGCAAGGAAAAAAATATATGTGGAATATTACTGAAGTAGACCCTTAAAAAAATTTAATTTTGGGTCGACGCTGGAGTGTGGTTATGTCCTTGCGTCGATGGCCAGATTTTCACTAGGCCTCACTTCGTGGTTGCTCTATCTCTGAAGGACCCCTGTGCTGAGCTACTTTTAGAAGGCTTTTTAATATGGAAATGAAGCTTCTAAGATCTAAAATCTTCGTGATCGGAATCATGGATGTTTTCTCGACTGGATATGGTCGTCTTTCTCCCTTTGGCCTTCTAGTTCCTACAAAAATGCAACTTCCCAAAGGGATAGACCTTTCCTCTGCCATAAGTGGATCCAAAATCTCTTCCTCCACTCCTATAAATTCTTCTTCATCCCATCGATTCTGCTAGCCAGAGATAGCTAGAATATACCAAGAGCTGAGGTGCATAAGATAGTAGAGAATAGTCCATAGTTGTGAGAGAGATTTTGAGCCTATCGCCTCTTTGAGATGAACCGATAATTGAATGCTTTGAGATGTGCCCGACTGAACCCATCAAAGGAGGTCTATAGTGTCAAGGCGCAGGTTGTAAACTCCCTTTTATACATTAATATGACATGACTAATTTCTAGTTCCATCCTTGTCTATGTTTATATTCAAAGTTTTTGAATCTCCTTGACTAGTTGGATAGTCATAAATGAATATGTATGCTCGTATTCTTTTAGCATTTTCTTGATCTTTTTTCAGGTGTGTAGATATCGCTACCAATGGAATGTAAGGTTTGAAGGAAAAGGATCAAGGGATCACTGCAACGTACTACGTCAAGAGCATTGGATTCAGGTAGGACATCTATTCCATTCTGCATTTCGTTTATGAACTAGGAATTTAGAAACCAGCATGTTCCCTTGTTGTTAGACCCACCCTATGGCTAGAGGGATCACCTCTGTCCATAGAGGGTATTTTCCTACACAACAATAACACGTTGGAAAACACCCGCAATTAAAGATGGAGGACAGGGAATTCAATGATCGAAGTAAGTACCCACAATTCAAGCCAAGTAGGTACCTACACCAATTATATTATCCAAAGAGCAAAGTCACCAGGTTGGAGCCACACCAGTGGGTTGAAGGATTGCAGAGAGTAGGCATGCTCAATATGTCAAATGTACCACACTTTGTTAGAAGTACAATCAACACGATCCGTGTTCAATAGTTTCTTGTATTTGTGCATTACGGATACCTATGGATGGGAGAGAGAACCTCGATTGATGAAATTTTGAAAAATAGTATTACCAGTCTGCCTTACCAAGGAAAGGACCCCGCTAAAGAGTTAATAGGAAAAACACAAGAAAAGGGAGTACCAAATAATTTGAAGGACATGTACGGGATATTCAAAATTAATGTGGTTACGACATTAATTCTATCAGCAACCAAGAAGTGCGCTTCGCTGCACACATTTTAGCAGGAAATATTATGCGGAAGTGAAAATAAAATAATGTCCCCGCGGTCATGGTTTCCTTAGTCGTACAGTTCAGTAAAGGGGTTCAGTTTAACTCGGTCAGATATTTATGCAAGGAGTTTTTGGAGGATTGTAGCGAAGCACAAGAAGAAGGCAAGACATTTCATTATGCATGGTTGATCTTGATCATTGTGCTGCTAGCATGGAAGGAACCAACGGATTCACAATTTCCCATAGTTGAACCAGATGTATGTCAATCCGCATGGTATTCCTCACTCTGATTTACCAAGGGGCTAATGCACAAATAGAAAAAAAAAATTTCTAGGTATTGATTTAAATGGACTTGCGCATGGTGGTGAATCAACATCCCAAGCTATCACCAAGCTTGTTTGAGTAGTATTGCAATATCACCTACTTCAAGGTATACTTTCACAGGCTATATGTTAAGGCTAGGAAGGATCTGATGGAGGAATGGCATCCTTTGTCATATCTAGTTACCGAAGATGACCTTGTCAGAATAATACAATGTTGGTCAGTGGAGTGGACGACTCCAACCATAGTGGACAGAGAAGTAGAGGAAGATACCACACAATATGTGGGTACAAGTGGAAAGGATAAAGATGCAGAAGAGACAAAGTCACAGCATGACCAAGGTGGCCAGGACTCTCTTAGCAACTTAGAGCTGGAGGATTCACCATTCATCATCTAGAAGAGGGTCCCTACAATAACTACGATGAGCGGAAGGATGAAGAAGAAGGTGGAAAAATCTAGGGGTGCAACACCACTTGTCCTCACTGAGGGGGACATCGACCAGGTTGGGGACAAATTTCAAGAAGTGATAATAGAGTCATGGAACAAGATAGAGGATCGTTACAACATGCTCCTAACCAGTGTTAAGGAAAGAATGGTATAATTAAAGATATTGGCACAAACATAAATACAACCGAAACAACCAACCATACAAAAAGAACAGAAAACTCATCCAGCACAGCCAGAGCATTGAAGAGAGACAACATTTGGGTTAATAATTTTTCAAGTATGAGGAGGGGTGCTAAATTTTGAAGCTGCAGAAGATAAAGAGTGTGTGAAAGGATGGAAAAATGTCAATATGAACATCCTCGCGCTATCCACTCATAAATTGCATGAATTCCACCAAAGCATAACAGATGAATTGAAGGGGCAAGAACAACACACCTCACAATTAAACATACAAGTGGAGAAGGAAAGAGCTTCGATGAAGAGGGAGCTCTATCGGCTGATGAAGGAGAGAGATAAAGCACGTCGACAACATCAACACCTAGAGGAAACAACTAGAAAGAATTGCAATGACGTGTCAAACGTACATGTTTGCAAAGAAGAAGCACAAGTAGAGAAGTTCGCGAAGCTCACCCTCATGATAAAGGGTTCAAAGAATAAGGTTGTAGAACTGAAATTTGTGTACGAAGTGAAGATTACTAATCTACAAATGAGGCTTCATCCAGTCATGCCACCAAAAGTCTGAGAACAAAGGGACATGGACCTTAAAGCTACCTTGAAAGGCATCTCCGACACAATGGCAGAATGTGGAACATTTCTTGATGACACCATGGATATTTGGACCTCATTGCAGAAGGATCCAAATGTTCATAGGATTGGAAAAGAGATAAAAATGAAGAAGAAGTAGCTGGAAGAAATCTGGAGAACTACGCAGACCTTATAAGTCTCGCAGAGGCTCACCGGGACCACTGAAAGGAAGACTCTTCAAACGTGGATTGAAGACCTTTAGAGGAAAGATAAAAAAATTTATAGCAAGGACTCAGCCGTAGCAATATGAGGCCCTCCAGGTTTTGTAGGTAGTAAATGGTAAGCTCAAGGAGCTACAACAGAGGCAAAAATAAGTGTTGTAGAAGACTGTCGGACCAACAGTAGAACAATTATTGGAAGAAATGCGCCAAGAAGAAAATCAGGCTGTAGAGATACTTTAGCCATTTAATGATGCCTACAATAGCATAGGAGAAAATATTCTGGGCACAACAACTGATTCCCTCTGGACGAGTCACATGTGAGTTTCGGGGGCCTCTTGGGTGCAACCCAACTTGGTTTTATTTTGGTCAAAAGACTGTGTCTAGAGGAGCAAAGTGCGTGGTACTGTGAAGCTCGACTATCGCGCATTTTCTAGGGACTTTGGGGTGGGTCGAAGCCCCTCATTTTGTAACGGGTATCATGTTTTAGTTAATTATTTTTTTGAGCCCATGGTATGTGGGCCATGGTTTTATAATAATGTAAAGATATATAAAGTAATGTAATGTTATGTCGAAGACATAAGAAGTTGATAGTTGATGAGCACAAGTGATTGTATTTTCTGTATTTAATATGTTTTGAGCCTTAAGAGAAAGCTCTGCAACTGAGTGCGTGAAGACCTTGGAAGAGTCTATTGCTTAGTGCGCAAACCACCTGCAGTTGTGTGCGTAGGTCGAAGAATATGATTGTATTGAACATATCCATCTTAGTAAAGAAGAATAATTTTGGGCCATATTATGTATCTATATGTGTTATGTTGTTGTTTATATGTTTATGCGAAGTAATGGTTTCAAGTATATGTTGTAATAGCGCAACTTATCTTATTCTATAATGGGTTTATGTTTATCTGAATGTGATGAAGTAACTAAATAGAATACACAGCGCAATATTAATATACATGTTAAAATATTTCTTAAACACCGAGAAGTGAAGTAAATCCACCTCACGTAGTTCCTCAAAGCTGCAAAAACCTATTTCTACAACCACCCATAGCCACCTCGTGTGAGACTATGATCTCCTTGCAGGTCATTGCCAAAAGGGTCAGTGTATGATGGTTTTTTTGGTGCAAAGTCCAAGCCAAACCTAGGTCAAGTCAAAACAAACCAACAATTATTAGTTCATGGAATCCTTGGTTAGAAAAACGCACTAGAAGTCCGACGAACAACTGTGTGTTGAGTTACTAATCATAGAGGCTTCGGTTGTACAAACGCTTTGGAAGCCCTAAATGGGTTGAATTACTGGTCCTGGAAGCCCATAAAAATTCTCATGTATAATTATGATAAATCCTAAATTTTATATAATTAGTTGAAATTATTGAACAAATTTATTTAGCTAAAAATGATGTAATATTTAATAATTTATTTTTATTTATTTATAAAATAATAGTTATTTTCAATTAAATTTTATTTTAAATAACAAAATCTATCACTAATAATGAAAATTCTAATTATTAAAATTTTAAAGCTAATATAAGCTCATTTGTTATTTCTATAGAATAAAACTTTAATAATTAAAATAAGTTTTGATAATCTTAAATAAAATATTCATTTTTTCTAACAAAAATAATTTAAAAATATTATTATGATATAAAGTTTATATTCAATAACGCAATTTTATTTTAGAAAAAATAATATACAACATAAAGGAATATGCAAAAGAAAAAATGAATATGAGCAAGTCACTTGAGAGATAATTAAAAGAAGGCCATTCATCATAAGAGAAAGTAAGCATGAATGAAGTATAATCATGAATGGAGTAGGCATGATCAAATAGTGTGCTTGAATGAAGCTCATGGACATAACGTGTTTAGTGGCAAGTCACTTGAGAGATAATTAAAAGAAGGCTATTCATGATAAGAGAAAGTAAGCATGAATGAAGTATAACCATGAATGGAGTAAGTATGATCAAATAATGTGTTTGAATGAAACTCATGGACATAATGTGTTTAATGTGGAGTTGCGGAGCTGCAAAAGGATATCTATTGCAAATGAACTTCTTAGGATCCCATTTGAAATGACACTGCAATTTCTTATCAAAATACAAATTGATTTTAGTGATTAATTTTTTTTTGTTTTTTTAGAAGTTAATTATACTCTATGTTTAGTTGTTTATCCTCTTTGTTTCTTTTTCTAAAATATGCTCCACTTCATAAATTCTCTTTCTCTATCTCTCCTTACCATGCTATTCATGAATTATCTCACACAATATTTAGTTCTCTAACCTTTATGTCATTCAAATATGCATATTTTTATAACAAGAATTTCTCATTCTTTCAATTTCCTGTAGGAATTTGAATTGAGGAGTTATGGCTTGGTCTTCTAAGGTTGTTCACAATCTTCTTATCCATTTCCAAATCTAGAATTAAGCTCAAGACAAATACTCCACAAATTGTGAATTGAGGAGTTATGGCTTGGTATTCTAAGGTTGTTCACAATCTTTCTATTCATTTCCAAATCTAAAATTGAGCTCAAGACAAATACTCCACAAATTGTTTGGAACACTGAAAACTTGTGGTGGGGTCCAACTTGTGGTGGGGTCCAATATCAATGATTGCAAAAGGCAAAGCTTGATTTTTCAATGCACACATATATTCCTAAGCTTATGTCACAAAATCTTATGTGCCATATTTTCATTTTGATAGTAATCCAAACATCAAAGATAATCAAGAAAATAATTAACAAATTGCATTCAACAATGATTAGCACATCATATTGCTTTAATCAGCTTTTATCAAATAGCAATCAATGATAGTTAATTTTTGAGTTCTTTAAAACCACCTTAAATCTTCTAACATAACATTGTGCAACCTCAAATACATAATCATGCCCATTTTACATCCATGCCAACATATATAGAGAATTTTAATATTAATCATAATAAATAATAATAAAAATAGATAATATAGATAAAATATTACTTAGAAAAAAATTAAGAAGACAATTGAAAAAATAAATTATTTTAAATGATCTTACTATTATTATTATGCATTTTAGATTTGTATTTTTAACTATTTGTTTTAGTAATATGTATTTGGAACTGCAAATTTAAATTGTGTACTTTCCACTATCAAAGTGTCCACAGAAATTTTAAAATACAATTTTAAACAACAAAAAAGTTATAATTTTTTTTTTAAAGTTTCACTAAAAATATTAAAGTTGTATTTTTGAAGTTTCCTGGAATTTAGTGAAAAAAATTGAGCTGAAATCGTGATTTTTGTTATTTAAATTGGCTTTTTTTTTACTATATATGGATTCAGCACCCTAAAAAACTCTCCTCCCACATTTTAGAAAAATTAAACCAAAAAATTCAAAAACAACTTTAAAAAAAATGAAACATTAAAAGACTCACACCCGAAGATGGAGATAATGATCTTATTATTCCATCAACGAACTTATTGGGATGTAAGTAAACAAATACAAAAGATACGGCTTAAAGCCATGTTATTCTCGTCTATGGTGAGCCAAACAGAAACTCGGAACTTTTAAACGTATTTACTGAAATACAGATCTATATATGTTTGATCGATAATATTCCATCCATGTAAGTCCATGGGTGTTCCTATATTTATACACTAACACTAATGCTTACAATTCTCTTCTCACTAAACTTCTCTGCCATCTTTCAGAGAGGGGAATTCTGGGCTTCATTTTCCATTTGCTCACGGAAGGAGTTTCTCCGGGCAGCCTTGAGAATGGTTTTATCTGCTACAACGAAATAAGCCGAACCGCTGACTGCATGGTATGTGTCCAATTAACATGCGAATTAAGCAGATGATGATGACGATGTAAATAAAACATATATCATCGTTCTTTCAAACAAAACACTGTCAACAATATATAATTCATAATTCAGTAGATCAATTGACTTTTTTCTTATTTTGTTTTAACGAAGAACCATAGTTCAAAAAGTCCACCCAATTCTAATGATATAATTAATTCTAAAAACTTTTAGAATGTATTATGAAAAAATACACACCTACAACGAAACATTTGGGAATAGCACCACAGCATATTTAACTCTTTAATTTGTTAATTGCTGACTTACTTGTAGAGATGATAAGTGCCTGTGCAGCATGATTAAGGTTAGCCCTTGCCCAAGGAATAGCCCTCGCTCCCAGTATCTGCACATTATTGTAAGGCATTGTTATTCATTAATCCGACCAGTGGTTAACAAACTGCCCCAGTTACATTAAATGAAATGAATTGAATTGAATTGGTGCATTAACAATAAGACTCACTGTGGGGATGGCAGAAGCTAAGCATGCAATTGCAGCTGCCTTGGTCCCCGCTTTCACTGCTTCTGTATTCACATACATGCATTCATCAGTTTCATCGTGCTCACCAAATGAAAGAAATGGATGGATTTAGCTACGCATATGGTCATAGCCATAGCCATAGCCATTAATTCCAGTACAAGATTGATAATGCAGTTTCATTAATTACCCTTACCCTTGGAGCACTGCTGTGCTTTCAGAATTTTCATGTCAGCCTGTTGCTTTGGACTCGCCATCTCCCCTTCCGCGCTGCTATGATAGTCCTCTCCCCTCAATACTTTCAGATCAGACATCAATTTATGGGATGAAACTGAATGCTCGATACTGGAAACTCAAAACACGGTGGTGGTATATATAGGGCAAAAAGTGGGGAGTGGAAGCAGTAAGCGTGGAATCGAAATCAATGGGTAAAGTAGGTAGCCCGGTGGAAGAGAGAAAAGTGTTTGTTAGTATGGTGAATTTGTGGTTTTGAGATTGTGATTGAGTGGCATAATGCATAGAGTTGTTTGCCTATAATAAAATTTAGGTATTTGGAGTGTTTGAATAATTTTTGGAGTGTTTGAATAGTTTTTTTAATAGTAAAAATAAATTTATTACAAAACACACTAAATCTAATACTACTAATTTAAATTTTTAAAAATTTCTACCTAAATTTTTCACTATATTATCTAAATTTCTGAGTTATAACTCAATCTTGACCTCTGTTTTCTGTGTACTGCTTCCCTCGCAAATAAATATCACTCTCACTGTTCCGACAACAAAATCAAATGCACTTTTTCTTAAATAGATGGGAAAAGTTGGAAACTACGTACTCGTGAGAGCGGCCGCTAGATTCGGAAGTCGCTGATGCCCCCGGGCAGGGATGGAATTTGACGGGCAAATTGCCCGTCGTGGGGTGATTTGCCCGTCAAATACAGTTTAAATTTTTTTGAAACCCTCAAGATCCTTACTTAATATTGTGCAGACTGGTAAGAAAGGTATAAAAACCGGCAGAATTGACGGGTAACGGGTTTGGATTTGCGCGAACAATTTACAGCTGCTTCTCTGCTATTTGTGCGCTAGTGGGTAGCGAATGAGACAGTTATCCGTTTCCGTATGCATTCAGGTGCATGCGCAATCGCAAGTTTCTTTTTGTTTGAGAATACAGATATCTGACTTTCTCCTTAATAATAATTTATTTTTACGATGACACAGGGTCCGAATGAATAAATAAATGCTCGGTGATACCAAATCCGGAACAAGCTATTGTGGTGAAAAATAAATAATAAATTTACACCAAGAATTTAATGATGTGGTTAGTCAAACATTATTATTAAAAAGTAAATTGACGAATGTATAAAACATTTACAATGGATGATTCAACATCCCATCATAACCCTCGGAACAAGCTCTTGTGCTGAAAATTAAAAAATAAATTTGCACCAAATTTACTGATGTGGTTAGTCAAATGTTATTATTAAAAAGTAAATTGACGAATGTATAAAACATTTACAATGGATGATTCAACATCCCATCCTTGAGACCTTTTTCTTCCACATTAGTCTTCTATCCTTTGTAAACATATCTACTTAGTCCTTCAAACCTTTTCTTCCACATTATTTTTTTTATCACTTGTAAAAATATCTTTTGCAAATTTGATAAAGTTCCAAACTAATGTTTTTTCCTTCATTTTGTATCTCTCCTTCCTTCATGGGGTATATTTGAATTGCAAAGAGTTTGGATATTGTAGCAAGAAAATTGGATCTTCAATCTATCTATCTATATAACTTTTCATAAATATCATGTTCATTTTTAATTTATTTTCTTTTCCAATTTCTTACTATTTTTGTATTATTCTGTTTTAGGGAATGCCTTTTACTAATGCTCTATGTCCTATTTATAAGCACAACCATAAGTTTTAACATGATAACTTCACCAATATCCTTATCTTTCAAGAATTATTTTTAACCTTTTATGTTTTTCCACAATCATTTTATGGTTTTTTTAATATTTTTTTAATAATTATTTTATGGTTTTATTTATTTATTTCTTGTGAGTCTTTCTTATATATTTTTAACTTTGTTTATGTTAATAAATTTTAAATTTAGTCATATTTTTATTAGTGAAATTTAGAAGTTATTTTGCAATTAAATAACATGGAAACATCAACATTTGTCCATGTATAAATATAGTTAACTCTTCCTTCCACTTCCTATTAGTTTTTTTTTCATACTCCTTTTTTTAATAGCTAAGAGCTTCTTAACCTAATCCATTATATTCCATATGCATAAAATGGCTTCAATTTAAAGACATTAATCTAATTAATATAAATAAAAGTTCTAACTTGATGAATTTATTCTCGTACAACATTTTCTATTCAGTTGGTCAAGTTCTCATTTCTAAGTACTTCACTAGTTGGGAGTTCATGGCGTCAAATCTCCTCGATGCCCTTGGGGTTCGGCCTTGCTTGTTGTGCTAACCGATAGATCCCTTTGGGTTGATCTGCCTAGATTTTCCCATTGATGTAGCAGCCACCCAGTCTCTTTGAACCACCCTTAAAAAAACATCTTCTTACTTATATGATGATAGTCATTAGTAATTTAGTTTTTATATTATTTATCATTTTTTGTGTATATAAAAAGTAATGAGTTTTAAGTAGAGCCATATGGGAAAAAATTTAAAATACATGAAAAAAACATGTTGAACACATTCTTTTCATGTATTTTCAATTTTTTCATTATGAAATTACTCATAAGTATGTAGAGTGACTCGTTGGATGTGGAAATGAATTATATATCCAACGAGTGAATACACTTGATATTTGATAAACCTATAAGGAGATAAGAAAAAAATACAATAAAAAAAATAGTTTTATTCTTTTCCCTCCAAAATATTTTTCCCTCGGGATGACATCATCTTGAATCCTATTGGTTCATTAAAAGTTAATTTTTTAGTACAATTTTTGTTTTGAGACCCTTTTTTTACCTCAAAATTTCCATGATGTTCATTTATGATAATAACTACTAGGAGGAAGTTTCTTCGTACAATTATCATGGAATCAACGTTCATAATCAGTTCAATTAGAATTATAGCATTGAGAAAAGGATAATTGGAGGTTGGAAAGCTTATTAGGGGATTGAAAACAATTTTAAGTTGACATAACTTTGGTCATAGGGTAAAAAAAAAAAAATCCTCTTTGAGATTCTCATCACCCCTAATATTTTATATGGATGTGAGGTTTGGGCTTGTAATATATCTAGATGATCTTGGAGAAATAATGAGCTTATCTAAAAGAAATTGAGAAACCCTATAACCTCAATATTAAAGGAAATACTCCCTACATTCTCCTCTTGATTAAAGCTAGTCCTTCCCTCATTAAAAGAATGACTATGAATAGGTATCTCATATATAAGAAGAAGCTATACAACATGGAATCCAAGAGGTTTTCTAAAGTGGATTCTAACTCCAGACCAAAAGTCCCACCTCTAGCTCAAGCAAGACTCGCATAAGGATGCCCAATCTTGGCTAGACCATTTGGGGGTAAAGCAAGAGATCATCTTGAAGAATAAGGATAGTATTAAAAATATTATTTAAAAAAAAATTAAGGATAAGTTGTGGGATGATAAGAAGTTGGAGGGATAATGGAAGCTAAGGTATTATAAGGAGGTGATCAACCCAATCTCTAAAACTAGAATTATATTTCTATCTTGACCAGTGTAAGAAGAAAATGAGCATTGCCAAGATAAGAACTAATTCTCATGAGCTTCAAAATGAAACCAGGCATTGGTTAATTCCCAAACACCTTGGGATGAAAGAGTCTGTCACTTTCATGATACTAAGAGGGTTGAATATGAAAAGCACTTTCTCTTGGATCGCTCAGCTCTTATTCACATTCGTTCAAATTTTCAAAATATTTCCCAAACTACCAACCTTCTTTACTTGTTAAGTGAGAAAAAGTATGGTGATCTAGGAACATTTTCTCTTCTTTCTTTTCAATCATAGAAATAAAATATTAAATAATATCAAGTAATCTGTTACTTTCTTAAGATTTGATAGACCATATTAATCTTGATCGACATTAATCATTATCATCATCATCATTAGTTTTGGATAATTTGGTTGGAATCATTAGTTTTAGATACTTTGGATGGAATAAAAATGTCTATCTAGATAGATATATTTAATTTGGATAAATAATTTTAAAATTTTAATTTAATTACTAATAATTATTAGATGGATGGTAAAGATTTAACTTTTATATAATATTCTTGAATATTTTTAACGGTAATTACAAAGTAAATATTGAGATGTATTTAGAAAGTAGTTATGTCCCTTTTGTCCTTTTAATTAGATTTAATAATTAAAAAAATGACATATGAAAATGATTTATGATTTTTTGAGCATGTGATATTAGTAAGTTATGGTATTAGTCTATGATCTTGTAAAACCTATTTACATTAGGATGAATCTCCATGGTTAACAAATTTTTTACATGTCTTTTTAAATATATGCATGTTTATTTATATATTAGTTTTTTTTATAATTATGCCGAGAGGCTCTTTAAACTTAATTTTGAAGAGATGTAAAGGCGTGCCTTGTAAAAATTTTGAGTTTGTCAAATTACATAAATAATAAAATAAAATATTAAAATCAATAGTTTATTGTTAGCTATTTTTGGACTCCATGTTTTGACAACCCATAGTTTTACCATGATATTTTTTTTCTTTCTACCATATTTATATGCATTTATATAAGTTATTCGATGATTTCTTATGGATCTACGGAAGGACCAAACATTTGGCGAACAAAACAATGACAGTTCTCAACAAGTGCCTCTGAACATGATGAGCTTCTTCAATCTTTGACCCCCTCTACATGATAGCTTTTCGTGTTTTCTTTAATTTTATAAAGGGAGAGCTAAATTTTGATACAAAACCCTAGTTGCGTGGAAGGTAGGGAGTATTAATATTAAAAACCCGTAGGATTTTAAATGTTCAAAATATTTTGTCATATGTAAAGGAGGAGGATTAAGATTTTCTGCAAAACTGTAGGAGTCAAAGCATTAAAAATATTATTCATTTTACATGGTATCACTCTGTAATTTCTTAACATTGTAAAAATAAACCAAAAGGTAACCACAAAACCACTTTGAACACTGGAATCTAGCCCTTTCAGCTTTAGAGGCGGATCTCTCTTATTATTTAAATTTGTTGATCAAGGTATTAGGCTAGTTCTTAAGTTTTGATTTGGGTTTCTTGAAGGATTTGGTTGAAACTACAAGAAAGGCCATTGGGTAATGGAGTCAAAAAAACTTAAGTAGATCAAGTGCAGAAAAAACAAATGAAGTGTAATAGGGAAAGGTAGGCAGGCTATTGGATCTTTGGAGATTTTATGAGGTGGATTAGAGGAATTTTTTTAGATTCAATTAGACATAGAGCATTTGACAACGAATTATATGCTTATTCTTAGTTTGAAAACATAAATATTGTTTATAGGTCAAAACTGAGTGTAATTAAAAAAATTCAACACTTAATTTTCCTCAAAAAATACAGATAATAAAAATACATGGAAATAGAGCAATCATAAGTTTACAAGTAGAATAAACATCACCAAGTAAGCTTGACACATGAATCCGAGAAATTTCTTTGTATTAATGAAAATGATCACTTTCAGCTCAGTGAACAAATTTTACATCAGAGGTCTAATTTCTTCATACAAGTCCCAACAATATTACTTCAAATTGTGAAGTATTTATACAAATTCTAAGAAAAATATCTTGATTTACAATATCAAGATTTACTACAAATATCTCAAAATTATTTTTATAGAAATGGAACAGAAACATAGGACATCCAAAACTATTGAAGCTACTAGCACTATTTTGAGGGTTTTTGTTGATGACTCGGCCTGAAAAACTGTTATTTTGCTGCAGAAAACCAGAACTTCAGTTTACTCCAAAATATGACACAAATCATCCCATAGATCCTCACTTGAGATGGTAATTTTAAAAAAAAATCTATAGGTTTCATCTACCTCGGTATATTTCTGAAAAGTTTTCTTAACCAGAAATAAATGTTTGATTTCCGATTTGATGTATAAGTCAAAATCCAGAGCTTCTAGGAGAGATTTTTCTGTAATTGTGCCTTTTGATATCAATAAATTTGGATTTATCCTGGGCTATTGTGTACAACTTTTGCTGATAATCTATCAAATTTATTAACTTGTCTCCAATCCCTTTTAGCCCTCGCAGTCTCTTTAAATGTAAAACATTAAATTTCCTGTTAAATTTTGGAATATTGACTTGCATATTATGGCATTTATTCTCCAACTGAAACATCAAATTCTTATTTTTTTTTACTCATCTAACCTCAAGAATAGTCTTGGTCCTATCTGTAATCTTGAACTCTTCTAACTCATCCTTAGTTTTTGAATTTAGGACCTTTATTAATCTATTGGCCTCTCTGGGCCTCCCTCTTAAACTGACTTTGACTTTTTCAATTAGTTCCTTTGATCTTTGTACTAGGTCCTCCTGCTCAAAAGCTATTTATATTGAAGGACAAATTTCTGTGATAGCTTCATTTATATCAACCCACATATTTTCCTTGGCATGTGCTAGTGTTTGAGCTATTGCAGACTCTTTCTCTAACTGATCAATTCTTTATGTCAACCTATGAGATTTTTGTAGCTCTGCTACATCTGTATTATCTACTCTTAATTGTTTCTTCTGAAAAGTCTTTAGTTGTGCTTTTAATTTCTCAATTTCCTGTCCTCTGATGGACAAGTCATCCATGGCTTTAATTAAATATTCTGATGCATCCTTTAATTAAGTCTCTGTTTTGATTGTTGATGAAGTAGATGCCTTTGTTGTTCCTGTACCTGTAATGTGAATTGTTGCTGCAATAGGAACTATTGTCAATGGAACAAATACCAACTGAGAATATTGCTCCTTTTCCTTTAATAGTTTCTCCATCTCAATATCCATTTTCTTGATCTGACCATTTTGTTCAATAATAATTGTAAACGTCTCTTCCTCTTTTTTTTCTAAATTCCCAACTTCCTTTTCTGGAGGGTCTTCTGCGGATGGAAGTTTTAGTTTTTTCTGAGTGCTGGAATGTCTGCAGTTTTTTCTCTTTACAATCTCTTCGATTGCCTTTACATCTTTGTGATCATATCCTATCGTAATTACCAAATCCTACAGAGATTTTATTTTTGTGTCTTTGGCCAATGAGGATATCTTCTAAAGTTTCATCTGAGATTGTATATTGTTGAATGATACCTACAATTTTGAAGTTGTCATAGTAGTGTTTTTCAATGTTGAGTATAACATTTCACCTCTTTTTTTTGTGCATATCCATCTCATCAATTGGGTGAATTTTATCAGCATCAAAGGTGAAGATGGGATTCTTATAATCATTTGTTGTCTTGGGAAAAGGAATTATTCCTTGAAGGAAATAAATCTGCATTTGTTATTTTTATTTGACAAAAGCTAAAATAAGCCTATGCTCAAAAGCTGTTTTTTTCTACCAAAATTATGCATAAGTAGTAGCCTTAAGCATTTCATTCCTTTTCTTGATCTCTTTGTACTTAGCAAAAATATTTGGTTCAACTTGGTCATGAACCAACTTTGTTGTTTGAGTAGTATCTAGAGGGTTTTGGGAGGCCGAGGAGGATGGATATTATATGAAAATATGCACAATCCTTGGGAAAGTTGTAGCACGGGTTCTTGTTAGAATTATAGTCGATTGTTGATCACCTTCCTTTAGAAAATCTAATGGTATACCAGTCTTCTGCTTCTTTTTGTAGATTTGAAATTCCTTTGCTGCAATTTCTGTGAGTGAAGGAGAGACATCATCTCTTGGTATTTTATCTTGTTTATACTGAGGAATTGGAGTCTGTGACGTTTTTTTAGATAATACCTTCTCTTTTTCCTCTTTTAGAGTTTCTTCTTCCCACTGCTCTTGATTGATGAATTTCTCTATCTCTGGTCTTAGAGTGTGAGTGTAGGGAGTAGTTCTATGTTCTACTCTAAGCTTGGAAATGATACCTAAGGGGTCATATGACCAAGTGAAACCGAGATTAAAATTCA